>OU343119.1:18820458-19320458 GCA_910594885.2 Bibio marci | reverse complement strand
GAAAATCCGTTAAATAAAAACTATAGCTCGTAATTAGAAAATTTGTTGATTCATGTGAAAAGTGATTTTTCCGAAAATTTTCCATTGGCCTTTTCGGGGCCAATAAAAAATCCATTGGCCTTTCCGGGCCAATTAAAAATAAGCTACCATCAAATATTTCTCAGGAACCACTCCTGCTATGAGACATTGGAATTGGTGGCATAGATACATAGTTAGATAGCTGGTCTTATGGAATCAAGATCTTAGGGATTGTGAACAAATAGTGATTGATAAATTTTTAAACAAAAAACATACCGTTAACAATTGTATTTGATTTGACTTTAAGAATTCGATACACACCATCGCGTTTTTTGAATTGGCCATATATGTTAATTGTTAAGAGAATTTTACTGTTAACGCAATTGTGGGAATGTGTGTGTGTGTGTGTGTGTGTGTGAGTGTGTGTGTAAAAAATATATAAATTTATTGGGGAATGCCTCGCGCATAACATTCAACAGAATTTTCATAGAATTGTAAATGGGCTTAAAATTTGTCTAACTTTTGAGCAATGGTAAAAATGTTTATTTCTATTACTTTTTTTTTGATTAAATTTGTGGTAATTTTTGTTGGCCAAACTTTTCGATTTTTCGATTCGTCATAACTTTTACAACAACCAATCACATAAATCTGGATTTAAAACGGAAACTATACTACAGTCCACTCAATTCACAGTCAACCGAGTTAAAACTAATACTATTTAACTATCGTTAAATGCGTGTAATAGATGTGTGGTGCGCGCGTGCGCTTGTGTGTGTGTGTGTATTTTTAAAACTATGTTTCAACGTCAATAGATCATTGCTAAAGGTTTAACGTTTGGGGGGGGCCGAGGGGGCCGAGGGGTTCTAGTATTGTAATCTCTGGAGTTTCATCAACACAAATGGTTGCTAACATAGAATTTTGTAGTTAAAAATTTGTGAGATCTCAAAATAATGGAATCGCAATTAAATTAATAAATTTTGGAAAATACTGACATTTTTGATTATTAGAAATTTTTTCTAGTTTTTTTTTGCTTTTGTTAACGGTTTTTCTAGTTTTTTCTAGTTTTTTTTTTTTCCCATAACTAACGGTAGATTTTATTTAGAAATTTTGTGCCTACAGAAACGTTAAACAGAAACCGGTTGGATTTGGATGAAATGAAATTGTGTACGACAGAGGCGACACGACACCAGTGTAACATGGGGGCGGGCGATTTCACAATAGTTTACCGTTAGGTTTTTCTAGGCGGTTAACTTTTGTTCAGTTTTTGTTTTCCATTTTTTAGGGATGTTTTTGTTAAAAAAAAAATTAAATTAACGGTGAGAAATAATTTATTTTTAAATTTTATTTTCCGTTTTTCAAATTTTTTTTTTTTGTAGTTAGTTAATTTCGAAATTTTTTTTTTTTATTGTTGTAATTTTGCATTACTTGTTTCCGTTTTTGTTTGATTTTGTTGTTGTTGTTGTTGTTGATGTTGTTGTTGTTGTTGTTGTTGTTGTGTGAGAAAGTGAGAGGAGGTAAGATATGGTTTTTTTTGTTTTTTTTTTTGATTTTGGTAATTTCAGTTAATTTTACTTTTGTTTTTTTTAATTTATTGCAAAAAAAATAATGATTTTGTTTTATTCAAAAAAAAACCGGTAAGTAAAATTGAAAAGAAAAGTAATTAAAAAAAAAAAATACAAAAAATAATGATGAGGAAAAAAAAAAGAAGAAGAAGAAGTTTTTATGGCAATTTAAAAAAAAAATATTAATTATTATTTAATTTTTAATTATTGGATTTTTAGAAATTAATGTTTTTGTTTTTGTTTTTTTTTTAAATATTCTTTTACCATTTTTTTTTTTTATTTCATTTTTGATTTTTTTCTTCTCTCAATATTTTTCAATTTAGAATACAAATCGGCAAGAAAATTCAGTTATAAAAGTTCAACGAAGTAGCTGCATTGTTACAAATACTAATGTCAGCCGTACTACAACTTATACTACTACTACAACTTGCACTACTAAATTCGATTACAGAAGTAGCGCCAGTAGTTATGACGAGAATGATGTGCCATGTATAATGCCGCCGCCGCCGCCACCACCGCCACCACCACCGCCACCACCAACACCACCACCACAAAATATATTGTATGCCATCAATAGCGATCGATTACATTTGATTCCCGTTACAAATTATATGCCAGTACCGATACGATCTGAACCACAACCGTCATTATATGTAAATGCAAATTATCAGCAACAGCAACAACAAACACAACAGCAACAGCAGCAGCAACAACAAACACAACAGCAACAGCAGCAACAACAACCAGCACTTCAGCAACAACAACAACAACAACAACAAAGGCAAAAGCATCAGCAACAAACACAATCACAGTGTAAACAACAAAGACAACAGCAACAACAGCAACAACAACAACAACAACAACAGCCACAGCGACAACAACAAATACAACAGCAATCGCAGCTACAACAACAAACACAACAGCAGCCGCAACTGGAACAACAAACACAACAGCAACAAGCACAACCACAACAGCAAAAACACCATACAAAACAGCGCCCACAAACACAGCGGCCGCAACAACAAACACAAAAGAAATCGACGAAGAAACAAAGAGCGAAACAAGATTTAAAAAAATTACAAAGACTTAAACTACAAATAAAGAGAGCATTAGGTGAAAAAGATGAACCGGAACATCAAACAGAACAAGAACAGCCGCTGGATCCACAAACACAACAAAATATAAGAAAATTAAAAAGACTTGAATCAAAACTCAAAAAAAAATTGCAGTTAAAAAAACGTCTGGAACGAGAACAGAAAGAGAAACAAAAACAAGAACAACAAGAACGACGAGAGCAACAAGAACGACAAGAACGACAAGCGCAACAAGAACAACTCCAACGACAACAACAAGAAGAACAAGAACGACGAGAACAACAAGCACAACAACAGCAACAATCACCGCAACAGCGGCAACAGCCAATGTCCAAGAAGCAAAGAGTGGAACAAGAATTACGAGAGATACATGAGCTTGAACTACAACTCAAGAAAAAATTAGAGTATAAAGAACTTTTGGAAAAAGAACAACAAGAACGAAATGAGCAGCAGCAACAACAAACAAAACAACAGCAACAAAATGATCAAAAAGAATTAGAAGGATTAGTAAATTTGCAACTAAAACTCCAGAAACAAATACAGTTTGAAGATCGACGAGAACAAGAACTCAAGCTAAAACAACTAAGACAATATCAGCAGGAACAATATCAAAAACGATTAGCTAAACTTGAAGCTGAGCGGGGACAATCATCGGTACCGCGCCGCACCAGTGAGGAACGACGGCAAGAACGAATGCAACAATTACAATTACAAAAACAACAACAAATCGTGCAGAATCTACAACGACAAGCTGAAAAAGAAAAATTGCGCGGCCAGTGTCAACAACATCTTTTACAATATAATCAACCACAACAGCGAGCACCACAACCACAACCACTAACGCAAAGACAACGGCTACTACAACAACAACAACAACAACATCAACACCAACAACAACAACAACGGCTACTACTACAACAGCAACAACAACAACAACAACAACAACAACAACATCTACAATCGCCGCCAGCACAACAACAGCAAAACCAACAACAACTTGCACTAGAACAATTAAATTTTGTATTAGCAGAAGATCAGCGTCGTAAATTGCAACAACAACAACAACAACAACAGCGACCACAACATCAGCTAACACAAGAACACTTTAATTTAGCATTAGCAGACGTTCAGCATCGTAATCTGCAGCAGCCAAATGAACAACTACAACTACAACAACAACAACAACAACAACTACAACAACAGCAGCTCCATCAACTACAATATCAACAACAACAACAACAACAGCATTATCTAATACTACAACAACAACAACAACAACGTTTACAAAAGTTAAAACAAGACGAACGTGCTCACCGGCCACCGCATCACACACGAAACCGAGAGCAACAACAACAAATGCAAGAACAACATAAAATACAACAGCAAATACAGCAACAAATACAAGAACAAACGGAAATTCAACAACAAGAACTGCGTGAACGACAGAAACGTCCCGACCAAAGGTTAACCGAACCGCCGCAACGACAAGAACGAAAACCACCAGTCAAATTGTGGGAAAGACGACAGCCCAAAACAACGTACCACCAACAATCAACATCCTATCAACCCATAGTTCAGCAACACCAGCAACACGTGCAACGTCAACAAATGTTTACGCCACAACAGCAACTACAACAACAACAGCAACTACAACAGCAACAGCAACTACAACAGCAACAGCAACAGCAACAACAACAGGCGGAAAGAGAAAAAAGACAACATCAACAGCTCATGCAAACAATGGCTGAAATTGGAAGATTTAATGATATGGGCATTAAAGTACAGATTATCGATCCGAATATAAATTATGATGAAGATGCCGATATTGAACGACGTTTAGAACAAATGGAGGCGGCCGAAAGTCACATTAAGGTACGCACCGACGATGAATTTTTAAATATCACCGTAAGTCAAAGTGTTCTCGATTCAATACCGGATTATGTTGATGATATTGCCGAAGACAGACCAAATAATACAATTAATAATGAGATGATGGTGGCCGCAGCCGCTGCCACCGCTACCACCGTTGCCGCTACCGCCGCCGCCACCGCCGCCACCGCCGCCACCGCCACCAATCCGATGCGTACAATTGCTGGCCGCTCAAATTTAAGTGCCAGACGTCGTGATAGCCCCGTTGAGGTTATCGAATTGGACAACTATCAAATAACTGAAGGTTTAAAAAATATGATTAGCGAATACGGAACCGATTGGAGTCACAAAATTAAAATTGAAAAACGTTAAACAAAATTGACGAATTATAGAAAGTTTGAAAAAAATCTCAAATTTTTTTTTTTATATTTAATTTTAATTTTTTTTTTTTTATTTTATTAAAAATTATTATAAAAAAAACAAAATGGCTGTGCACAGGGGGGTATTCAGTGAAAGCTTTTTTTTGTTTTTTTTATATTAGATTTACCGTTATTTTTTTTTTGAATTTTATAAATTAATATTGTACGGAAAAAGGAATTAACGAATTTTATGCATTTCGAATTTTTATGAAAATTAATATGTTCCAATTTTTCTGGTTATAGATTTAATTTTAATAATTTTTTAGAATATATAGGGAGAGACAGAGAGAGAGAGACAGAGAAAGAGAGCTTTTACTGAAATTCCATAATTTATCAAAATCAACTATTTGAATGTGTGTTGTTTGTTGTCTTCCAAAGAATATCCAAATTATTCGAATCCAAATCAATTCAACACATCCACAGTGTCTGTTGTCGGTTTTTCGTCAGCATCGATTTTTAAGGTTAGCCACAATGAATTACATTTTACCTTGTGCTAGTCATTTCAAAACAAAATCGTTGGAATTGGTTTTTTTTTTCAAATAAATACCAAAATAGTTTCACATATAATATTTCAGTTTGAATGTGACCCACACTTAACACCTCACACCGTCGTACACCATCCCGTTAGCTAATCAAGTCAATATTTTCCCGTCGTGACTACATAAAGGTTTGTACGACCGTCGATGAGCTTATTAAAATATTTTATTAATTAATCCGTTTTTTTTGTAATTTCATAATAATTGTAAATTTTTAAATTTTTACAAAAAGTTCCTAAATTTGTACGGATACCTAATTATTTTGTGTCACATTTTTTTAGATTAAAAAATATATATCATCAGCACGCCATTTTGAATGTTTTTTGTTTTCTATTTTTTTTTATACAGCCATTTTATCTTTTATAATTAAAATTTGATTAATATTTAAAATAGCGACGGATGACAATGTTCTATTTTATTTATAAAGATTTATAATTACGAATTATTGCTAAAGAATTTTTTAATTAACTATTTTTTACACTGTAAAATCTATTCATATCTTTTAATTTTTTATTTTAAATATAAATTTTGAAATTTAGCAACGCTCACGAGAGACAAAACGAAAAAAAACGAAAAAAAACAAAACGCACAAACATGGCGCAGCAGGTAAAACTGTGTGTCTGCGTGTGTGTGTGTTTGTGTATAACTGTTATATCTCTTAAAATACATATAAGAAATAGCAAAATATTGTGTTTGCACATTGTTGCCAAATTTCAAAATGGGGAAAAAAAAAAAAAAATTAAAAAAAAATTAAATTAGCATTAATTTTAGATGTTTAAGCCTAAGAAAATTAACTAAAAAATTAGATATTAAGGGGAAAAATTAAAATAAAATTACATTACGTAATTTTATAATTAAATTAGAGTTAAGAAAAAAAAAAAAAAGAAGAAGAATTACCTTTTTTTCTTTTTTATTTTGTCATTTATTTCTATTATAAAAAAAAAACAATTAGAATATTATACAATCGCGCACATAAATTCCAAATTACACAAAAAATACCTGTGCCGCGATATATAAATTTTTGAAAAAATATATAAATCCTATTTCCCCCCCCCCCCCCCCCCCTCAAACCTTTTGTTAGAGGTTTTTTTTTTTTTTTTTTAACTGTAAACTCATACATCCCATACGGATCCCACACTTTGCATTTGCAAACCAAAAACAATTTTTTACCACATGCCAATTTTCCGTTTTGAATTTTTATCAAAATTAATTAATTGAAAATTGTATGAAAATAAATTTTAACATAAAAAATATATACAATTTTTATTTTAGAATTAATAAATATTAAATTTTAAATAATTAATAACTGTTTTGTTTTAATCAAAGGTGTCCCCGGTCCCGGTTACACATTTTTTTTTTTGGAAATTGTTTTGAAAATATTAATTATTTTTTGGTGTCAAAATACATCGGAATGAAAGTTTAGAAAGAAATACCGGTTTGTGATTAATGTGTTCGCCTGATACAATTTCTTGAAAATTGTCCTGAAATATTTATTGGTTTCAAAATACACCAGAATGAAATTTTAAGAAAGAAATACCTCCTTGAGATTAATGCTCGCCTGATACAATTTCTTGAAAATTGTCCTGAATTATTGAATTATTAGTTTCAAAATACACCAGAATGAAATTTTAGAAAGAAATACCGGTTTGAGATTAATGTTCGCCTGATACAATTTCTTGAAAATTGTTCTGAAATTTTAGAAAGAAATACCTCCTTGAGATTAATGTTCGCCTGATAAAATTTCTTGAAAATTGTCCTGAAATATTGAATTTTTGGTTTCAAAATACACCAGAATGAAATTTTAGAAAGAAATACTTCCTTGAGATTAATGCTCGCCTGATACAATTTCTTGAAAATCGTCCTGAAATATTAGAAAGAAATACCGGTTTGAGATTAATGTTCGCCTGATACAATTTCTTGAAAATTGTTCTGAAATTTTAGAAAGAAATACCTCCTTGAGATTAATGTTCGCCTGATAAAATTTCTTGAAAATTGTCCTGAAATATTGAATTTTTGGTTTCAAAATACACCAGAATGAAATTTTAGAAAGAAATACTTCCTTGAGATTAATGCTCGCCTGATACAATTTCTTGAAAATCGTCCTGAAATATTAGAAAGAAATACCGGTTTGAGATTAATGTTCGCCTGATACAATTTCTCGAAAATTGTCCTGAAATATTGATTTTTTGGTTTCAAAATAGATCAGAATGAAATTTTAGAAAGAAATACCTCCTTGACATTAATGTTCGCCTGATTCAATTTCTTGAAAATTGTCCTGAAATATTTTTTGGTTTCAAAATACATTAGAATGAAATTTTAGAAAGAAATACCTCCTTGAGATTAATGCTCGCCTGATAAAATTTCTTGAAAATTGTCCTGAAATATTTTTTGGTTTCAAAATACATTAGAATGAAATTTTAGAAAGAAATATCTCCTTGACATTAATGCTCGCCTGATACAATTTCTCGAAAATTGTCCTGAAATACTTGATGTTTTAATTGTCTCGTACACCAGAATTGCTACAATTGCTTGAAAATTGTCGTGAAATATTAATGTTAAGTTTCTATTGCCTTAGGCTCGTCGTCGTAAGGCGAAGTTGGGCCGGGGGAAATATATGTTTATAATATATTAACCAACTATAGGTAACAACCAATAGAGTCTTGATAAAACAACGAATGAAAATGAGTTTAAAATTTACAATTTCTAATTGTCCTCCATCCTCTTCAAACTGCCAATGAATCCGAGGTAATTGTATCTGATCATCTTGAGACAGTTGATGGACACACACACACACACGACATTTGGTTCGACTGCTAACAGGTAGAATATAATTTTGTAATTGTAGTAAATAGTTTTCGTATACTTTTAGAATCGTTGATAATTGTGGTCACACAGAACCAAAATCAATTGATTCATATATTCAATTACAAATACTTAAGTGTAGATGCAGTGCACTGCATACCTGTAAATGCCATCAAATTGTATAGAAGACTAAAACCGCACATGGCTTTTAATGCAATCCAGTAAGTAAGTAAGTAAGTAAGTAAGTAAGTAAATAAGTAAGTAAGTAAGTAATAGACCAAAAAATGAAATTTTACAAAGAACAGCTGCCTCTGTTGATTTTGATCGCCTGACACAATAGGCTTGAAAATGTTGTGAAATATTTTAATTTATAATTTCAAAACTTTTACAAATAATTTGTGTCACCATGGGCGGCATGTCAGGCATTGTACACTTTCTAAAATTTCATTTTGCTATAAAAGTTTAAGATAATATTTACAAATCATTTCGACCATTCGATGTTGAACGTCGGGTGTTGGTTTAAAACAATCCTTCTTTCCAATAAGATAATTTTTATATTTTTTATAATATAAAATTTAATTGATACAAAAATTAAATGATTACAATTAAAACAAAATTAAAATTTTTCATATTAAATTTGAAAAAAAATTAATATTTGAGCAAAAATAAAACTTAAAATTAAATGAATTTCCTGGTGCTGGTTGAAAACGGCTTGATTTTGTCTTTTATCTTTTACCTAAGCGATCCTAAATGTTTAAATAATCCAAATTTCCAAAAAAACATGTTCAAACAAAACAAAATACGGTACGGTGTTACACATTGACATCAATTTTAGTAATTCTTTATAGTTTTGTTAATATTAAATTTTTGGCTAATGAACCAGAGACAATATTTTTTCATGCTTAGAAAATACATGAAAAGGTTCGATGATAAAGACAAAACCAGCGATAATAATCAATCAATTATTGATTTTAGGTATGGCCGATGGAATGAAACCAGCAGCAACCCAGTTGTTGTTTTTTTTTTTTTGTATTTTAATTATTCTGAAAATAAAACCAAAATTTAATTTTATTAATTATTTTTTGATTGCACGAAAAAAGGGCAAAAAAAAAAAATTACCATTTTTACTGCCGGTGCAGCTGGTTTTTCTGCTGCGGCTGCTGGTATTGCTTCTGCTGCTGGTTTTTCTGCTTCTGTTACTACTGTTGATGAAACAGTACTAACACCACCACCATCACCACCACCACCACCACCACCACAATTACCAATACGACCATTACGATTTTTAACGGGTGGCAATTTTTTACATATTGTTCGTCTGCCTACCGATGCAATTTTGGCAATTGGAATAGATACTTTAATTTCAATCTTTTTAGCAACAACTTTTTCCACCTTATTATGGTCGGCGTCCTTTTCGGCCGACTTTTCATTAACCTTTTTCAACATGTCATCAACCTTACCATCGGCTGATTTGATTTTTTCATTCTTAGCATAAGAATGTTTAACCTTTTTCACATTATCGTCGGCGTTATCGGCGTCCACAGATTTACGCTGTTTTTTGTTTGCCTTCTGTAAAATTAACAGAAAAAAAAAATAAATTAATAAATCCATAAATTATCCATTTAGGGGGACATCCTGTAGATTTAATACATACACATACAACACCAACAACAACAACAACAACAACAACAACAACAACAACAACAACAAACCTCAGTCATATTCAGAGCGATCAACTTAAAATTATTAAATGTTATTATTTGCACACAAACACAAACACACACACACACACACACTATTTATGAATACACATCATTACATCATGCGCATGCACCCTTCCCGTCGCGCTCTTCAAAGGAAAAAAAAGAATAATTTTCATCCACAACAACAACAACAACAACAACAACAACAACAACAACAACAACAACAACATGGTAATGAAAAAATTACATATTGAAAAATTAAAAAAAACATTGTTGCGCATTCCTCCGCTCGGCACCACCACCACCACCACCACCACCAAAAAAATGCACCCCAATTATAATTAATAATAAAAAATAAAATAATTTTTAACTTACGGTTAATTTTTTTTGGGCTGCCTCAGCTAATTTCTGATTACGGATCACTGCCATCATATGTAATCTCATGTCGTCATGTCTTTTCGCAGCATCCATTAAATGGGAGGACTGGATTGGTTGACCGGGCAGTAATGAGTAAAGACGTTGTCGCATACGCGGTAGCTGTGACATTGTCGATTCCCCGGTTGTTGATTTTTTTGATTCAATTTTTGATGATGACATTTTTTTTTGGTCGAAATTTAAATACACCAAAACAAAACAAATAAAAAACTTAAGTTAAGTTAATTTTTAATTTTTGTTTTATATTTCCACCGGTTTTTTTTTTATTCACTGTTTTTTCACTTATTTGTTTTCGCTTCACTTTTCACCAAAACAAAATTCTTATTTTAATTTTTAAACTGATTTAATTACCCCAACAACACATTAACAACACATTCTTATCGCACCAAAGTCCAGCGATCAAGTGTTAAACAATAAATAATGGATCGCGTTTGCAGACGATATTCCACTAAGTAATGTTTGTGTGGGTCTGTGTGTGTCTGTGTGTGTCTGTGTATGTTTCAGAAATATATATATATATCTAGAGACAGAGAAAGACTGACTACACGCATGCGTATAAAATTCAATTTTCCATAGAAATTCGTTTCGTCGGTTAGTGCGGTCATGCGCTGTGTGTGTGTGTGTGTGTGTGTGTGTGTGTGTATATGTTTTATGTGTTGTGTTGTTACTTATGTTTTATTTTTATGATTTACTTATAGTGTGTTATCTGTTCGGCAAACGATCATTCGCGTCGTTATGTATTTACAGTCTCGTCTTACGGTAAATTAAAATTGAAAAAAAAAAACAAAAACACACAACAGTTTAACGTAACTTAACTTTAAACAGCAGCAACAACAAATTTACAATATAATGAATGAATGAATGGGATGATGAGGTGTACCATTAAAAAGATATTGCAATCATTATGAAGATTTTAAATGAATATTTTTATAATAAATTAGTATAATTATTTCAAAATATACGATCATATTTAAATGTAATCCCGTCACATGGTATTGGATTTATTATTATTACGATCAGGATATACAATATTTATGCGCTAAGTCATAGTATATTAGAATAAAAAATTCTGGTAATCCACTACGGGACACATTCGTGATTATATATTATTTTCAATACAAAAATTGTGATGGGATTAAATGAATTTAATAATCGACTGAACCACAACCATCAGTAACTAATTACAATTTTGGTAGACATCGGTGACTTTAAAATTAATAACCCAACCAATATAATTACAAAAAAGTGTGTATGACGATACATTGAATATGGGCGCTGCCACTTAAGAGTTTAGTACAAAAAATTAAATTTCAAAATACTAAATTTTATATTTTACCGCAAAAGGAATGTGATCCCAATGGTTGAGATACAAAATAATAATGTTCCAATGATAATGTTAGAAGAATCTAGAGTATTTCAACTATATACAGAAATTCCAATGTCGTTCGGGGACAACACACACACACACACACACACACACACACACACACACACCGGCGACGACAAATAATGATAATGTGATCGAGAATGTCTCACCTCAAGTTCAACAAAACCTAAATTGACCACATGTGGAAAACAAAGTAAATATGTACCAAATTAACAAATAGCAAAAAAAAAACATAGGGTATGTAAAAACAATAACACACCGACACACCGACACACCGACAGACACACACACCGACACACACACCGACACCCACATAATTAAAAATAAATAAAAAATATAGCTTAAGTAATTTCGCTGTACATTTACAAGAAACAAATGTAAATTTTTCTCTGTTTATTTGTTAAGAAATGAATACGGAGAATCGATCGTGGGTCCGTAAAATAACCGGATGGATTTTATAGGATAAATGTATGGATGAAATTGAAACGATTATTCGATTATTCCAAAGTATTTGTGTTGCTGCTGAGAAAAATAACCGTAATTCTTATTTTTTTTTTTTTAAAATCCATTCAATCGGTTATTTTTCGGACACGTACCATTATCATTAAAACAACAAAAAAAAAAACAACTTCTTACCACTGACGACTGACTGTAACGATTGATACGTCATTTTTTGGTCCGAATCTTATCCATCTATGGGGGAAAAGTGTGGTATCTTTGTCGGGAATAATGTTTATTTATAAGTGTTGGCCACCACCGCAAAACCACCATCAATATTTCATTTAATTTCCCCATCACACATTGTTTCTAATTTATTATGTTAATGCAGCTCTCTCTGTCTGTCACACGATCACTTCAAATGGGTTCTAAGACCATTACTTTCAAAAATGTGCGACGACACAGAATCAATTGCATAATAATAATAAGGAAAACATACCGCAATATTATGGCAATGCATTTGTTGAATATAGGACTATTAAGATCTGTGTGTGTGTGTGTGTGTGTGTGTGTGTGTGTGTGTGTGTGAAATATTATTTATTTTTTTTATTTCCCACAAATAAATATTTAAAAAAAAACATTAAAAATAGAAAAATTTAATTTTCCGCGCTATTAATTTAGGACTTAAATTTTTTATTATTATTAATATTATTTTTATTATTATTAATTTTTATTATTATTAATATATTTTCAAAAAGGAGAACGTTAAGCGGCGACGGCAACGGAGGCGGCGACTACGTAATTTTGGTGTGACAAAAAAAAATGGGATAATTAAAAAACATTAAAAAAAAAACCATCCTTTTTTTTTTGGGTTATAAATTCTAAAATTAGATTTCATTACTTATTTTAATTACCCATTTCATATGCACCGCGTTTTTTTTTTTTTGGGTGTAATTCTGCACCGGCATTGGTCCTTGTGAACGGCGGATCACACACAATATTAAAATATTAAATTATAAAATAATACGATCCATTTCATTTTAAATAATTTATTGGGTATTTTTTTTTTCCATCTTCTTCTTTTTACATACAGTTGAAGCTCCGAACAGCCGATACGGTTTTTCAATTTCAATGAAGAAACAGATGTTTGTCACATAACAATTCTCAATGCATTGAAATTATTGGTTGTTGTGTAAATCGGACGACACAAAAGTGATTGCTATAAAGTGCAATTATACGGTATCATTAGTGTGTGTGTTTGTGTGGGTGTGTGTGTGCAAAATAAAGATTTGACTAAAGAAGAAAGCAGAAATTTCACACTAAAAAGTACCGAAAAAGGTTTAACGACAAAAGTGTTTTAAAACGCAACGTTATTCAGACCGATTGCGTAACACAAAGTGTCAACATATTAAAAATTTATCTTCAACATAGCGTGTCGTGGGTCGCCGTGCAGCAGTGTATAAAGTGTATAAATAATATTTACACAAAGCAAATGCAAACCATAATCCATACCATAATGGATACTTTAAAAGCCTACACACACGTTGTATAACGAGAGAGGTTTATCTGTACACAATAATGTATATAATGTTACTGAAAGGTATATGAAATGCGTGCCGCCACAACTCAGCGACGAAATATTATTTTTATATTGAAAAACTAAATATTAATAACAGGACATTGTAACATTCTGTTCATTCCACATTTAGTAATTTGGGATTGGACGTAGCGTTCGAAAATATACAAATCAACATTTGTTAGTGTGTTTTTGGGGTGGTGCACTAATTTAATTTGTTGATTTTTTTTTTTCCCTGTTAACTTACATTCCGCCTTCAAAGAAAATTGTAATTTTAATTTAATTTTCATTGGTTAATGTGTTCCGACACTGTGTTTAGTAGAGATTTTAATGACGGTCATCGGTCAATAATCGGTCTAACAAAAAAAAAAAAAATGGTATATATATATTTGATTGAAGAAATAGAAATAGCATCGAGTTTTGGGCCATCTTTTGCTATATATTTGCGAAAATTTGTATATCTATTCAAAAAACGTTACACCGTCCTTTAATAATTTATCGTTTTCGTTTTTGTTGAAACGCTTCGTCCAAAAAAAAACAAAATGGTTTTTTTTTCTCTATTATTACGAATATTGTTCTTAAAAAAAATATTGATCTATAAAAATAGTTGGACGTTTAACTTAATTTTGAGGGTTGACTTTGTGTCACATTCATTCTAAGTAAAATATACAATGAATTTTAAAATTTAATTTTTTGTACTAAACTCTTAAGTCGCATTATTATTATTATTATTAATATTTTAATAAGGAATTGAATCTATGTGTCGTCACACACACACACACACCACATCTCTATCATCTTGAGTGTGTGTGTGTGTGTGTGTGTGTGTGTGTGGGTGTGTGTGGGTGTTTTATTAAATTATGTATATAATTATGAATAGACAGATCCAACAATTACTTTTAATATCTAATCTAAGCGAGAAAAAGCTTCGGTGGTAGCGGAGCGTAACTTTTTAAAGGAATTTATTAGAAAATACTCATCCCCATTCATTTTTATATGAAGGATTCGTGTCTAAATGTCTAAACACATTATCATATCAAACAGTAATTCCATAAAACAGAGAATAAAGTGAGGTGTGAGTTTTCCTATTGCAAACCATCCAATGGCTGTGTGCATGGCAATGAAGTGCATACTTTTTTGTCACTCCTCTGACGCATTAATAATGGCCACCTGATATACGATTGACGCCACCGTTAACATTTTATTGTTGTTATTGACAAGCTTCCGTTGTTTCAAATGTCAGATGAGGGTAATTTTTTCCAACTAATGAGTCCCTCTATCAAAACATAACACTCCCCTAGAAATCAATCGAAATTACTTTGGAAACTAACCGCTAAAATATGTGTTATATATTGAACTTACTGAACCTAAAATCCCAAAAAAAACCTTTAAAAATTCAAGTAAATCGACTAAATGCGGTGGATGGGATACATGGGGATACATTAACTTTAAGTTCATGTAATAATATTGTTAAAAGTGTAAAAAAATATTCTTGTATCCTTCGAACACAATTACCCATAAACTTTGGCAAAAATGAATCCATTTGCCTTTCTATTCAAATCCACCGTTACGTGGCTATGCACGCAGCCCACATAAAATTTTTTCAAATAAAATCAAAAACATAACATAAAAATGTTTCAGTAACATCACCACCACCATCACCACCACCACCACCACCACCACCACCAACACAACCCCCGTAAAATAAAATTTAAAATGACAATCAAATGGAACCGGTAAAAGTTTCGTTTTTTTCCATAAGCTTTCAGCTTTCAAGTTTATATAAAACCGTAAATAAATTCGATGTAAAATTTGTATAACAAAAACACATATTTTTAGCTTGTTTTACAACCCCCCACGCTGCCAATAAAAGCTTTTGCGGTAGAAAAAGGAAAAACAAAAAAAAGGAAAAATCAATGACCAGCAACAAAACAAGGAACATTCTACATCATTCTTTTGAGTTGCGCATGCGTACAGCACCGCTTTTATCAATAGATAGAATTTTACTTGTGTGAACAAAAATTTCCACGAAATTGTTAGGGGGGTTGTGGGGTTGTTTTTTATCATTATAAAAGTTTTCCTAATCAATTAAAAATAATTGGATTAGCGAATTATCTTCAATTATGTAAAAATAATGATACAATTCAAATTGAATTTTTTTTGGGAACTTAATTGAATTATAATTTTTAGAGATAATTTTTCGATGGTCCACGGATGAAATTTACTTACAGGCACATAAATTATTGATTGAATGTGGTAAAGGCACCCTTTATTTTTTTTTTTTTTTGCTCCCCGAATTCATATTTTGCAAAAACAATTATTTTCATGGCTTTCATTGTTGTGCCCCAAAATTTGGTGCGCACAATCATAATCTCGAAAATATTCAAAGCAAAATTAATAAATTCTTTAAATTCTCTATAATATTGTTAGCAATTGGCCACACCCAATTTTTCACTTCACACAAAACTAGTTGATTTAAAGTTAAAATTGACGTATATTTTTTTTGGTGAGTTTTGCGCATAAGCTTTTCACTTTACCGGAATAAAAATGCGTTTTTGATGTGCAACTCGGTTTCGCTTTCTGTGCGAACAAATGTTATTCGGACAAATGATATGCGGACACCAAACGGTCATTGTTTTTTGGGTATAAAATCACCGATTCAAAACCATTATTCGAACAACAACAATTTTTTTGCTGGTGCCGTTATAAAAATTCAGAGAAAAACATTTTTCGGAAATAATCCTTCTATTGCCAGTAAATTGAATTCGGTCATATGTTTTTTTGCATCAAATCAAATGTTATTCGATCCTGTTAAATTCAATTTATGGATAAAAGTTTTATGCCGAAAAGTGGTGGCAGCGATATTCCTAATATTCCCAATCATTTTCTTCTTTGGCCAAACAAAATCTAGTCCATGAAAATAGAAATTCTTTGGAAATACACGTTTGGCTGGATGGTGAAGTTTTCTAGGTAAGGCGATAGCAGCCACATCTAAATATTTTATTGCATAGTTATTATTAAATTTAATAATACCCACGCACACACACACACACATACACACACACACACACATTTATATAAAGTTATAATGTCAATGTAATAATATAAAAGACATTATTGAAAATATGAAAATAATTGAAATGAATTTTTTTGGGAAAATATTTTGCAACGGGTGTTTCTACAAAAAACGAAAAAAATTTAACGGTTTTTTTGTCATCTCGTTTGGTGAAATGTGTCCATTGCAAGAAACAGGCTGGCCAGTTAAAATAATAATTTCACAAATAAATTTCACTTTTTGAACATCCTATGGCTTAAAATTATTCTGCCATAGCTTATTTTTTATTGTATTATCAAAAAAAAATATATGAAAAGGATAAAAAAAAACCAGTCAACAACCCACCCATCCACCCGCACGCACACCACCACCCATCCTTTATTTTTCTAACAAAAATTATCTACAAAACATTTGTGTACTGTAACTAAAAGAGTATTTACACGAACCGATTGCCGATTGCGGGACCGACCGTCGACGAACACACCAAATGTTACACATTGAAAATCATATTTTAGCATAGTTTAAAAGCATAGGCGTGCCAACAATAATTATTGGTGGGGGTTTATTATTTATTTTTTTTAATTATTTTAAATTTACATTCAAATACACAACGTAATTTTTTCGCTGTGTTCTCCACAAATAAACAAAAAAATATATTTTTTTTTTCCAATAAAGGGGTGCGCAACAAAAACAAAAACATTTAAAATTAATTTCAATTAATATTCATTTTTGCCTACGATAAATATATATTAAAAATGGATTATTGTGGTATCGAAAAAAGAATAAATATATTTTAAATGGTACGGCGACCGACAGCGGCGTGCCGATTATTTTATATAATAATTTGTTGGGCATTTGTTAAAATGTGATGTGCGTAGGTGTTGGTTGTACAAATTATAATATAATATAAAATATTATAATATTTATGTGTACAAATAAGTTGTATTTGTAAATAGAAAATAAATGTATATCTAATTTGTTTGTAAGAGTTGTTCGAAAAGTTTCGCGACTTACAATAAAAAAAATAATATTTTATTTATTATTATTCTTCGCTTATTGAGATGTTCTAAATTTATAATATGTAAAAAGTTTTTGCCCAAAGTTGTCTCGATTGGAAATTTCTTTTGCGAAAAAATCCAGTAGTTTTACTTTTAGCATGTCAAAGCACACACATTAACCCAAAATATATACGCACTTTTCATATGGAAGGTGATTTAGAGCTGGATTGTTGTTGGCAACTACACGAACTGTTTCATATCGTCTGCGATAGCCAACGCGCTCACAACGCATTAAAAGGTACTCGGTGGCATATTTGATGCCGTCGTCAAAGAACAGAATGGTCGGGGGTGAAGATACAATTTTTATGAAATTAAACAATTAATCAAATATTGTTAAAACATTCAAAATCAATAGGTTAATAGGTAATCCAGAAGGTAGAAGGAGAGCGGCCGCCAAAGATCTAAGGCAAGATGGATAGATGCAGTAAACTGTGACATAAATTTCGGCAAGAAAGACATTGCGGCTGCGGACAGATCAGGTTGGAGAAGGCTAAAATCGCAACTGCGTTATAATGCCGCATGCAGTAAGTAAGTAAATAATAACGCATTAACAACTATAAAAAAAAAGTTGAAACAGAAGAGCCACATGAAAGAACACCAAGAATATGTCGTTTTTACTTTTTGCCCTAAATTCTACTAATGTATAACGGCTCAAGGTTGCCCCCATAACCTCCGTTTTTGCAAAACATCTATTTCATTTCACACGAATCGCAAAAGTTAAAGACAAATTGTCTATACAATTTTCTATTTTGTATAAAATTTCGTTGATTTTTCAATCGGCCGCAACACCAAACATAAATTTTCTGCAGAAAATAATATAAAATAGGGAGAAAAAAAGAAGAAAGAGAAGACGACGACAACGACGACGACGACGACGCCGACGACAACGATGACTCGATCACAGTCAAAAAAAATAAAACACCAACAACAAAAACTAACAAGAAAATTATTACCAAATAAGGTAATAAAAATGTGGCGAAAAGGTGACATGCGCATGTGACAGCTAAAGAAGAAAAAAAAAGTACAAGTCGGCGGCGGAAATTGTTTTTTATTTTATTTTTCCAAAATAAAACATCACACACTCACACTCTCATAGAACACAATGGGACGGTGTGTCTTCGTTGTGACACACCCACATTTATTTTACATGGTACACTGCTATGCATCGACGACAGAATAAACACATAATACCAGTTTATGCGCATTTTTATGAATATTATTTAGGATAACCCATTGTTAGGTTTGAAACTAAATTTCTACGGTCGTGAGATATACACAGGAATACAAAATATATTTTCATCATTTTAAAATTAGTGTGTCTATCGTGAAATGTCAAAAATTTACGAAACATTTCTGTAGAATTTTCCGACAATTTATAGTAACACACTCGCATACACTCGTACACACACACACACACCATACACAGTACGCCACACAAAAAAACGCACGCAGCCACAAACAAGTACATAGACAGAGGAGAGATACACTGATAAAAGTTATTATTATACAAAAGTTTTGTGAAAAGTTATGGTTATATTTTTTTGTTACCGTGTTTTAAGTTAATTTAATTAATTAAATCGGTTTTTAATTTTTAAATTATTTGTGATTAGCGCATAGCACAGGTAAATTGTGCATGCGTATCGCGACTGCACCATTTTTACCTTTTTCAAAAACGAAATTGCGGTAAGTATAGATTTGATTAATTTATTGGTAGCAAACAAATTAATTTTAATTAATTTTATTAATTTGATATAGCAAAGGAAACAATTAAAAGGAATTTAGCATAAAATCAATAATTTTGTTCATTGAAAATCAATAAAATTTCAATGGATAAAATTGGTGGGACAAGAAAAACCTTAACCATAACCTAAAAATCAATATTTTGAAATTTATTTTTGATTGATTGATATTTGATCCGTTTTTTGTTGATTGATTTCGTTTAGTCGGACATTGATTGATTGATTGTATTTTGGCATTTTTTTTTTTCTTACATAAATATAGTTATAAGATAATTGGGACAACCCCGCTGGTACGATACAAACGACATTATCAATCAAGCAAAATAATAGCACGGGTACAGACATTTATATGTAAAAATTTTGATGCAGACCGGTGTGGCACCGTTTTTGACTGACACCGTATAAACCCATACGAATCATATTTTATGTATTCGTTTGTAAAAATCATCCAATAATTTATAACAGTGTAGTTAATAAATAAAAAATACTACTACAATTTAATTATATATATTATTTTCTCTTTCTGACACACACACACACATCAATTTTAGAGTAAAGCCATCTCTTAAATCTTCTACTACATCATTTCGCATATATATATATAAGAAATTTATATAAGATGATACAATTATAAGAAAATTTATATATAGTTAACAGGATGTATTAAATGGTATCGGCCATTGTGGTCGAATGATTTATTGAAATATATTATTTATTAAATTAGTAAAAAAAATTAATATTTAGAATTTTAATGAATTAAAAAAACCTCTACTCCCCACACTCCTTTCCTCCTCTCCCCCCCCGTCATCGATTTTCCGATACAAATATAGAATAGATCCCCGTTTTAGTTTCCTCAACAAAAAAAATGGTTGTGTGCGAACGGTTTAATAAAAACTGTAATACTTTTTGTTTGCATCTCGACGTGCACACAATTATGTGTCAAAATCTGCAATAAATATATATTCTGCATCAAATTCTATATTAAAAATTGAGCGACAATAAAATTATTTTATAATTTGCTAACGCAATACAATACAGTAAGAGTTAGAGAAAAAACAATCATTTATTTATGTGGTGTGTTTGTGTGTGTGTGTGTGTGTGTTGGTCAATATCTTCACGTACAACCTGTGTGTACCATCTTGTTCGTTTTTTTTATTTTGGGGCAATGATATCATTTTATATAACAACACCCCCAAACAAAAAAAGACAATATCCACCACAGGAGAAACCAAAAAAAAAAAACAAATACAAATTTACAGTAACGCACAAAAATGATTATATATAAATTATTTCATATCGTACAAGGAGATAGGAAAAAAAAAATGAAAAAACCGTAGAAATTTGCCATTGGAAAAGGTAACAAAAATTTTTATTTACAAATAAATAAATAACATAAAGGTCATTGTATTGTCTTGTTTCGATAGTTTAACTGCGAGATAGTTGTGTACGAGACACTCAAAACAAATTCTAAACGATTAGTATTTGACAGTAAAAGTGAGAAATAAAAAAATCCATTTAATGGAAATCGATAGTGATAGAAAAATCAAAAGCAAAATCCACTGAATCAATATTATTTATGATCGAATTTTTTTGAACCGCACTCTACAATTTTACAGTATTGTACATTGTCTATGTACAAAGTACATATAACTGTTGTTGTTGTTGTTGTTATTATTATATATCACAACAAAAAATTCCGCTACCGCATTGTCCGCGAACATATCGTTTGCACCATATATACAAACAAACAAACAAACAAACAAACAAACAAACAAACACACACACACCCACACACCCACACACATTTTTTAGCATGCTCGCATTCGATTGGTTGGCGTTATCGTTGTGGTGGCACCGCGTCGTCGTAGTAGTCGTCGTTTGTCACCGCCGCCGTCACCGCCACCGTCGTCGTCGTCCTCTTCATTATCGACTATACTATAGCATTGTCAAACATTTGTACGGTGAGCGCATGCACCGTGACCCAATTCAATTCATGCGTTACATTAATTTCCAATGAAATATAAGAAAATGGGCGAATCCTTCTTTTGGCGACTGAAAAAAAAAAAAAAACCAGACCATTTACAACAAAAAAAAAGCACCAAACACACACAAAAAAAAAACAAGGAACAAAGGCAATTTTTTTTTTATGTATTGCGAAAGAATAGTTAAAAAAAACGGTACCTAATAATTTTATTTCGATTTATCAATCTGTTTACTGGTAAACTGACGACCGAAACAGTTCTTGCAATAAAAATTGACGTGACACATAAATTGAACACATAATTTTTAAGTTTGGAACAAAGAACTAATAAAATTGCGGTAATCGTTTTTTTTCTATTGATTGAAATTGATTAAAAAAAAAAAAAAAAAAAAACAAAAAATAGTAAAAAATAAAGTAAAAATAAATAAATAAAATAAAAAAATAAAAATAAAAAAATTATCGAAAAAATAAAGAACAAAATTTTGGTTTCAATTTTTATAATTGATTTATTGGAAATTTTATACGTGCCGTGCGTATGTGTGCGTGTGTGGTTTTTTTTTTTTTTTTCTAACATTTTTTCATCTATTGAAAACGACGCCCTTGTTAAAATAGAAAAATAAAAATAAAAAATACTGAAAAATTTATAGGGTAACGTGTGCACCGACGGTACGTGTGTGTGTTTTTTGAACATTTTTAATTTTTTTGCTGTAACTCCTAAAAACAAGCCGAAAAAGTAGTGAAAAAAGAATACAAAGAAAAAAAAACAATCGTAGCTGTTACAATGAATGGTAACGCTATTAATGTGATACGTGGTCCAATACCACCACCACCACCACCACCACCACCACCACCTATACCTCTACCTCTACCATTACCACCATTGATTGAAATCAGCTTTGCCACCTCAATCGGTGAACTATCATCAGTTAATCAGGTAGGCAACAATGGTGGTGGTGGTCGTGGTGGTGGTAGTGGTGATGATGCCAACACTATTGAAGCTATGGATACGATTATGATTGAGCCGGAACAACCGCTACAATCGCCTGGTTCACCATTGATGGATGATGACTGGGTAACAGTGGAACCGGATGCCAACAAAATGGATATTGATTATCATTTTCAATATCCAATATCACCATCAGCACCATCATCACCGTCGCCACCACAGTTACCATCACTTATGACATTGGCCGCCATTGCTGCCAATAAATATAATGATGAATTCGGCACCGAACCAACAGAAATAGAATATGCCATTGGAACGGTTATCAATTTTCGTGAACCATTTACATTTGAACCCACCGCAAACATACATTCTGGTGTAATTGTTGGTCGTGTTGCCACTACGGTTGCACCGACCGAAATTGATAATTTTATGGGCGCTAGCAGCACCGTCGTCACCTCAACCACAACGGAAGGCTTCTGGAAAAGTGAAACTGTTAAAAGTGGTATACGTTTACGTCGCATTGTCGATCGATCCGAGGAACAACCATCGAATCAAATTGAGGTAATTTTTTTGGTTACATTTTCGATTTTTTTGTGAAATTATTTTTGTTGGTGTTGGTTTTTTTTATTATTATTAATTAATTAATTAATTAATTTTTAATTAAATTAAATTAAAGTTTTGAATGTTTTTTGTTTTTTTTTCGTTTTACGGATCCACCAAATTTATTAATTTTAATTAATTGTAATAAAATTTTTTCTTATCTAGAATGAAAGCGTAGCATCCGCTTTTGCCGGTTTTGATGGTAACGCTGGTGGCAGTAGCAGTGGCATAGGTGGTTTGATTAGTGCAGATCCTGGTCGATCCGGTGGTGGTAGTATTCGAGGTGGTGGTCGTGGGGGTCGTGGGGGTCGTGGTGGCGGTGCTGGAGGTCGAGGTGGAGGTGGTGGGGGCCGTGGTGGGGGTCGGGGTGGTGGTGGACGTGGTGGGGGACGTGGTGGTGGTGGACGTGGTGGTGGTGGACGTGGTGGTGGTGGACGTGGAGGTGGTGGTGGTGGAGGTGGTGGTGGTGGAGGTGGTGGTGGTGGTGGTGGAGGTGGTGGCGGTGGAGCTGGTGGTGGTGGTGGTGGTGATGGAGGTGGAGGTGCTGGTGGTGGTGGCGGTACTGGGGCTACGGCTATTTTTGATTTTTTGGATCCAGGAGCTGGTTGTAGTGGCACTAATGGTGGCAATGGTGGAAGAGGACTAACGCCTAAAGTTGTAAGTTCTGAATCGGATGACGACGACGCTAATGACGTCACTTTTGGAACAAGAAAAGGTCGCAGAGGTGGCAGACGTGGTAGAGGTCGTCGCGGTGGTAGAGGTGGTAGAGGTGCTAGAGGTGGTAGAGGTGGTGGTGGAAGAGGTGCCGCTGCTAAAGCACGTAAAACGGCTGCTACCAATAGTTGTGGTTCTCATGACGTTACGTCTAATGATGATGGCGCCGGTGGTAGTGGCAGTGGTGGTGGTGGCAGCGCTGGTGGTAGTGGTGCTGGTGGTAGTGGTGCAGGTGGTGGTAGTGGTACGAATGGAGGTGGTGGTAATGCATCCGATGGAAGTGGAGCCGCCAATGATGAAGCTGCCAATGGAGGTGCGGTCAGTGGAGAGGGTACATCAACTGGACATGTTACTATCGCTGGACTTGGTACTACAGCTGAACTTGGTACTATCGCTGGGCTTGGTACTTCCGCTGGAATTGGTACTACCGCTGGAATTGGTACTACCGCTGAACTTGGTACTACCGCTACACTTGGTATTAACGCTGAACTTGGTACTACCGCTGGACGTGGTGCTACCGCTGGACGTGGTACTACCACTGGACGTGGCGGACGCAGAGCTAACCGTAATACTGCCGTTGTACGTCCACCCACTAGACGTACAACCATTCGACGTATGGTTGTCGATGGACTTGTTCCCATTATAACTGATGAAAGTTTACGGCGTGCCAATGATGCTGCGGTTCGACGTGCTGCGGCCATTAGAAATCGTCCGGCAATGATGTCGGCCAGTGAAACGCCAATGTTTCCAACATTAAGTGAGAGTCGCAAAACGATACGAATTCAAGATCTATTACGGCCATTAAGTTTGATTATTCATCATCAGTTTTGTCAAACCGCTGAACATAGCCGTATGCATTTGGGTTTAAATGAAGCGTCTTTCTGACATACATACCGCATTTTGAAAAATACATTGCCGATACATTTACAACCGCTATTAACGAAAGAACTTGCATATCGTGCGGTAGAGGAATTGGGAAGAATCGAAGGTTATGCGTTCATAAATTGTGAATATTTGGATAAGGAATTCGTAATAAGATTGGAACCCAAAACTAGGGTAGCTTAAGCCATTGTTATTATGTTAAGCAGAAGATATCGGTTTAAAATAAATTAACCAAAAATTAAATTAAATAATATTATTGATGTGTTAGCCAAAAAAAAAAAAAAAAAATAATTGTAATTATAATTTACAGAAAATTGTATTATTTTATTGTTGTTGTAACTCCCACACACACCCCACCCCCTCTTTGCCAAAACCCTATCCACCTCCACATACCCATACCATAATCCCAAATCCTATTCAGCACACTATCAACATTTAACACTGTCCCCTCTCTCGATACCCCCTCTTCCTCTCCCCCCAATCCCCTAAAAGCTAAAATTTTATTTTATAAATTATATTTTATATTAAGTTCAAATGTAACTAAACAAATTTATTTATCGACCTTAAAATTACCTCAACAGAAAAATTTATTTAATATCAATTTATTTAACTAGAAAAAAAGTAACTATTTATGTGTATTTAACTGTAATTTTATGTCATATTGTGAAACTAAAATCACAAATTATTGTAGCCATATATATATTAACTATTTATTACAAATAACCTAAACTAAAACTAAAAATATTATCAAATATATGTGTATGTTTGTGTAAATTTGCATAATTGCATATTTCAATTAAAAATACTAATACTAATAAAAATAAAAATAATAATAATAAAAATTATAATAATTATAAATGTATTTACTGTATTGCATGAAGAAATAAATAAATAAATAAATAAATAAATAATTAATGTACTTTAAACAATATTTCTAGGAATTCCGGCGAAATTTGATATATACACGCCTCGTCAACCAACCGCCCCCCCCCCCCCCCCCCCGAGCCCACCCCTCAACAGTGCCTTTAATTCATTTCATATTTGATCTCAGCATTGCTTTTCTGAAAATGTTAAACATTTGATACAGTTACCCTATATATTTTTGCGATTGAATCAAATGTTATTGGAAATATTTTTTTTCCTGTTATTAGGAATAAGATCCTTGAACAGTGAGAATTTTTGGACTGACATGTTTTCGTGTGCATCGTATTTTATTTTGTTAAGGAAAAGGTAATCGATTTTCGTAAATATTTATTAAAAATTCCTTATGTTTTTGTTTCGCAAATGGAAAAATGTTGTTTGGAAATGTTTTTAGGATTATTTTTTCCTGTTACAGGGAATAAAATCCTTAAACATTGAGAATTTTTGGTGTAAGATGTTTTCGTGTGCATCGTATTTTATTTTGTTAAGGCAAAGGTAATCGATTTTCATAAATATTCAATAAAAATTCCTTATGTTTTTGTTAAGCAAATGGAAAAATGTTGTTTGGAAATGTTTTTAGGATTATTTTTTCCTGTTATAGGGAATAAAATCCTTGAACAGTGAGAATTTTTGGTGTAACATGTTTTCGTGTGCATCGTATTTTATTTAGTTAAGGAAAAGGTAATCGATTTTCGTAAATATTTATTAAAAATTCCTTATGTTTTTGTTACGCAAATGGAAAAATGTTGTTTGGAAATGTTTTTAGGATTATTTTTTCCTGTTATAGGGAATAAAATCCTTGAAAAGTGAGAATTTTTGGACTGACATGTTTTCGTGTGCATGGTATTTTATTTTGTTAAGGAAAAGGTAATCGATTTTCGTAAATATTTATTAAAAATTCCTTATGTTTTTGTTACGCAAATGGAAAAATGTTGTTTGGAAATGTTTTTAGGATTATTTTTTTTCCTGTTATAGGGAATAAAATCCTTGAACAGTGAGAATTTTTGGTGTAACATGTTTTCGTGTGCATCGTATTTTTTTTAGTTAAGGAAAAGGTAATCGATTTTCGTAAATATTCATTAAAAATTCCTTATGTTTTTGTTACGCAAATGGAAAAATGTTGTTTGGAAATGTTTTTAGGATTATTTTTTCCTGTTATAGGGAATAAAATCCTTGAACAGTGAGAATTTTTGGACTGACATGTTTTCGTGTGCATGGTATTTTATTTTGTTAAGGAAAAGGTAATCGATTTTCGTAAATATTTATTAAAAATTCCTTATGTTTTTGTTACGCAAATGGAAAAATGTTGTTTGGAAATGTTTTTAGGATTATTTTTTCCTGTTATAGGGAATAAAATCCTTGAACAGTGAGAATTTTTGGTAAAATATGTTTTCGTGTGCATCGTATTTTATTTTGTTAAGGAAAAGGTAATCGATTTTCGTAAATATTTACTAAAAATTCCTTATGTTTTTGTTACGCAAATGGAAAAATGTTGTTTGGAAATGTTTTTAGGATTATTTTTTCCTGTTATTGGGAATAAAATCCTTGAACAGTGAGAATTTTTGGTGCGACGTGTTTTCGTGTGCATCGTATTTTATTTTATTTAGGGAAAGGTAATCGATTTTAGTAAATATTTATTAAAAATTCCTTATGTTTTTGTTAAGCAAATGGAAAATGTTGTTTGGAAATGTTTTTAGGATTATTTTTTCCTGTTATTAAGAATAAAATCCTTGAACAGTGAGAATTGTTGTTGTGACATGTTTTCGTGTACATAAAATGTTGTTGAAAATGTTTTTAGGATTATTTTTTCCTGTTATAGGGAATAAAATCCTTGAACAGTGAGAATTTTTGGTGTAAGATGTTTTCGTGTGCATCGTATTTTATTTAGTTAAGGAAAAGGTAATCGATTTTCATAAATATTCAATAAAAATTCCTTATGTTTTTGTTTCGCAAATGGAAAAATATTGTTTGGAAATGTTTTTAGGATTATTTTTTCCTGTTATAGGGAATAAAATCCTTGAACAGTGAGAATTTTTGGTGTAAGATGTTTTCGTGTGCATCGTATTTTATTTAGTTAAGGAAAAGGTAATCGATTTTCATAAATATTCAATAAAAATTCCTTATGTTTTTGTTTCGCAAATGGAAAAATGTTGTTTGGAAATGTTTTTAGGATTATTTTTTCCTGTTATAGGGAATAAAATCCTTGAACAGTGAGAATTTTTGGACTGACATGTTTTCGTGTGCATCGTATTTTATTTTGTTAAGGAAAAGGTAATCGATTTTAGTAAATATTCAATAAAAATTCCTTATGTTTTTGTTTAGCAAATGGAAAATGTTGTTTGGAAATGTTTTTAGGATTATTTTTTCCTGTTATTGGGAATAAAATCCTTGAACAGTGAGAATTTTTGGTGCGACGTGTTTTCGTGTGCATCGTATTTTATTTTATTTAGGGAAAGGTAATCGATTTTAGTAAATATTTATTAAAAATTCCTTATGTTTTTGTTAAGCAAATGGAAAATGTTGTTTGGAAATGTTTTTAGGATTATTTTTTCCTGTTATTAAGAATAAAATCCTTGAACAGTGAGAATTGTTGTTGTGACATGTTTTCGTGTACATAAAATGTTGTTGAAAATGTTTTTAGGATTATTTTTTCCTGTTATAGGGAATAAAATCCTTGAACAGTGAGAATTTTTGGTGTAAGATGTTTTCGTGTGCATCGTATTTTATTTAGTTAAGGAAAAGGTAATCGATTTTCATAAATATTCAATAAAAATTCCTTATGTTTTTGTTTCGCAAATGGAAAAATGTTGTTTGGAAATGTTTTTAGGATTATTTTTTCCTGTTATAGGGAATAAAATCCTTGAACAGTGAGAATTTTTGGTGTAAGATGTTTTCGTGTGCATCGTATTTTATTTAGTTAAGGAAAAGGTAATCGATTTTCATAAATATTCAATAAAAATTCCTTATGTTTTTGTTTCGCAAATGGAAAAATGTTGTTTGGAAATGTTTTTAGGATTATTTTTTCCTGTTATAGGGAATAAAATCCTTGAACAGTGAGAATTTTTGGTAAAATATGTTTTCGTGTGCATCGTATTTTATTTTGTTAAGGAAAAGGTAATCGATTTTCGTAAATATTTACTAAAAATTCCTTATGTTTTTGTTACGCAAATGGAAAAATGTTGTTTGGAAATGTTTTTAGGATTATTTTTTCCTGTTATTGGGAATAAAATCCTTGAACAGTGAGAATTTTTGGTGCGACGTGTTTTCGTGTGCATCGTATTTTATTTTATTTAGGGAAAGGTAATCGATTTTAGTAAATATTTATTAAAAATTCCTTATGTTTTTGTTAAGCAAATGGAAAATGTTGTTTGGAAATGTTTTTAGGATTATTTTTTCCTGTTATTAAGAATAAAATCCTTGAACAGTGAGAATTTTTGGTGTAACATGTTTTCGTGTGCATCGTATTTTATTTAGTTAAGGAAAAGGTAATCGATTCTCGTAAATATTTATTAAAAATTCCTTATGTTTTTGTTAAGCAAATGGAAAATGTTGTTTGGAAATGTTTTTAGGATTATTTTTTCCTGTTATAGGGAATAAAATCCTTGAACAGTGAGAATTTTTGGTGTAACATGTTTTCGTGTGCATCGTATTTTATTTTATTTAGGGAAAGGTAATCGATTTTAGTAAATACTCAATAAAAATTCCTTATGTTTTTGTTAAGCAAATGGAAAATGTTGTTTGGAAATGTTTTTAGGATTATTTTTTCCTGTTATTAAGAATAAAATCCTTGAACAGTGAGAATTGTTGTTGTGACATGTTTTCGTGTACATAAAATGTTGTTGAAAATGTTTTTAGGATTATTTTTTCCTGTTATAGGGAATAAAATCCTTGAACAGTGAGAATTTTTGGTGTAAGATGTTTTCGTGTGCATCGTATTTTATTTAGTTAAGGAAAAGGTAATCGATTTTCATAAATATTCAATAAAAATTCCTTATGTTTTTGTTTCGCAAATGGAAAAATGTTGTTTGGAAATGTTTTTAGGATTATTTTTTCCTGTTATAGGGAATAAAATCCTTGAACAGTGAGAATTTTTGGTAAAATATGTTTTCGTGTGCATCGTATTTTATTTTGTTAAGGAAAAGGTAATCGATTTTCGTAAATATTTACTAAAAATTCCTTATGTTTTTGTTACGCAAATGGAAAAATGTTGTTTGGAAATGTTTTTAGGATTATTTTTTCCTGTTATAGGGAATAAAATCCTTGAACAGTGAGAATTGTTGTTGTGACATGTTTTCGTGTACATCAAATGTTGTTGAAAATATTTTTAGGATTATTTATTTTCCTGTTATTAAGAATAAAATCCTTGAACAGAGAATTTTTGGTGCGACGTGTTTTCGTGTGCATCGTATTTTATTTTGTTAAGGAAAAGGTAATCGATTCTCGTAAATATTTACTAAAAATTCCTTATGTTTTTGTTAAGCAAATGGAAAATGTTGTATGGAAATGTTTTTAGGATTATTTTTTCCTGTTATAGGGAATAAAATCCTTGAACATTGAGAATTTTTGGTGTAACATATTTTCGTGTGCATCGTATTTTATTTTGTTAAGGAAAAGGTAATCGATTTTCGTAAATATTTACTAAAAATTCCTTATGTTTTTGTTTCGCAAATTGAAAAATGTTGTTTGAAAATGTTTTTAGGATTATTTTTTCCTGTTATAGGGAATAAAATCCTTGAACAGTGAGAATTTTTGGTGCGATGTGTTTTCGTGTGCATCGTATTTTATTTTGTTAAGGAAAAGGTAATCGATTCTCGTAAATATTTACTAAAAATTCCTTATGTTTTTGTTAAGCAAATGGAAAATGTTGTATGGAAATGTTTTTAGGATTATTTTTTCCTGTTATAGGGAATAAAATCCTTGAACATTGAGAATTTTTGGTGTAACATATTTTCGTGTGCATCGTATTTTATTTTGTTAAGGAAAAGGTAATCGATTTTCGTAAATATTTACTAAAAATTCCTTATGTTTTTGTTTCGCAAATTGAAAAATGTTGTTTGAAAATGTTTTTAGGATTATTTTTTTTCCTGTTATAGGGAATAAAATCCTTGAACATTGAGAATTTTTGGTGTAACATGTTTTCGTGTGCATCGTATTTTATTTTATTTAGGGAAAGGTAATCGATTTTCGTAAATATTTATTAAAAATTCCTTATGTTTTTGTTTCGCAAATGGAAAAATGTTGTTTGGAAATGTTTTTAGGATTATTTTTCCCTGTTATAGGGAATAAAATCCTTGAACAGTTTGAATTTTTGGTGTAACATGTTTTCGTGTGCATCGTTTTTTATTTTGTTAAGGAAAAGGTAATCGATTTTCGTAAATATTTACTAAAAATTCCTTATGTTTTTGTTACGCAAATGGAAAAATGTTGTTTGGAAATGTTTTTAGGATTATTTTTTCCTGTTATAGGGAATAAAATCCTTGAACAGTGAGAATTTTTGGTGTAACATGTTTTCGTGTGCATCGTATTTTATTTTGTTAAGGAAAAGGTAATCGATTTTAGTAAATATTTATTAAAACTTCCTTATGTTTTTGTTTCGCAAATTGAAAAATGTTGTTTGAAAATGTTTTTAGGATTATTTTTTTTCCTGTTATAGGGAATAAAATCCTTGAACAGTGAGAATTTTTGGTGTAACATATATTCGTGTGCATCGTATTTTATTTAGTTAAGGAAAAGGTAATCGATTTTCATAAATATTTATTAAAAATTCCTTATGTTTTTGTTTCGCAAATGGAAAATGTTGTTTGGAAATGTTTTTAGGATTATTTTTTCCTGTTATAGGGAATAAAATCCTTGAACAGTGAGAATTTTTGGTGTAACATGTTTTCGTGTGTATCGTATTTTATTTTATTTAGGAAAAGGTAATCGATTTTCGTAAATATTTACTAAAAATTCCTTATGTTTTTGTTAAGCAAATGGAAAATGTTGTTTGGAAATGTTTTTAGGATTATTTTTTCCTGTTATTAAGAATAATATCCTTGAACAGTGAGAATTGTTGTTGTGACATGTTTTCGTGTACATCAAATGTTGTTGAAAATGTTTTTAGGATTATTTATTTTCCTGTTATTAAGAATAAAATCCTTGAACAGAGAATTTTTGGTGTAACATGTTTTCGTGGGCATCGTATTTTATTTTGTTAAGGAAAAGGTAATCGATTTTCGAAAATATTTATTAAAAATTCCTTATGTTTTTGTTAAGCAAATGGAAAAATGTTGTTTGGAAATGTTTTTAGGATTATTTTTTCCTGTTGTTAAGAATAAAATCCTTGAACAGTGAGAATTGTTGGTGTAACATGTTTTCGTATACATCAAATTTTATTTTGTTAAGGAAAAGGTAAACAAATGCCGTAAATAAATTTTTTTCTTTTCCATTGTCGTTTAACAATAAAATATTTAGGAGATATTTATTCCGAATAAAATCGCTGATCTTAAATTATAAATTCTTTAAATTAATTAAATAAATTTTGTTAAGAATCATCAGATTGTATTATATCCTATCCACGTGGGTGTCCACTACAATTACATCACAAACATTCGCCTTTGTTAGTGTTGAAAAAGCATCATTTTTTGTTTGATTTTATTGAAATTCCTTTTTTCAAAAGAATTAAAAATAATAAATTCTAAAGCGTAATGGAAATTAACGGTTATTGCCTATCTCCATGGAAAACGTTCCATTTGATTTCCGACCAAATGAGCTTTTTGTGCATATGTGTTGGATACAATGGATAAGTGACACTCAATTTCATTCATTGCATATGAAATACATTTGAATGTCGTCACCATTTCGAAATTATTTAGTTGATCAATTTTCCCCATTAATTTAATTCATAATAATTTCATAATATTTCATCGAGTTTCGTAATCATATTTTTATTATAACGCTAAAGTGAAAATAAATCGAATCCCTTGTATTAAATAATTGAATAATTCTTTGTGTTGTCACACACACACACACCCCATCTCTATCATCTTGAGTGTGTGTGTGTGTGTGTGTGTGTGTGTGGGTGTTTTATTAAATTATGTATTTAAATATGAATAGAGTAAAATATTGAATATTATTTTGTTGCCTATTTCTAAATATAATAGAAATAAAACTTAAACAAATGACTTGTATTATTATTAATTAACTTCAAATGTACACAGTCGGCATCGATGTCAACGCAGCAGCCATCAATCAAAATGCATTTTATGAATAATAATAATAATATTAACAATAATTAGTTATTAAAATTACATATTGACATCGGAAAAAAAAAGCTTCGGTGGTAGCGGAGCGTAACTTTTTAAATGAATTTATTAGAAAATACTCATCCCCATTCATTTTTATATGAAGGATTCGTGTCTAAATGTCTAAACACATTATCATATCAAACAGTAATTCCATAAAACAGAGAATAAAGTGAGGTGTGAGTTTTCCTATTGCAAAAAATCCAATGGTTGTGTGCATGGCAATGAAGTGAACACTATTTTGTCTATCCTCTGACGCATTAATAATGGCCACCTGATATACGATTGACGCCACCGTTGCCATTTTATTGTTGTTATTAACAAGCTTCCGTTGTTTCAAATGGCAGATGGGGGAAATTTTTTCTAACTAATGAGTCCCTCTATCAAAACATAACACTCCCCTAGAAATCAATCGAAATTACTTTGGAAACTAACCGCTAAAATATGTGTTATATATTGAACTTACTGAACCTAAAATTCCAAAAAATCCTTTGAAAATTCAAGTAAATCGACTAAATGCGGTGGGTGGGATACATGGGAATACATTAACGTTAAGTTCATGTAATAATATTGTTAAAAGTGTAAAAAAATATTCTTATATCCTTTGAACACAATTATTCATAAACTATAGCCAAAATGAAGCCATTTGCTTTTTTAATTTCAAACCCACATAAAAATTTTCCAAATAAAATAAAAAACATTATATAAAAATGATACAGCATCATCGCCAACACCACCACCACCACCACAACCCCCGTAAAATAAAATTTAAATTGACAATCAAATGGAACCGTTAAAAGTTTAGTTTTTTTCCATAAGCTTTCAGCTTTCAAGTTTATATAAAACCGTAAATAAATTCGATGTAGAAATTCTATGAGAAAAAAACATAGTTTTAGTTTGTTTTACAACCCCCCCACGCTGCCAATAAAAGCTTTGTAGTTGGTAAAAAAAAAGCCAAAAAAAAGGAAAATACAATTTTTCTAACACCATAAAACAAGGACAATTAAAATTAATTCCAATTAAATTCTTAAAAATTTTGCCATCGTCACACCGTCGCAATAGCAACACCAGCGACTGAACGTTGGTTTTTTCGAAATAATATAATTTTTAATAATTTTATTTTTCAAATTTATTCGTATGATTTTTCGTTATCAAACGGAATTTTTATTGATGACACCCCGCCAACAAGAATTATTCTTTTTGTATAAAAAAAAATATCCACCCGTCCACATTCCCCGTCCGCAACCCACCCGCCGGACAAAAAACGTCAAATTTTCACATCCAAATTTAACATAGTGAAAGATAGATTTTCAATAATTAAATTTTTCGTCCGTGCGTCATCGAATATGCCGAATTTACCACCACCACCACCACCACCGCCAACAAACAATAATTTTCCATACAATTGACGTCACCCACAACAATATTAAATTATTATTTGTGTACTTATTCTAAAAATAGCAAAAATATAAAAGCTAAAATTAAATATGCTCAAAAAAATTTCATCTAAATAATAAATCAGACGTAAAATATGTATAAGTTTTGTTGGTGTTGTTGTTGTTGTTGTTGTTGTTGTTGTTGTTGTTGTTATTGTTTTTCTTCTTAAACAATTCTATGGAATATTAAAATTAGAAATATAGAACACCCTCGCGCGCTCTTGCAAATTTTCCACCCATACATTTACAATATATAAAATATACAGTAGAGATTTTAAGTATGTGCGCAAAGTATACATGAAATTAAACGCTACATGTCAATATTTTTGTAGTAAAGTTATGTAACAAAACAAAAGAAAAACCAGGACTGGGAAAATTACTATTATTATTATTATTATTATTATTATAATTTTTAATTTTTTCATACGATTTACGATTGTTGAAATGTTAAATTTTTCCAGATTTTTTGGTGGTCAAATGGTTCACCATTTTTCCTGATCCTGATCACATAACATCACAATAATATATATAATTTATACATTGCATCAGAAGTTTTTGTCGCTCTTTATAATACAAATAAAACATATACAATATAAAAAGTTCACCCTTAATATTATATACACACACACACACACACACACACACACACACAAACACATACATACACACAAACACTAAAAACAAATAACTTTCACCCACGTATCCTAATATTCTATGCTATATTTATATTTACATTAGCTGAACGATGTACGGCAATGTCAGGGTATTGTGTATAATTTGAAAATCGAGTATTGGATTTTATTATTGGTAAATTATTGGTAAATTACCTGGGGAGACACCTATATTAACAATTCATCGCATAATAATTATCGAATGGCAAATGTTTACCCAAAAGTATAGCCTATGTATTCGAAACAGATTGATTAACGCCGCACGGTTAACTGGAAACGTAGCACAACACAAAAACAATCAGTTTCTGAACTCGGTGTCAGCAACGATTGGGTGACGTTAAAATCCTTAAAATATGTTAACCCAATTTTTTCAACTATAGATTGTTAGAATTAAAATTTCCGGCTATAAATTTATTATCTCACATTGTTTCGGTGTTTTAATGTGTGTAAAATTCTGTTTCGGTAAATTTTTATTCATTTGTTTGTGCATAAAAATTTGAAAATAATAAGTCCCTTGGCCGAAGGTTGATAACACCACCATCTATAACCACCACCACCACCACCACCACCACACATCGCATTCGTTATTTATTGTATATATAGCGAAACTTAAAAATTCTATTAAATTTCTTTGTTTGTTAATATTATTATCGTTTGCTTTATGGCATTTTCACACAGGAAAACTAAATATATAACGGATGGATGTGTGTGTGTGTGTGTGTGTGTGGTGGTGAATGGCGGAGGGCAGAGATGGAATGGGTTAGTAGAAGGTGGTTGGTTGGCATGAAATTTATATAACTAAAATTGCACCTTTCACATATATTCCCAACACAAAAAACCCAACAAAAATAAAACTTAACGTCGTAATATTAAAATAATAAAATTCTCGCACACACAAACACACACACACCCTAAGTTGAAATAGCCAACACACACACACACACACACACATCGACGCAAAATAGAGCACAAAATAATCGAGGAAACAAATACCACAAGTTACAAAAACAACAACAACAACAACAACAACAACAACAACAAACTATCAAATAGAAACAGAAAAAAAAAGGAAAACAAAAACAGAATCAAACCAACAAAAACCCCAGAAGAAAAGAATTTTTTCGGAAGAGAAAATCGTTGAAATTTTTTTTTTTTTTTTTGTACATGAACGGACGGAAAAACGTAGAATTAAAAAACAAAAAAAACAATTGAATTTTGTTTTATGGTGTTTTTTTTTTTTTTTTAAAGTGAAAAAAGAAACAATTCGGCAACAAAAAATTAAACGAACAACCAGAAAAACTAGTTTAAAATTTTGGCCAAATATTTCAATAATTTTTGTGTGCGACAATTTTTTTAATGTGTTCATTTTTATTATTTAATTGTACCGTTATTTGTGTTTTGTGTGCTGCTATGTGAAGGTGGGTGGCTGTAAGGGTGGGTGCGTGTGTGCGTGCGTATGTGTGTGTGTGTGTGTGTGTGTTTATATTATTAATTTAGTTTAGAATTTTTGCCTTTTTGGTGGTGGTGCTTGCGCTTGTGTTCGTTCGTCCGATGTGCTGTTGCATTGTTTTTCAATTTTTCAATTTTTATGGTTAGGTTTTTTTCTTTCTTTGTGCAGTTTTACAATTGTTTATTTATTTATGGTTTTTTGAAAATTATATTTTTTATTTTTCTATTTTTTGCTAAACTTTAAACTTTGTAAATCATTTTTTTTTTTGCTGTTTTCCGAATTTTTAACAAAGCAAAAAAACATTAAAACAATTGGTTTTGTGTGTGTGTGTGTCGGTGTGGGTGTGTTTGTGTGTGTGTGTGTGTGTGTGTGTGTGAAAAAAAATAAATAAAATGAAAAAATTGATACCATAAAAAAAACTAAAAAGGACAAAAAAAAAAAAAAAGAAAAACTCTAACGGCACTCCTTAAAAAAAAAAAAAAAACACGCAAAAAAAAATACCGTTCCTAACATGAATGAATATTTTTTTGAAATATCTTGTGGTGCGGTTGAAAAGGGTTTAAAAAAGTTACGTAAAAAAATTCAAAAACCTGGCAGCACCTGTGCTACCACCTCCAACAATCAATTCCGCGTTTGTTTCAGTACCCATCGCAAAAATTCGGCAACAACAGGTATTGAAATTGGTAACGACGACGACGACGACGACGACGACAACGACGACGACGGCAACGGCGGCGGCGGCGGCGGCGGAGTCGGTGGCGGTTGTAACAACAACGGTGGTAGTAACACGACCACCGTTGACAACGACATCCGTACCAACATCGATCACATTAAATTCTCAACGACAGACAACCGAACAACAACCGTCGTTACACGATACCAAAAATATAATAATGACCATAACATCAACGATGGCCACCGAAACAATGCCGGCTCCAATAATGACGGCACACGAAATCAACCATCGACAAAACGATACGAACAAGGCGAACAAAGAGATAATAATGGAACAGGAATTACGGGAATTGACCGAAATATTTGCGAACAACGACGAAATAATAGACGACAAGGAATTGAAAATAATGGAAATACAGGAAAAATATGGAATGAATATAATGGAGGAACAAAATTTAGAAATAATATTGTCAATGAAAAAAATGACGGAAATGACGACGACGACAACGGCGGCGGCGGCGGTGGCGACAACAACAACAACAACGCCGACGCCAACGACTCCGGCGCCGACGATGACCAAGAACAACAAGAATTTCTCAGTGGAAATCGAAAATCAACCACAACAATTAAATCAATTTGTAAACAACATCAGCGACGCGATCGACGCCCAACAAAAATTACAACATCATCAACACCAAACCAATATCGTTATAGTACCATTAAAAACAATTTCGAAAATACAATGTCCAATACAAATGTCACCAAATAGTTCGTTACCCACATCACCATCACCAACACCGACACCATCACCACAACCACCATCACCACAACCACCATCACCACAACCACCACCACCACCACCACCATTAATTCAATCATCATCACCAACAATTACCAAATTAACATATGACAGAGAAATACCACCGATAACAAAACAACAAATATCAACAACAATACAATTCGATCAACATCTTCAACATCACCATCATCAACATCAACATCAACATCAACATCAACATCAACAACATAATCATCATTACAATTTAAATGATACAATAAATTTTGATACTAAAACAATTGATATTTTTAATAATAAATTAAATATTAATAATTTTAAAAATCGTAATAATAATAATAATAATAATAGAATTTATGGGGTAGATGGCGGCAATACTGGCATCAATTTTTTTAATACAATTAATAATTATGTTGATCGTAGATCAACAAGTGGTTTAATAACAACTGAAACAACAACACCAACAAATACATATTCATTCCGATTCAATAATTATCAACAGCAGCAGCAGCAGCAACAACAACAACAACAACAACAACAACAACAACAACAACAGCCGTTACAACAAAACCAACCGGGACTGAAATGCCGAGGTGATTCATTATCGTTATCATTATCGCCGCCGTTAATACGAAGACGTGAAATGCCAGCATTAAAAGGACAATTTGTTAGTTTGTAAGTAGAAAATAATAATTATTTTATTTTAATTTTAGATTTTAGTTTGAAAATAATTTTGTCTAAATAGTTTCGATTGATTGCCCAATAGCTTTTGAAGAAAATACACATTTTGTTGCCCCGCAACATCACACAAAAATGTGCCGGCCGTGATGACGACGACCGGAAGAAATCTATTACAAATTATCTGAAAATATTATTTTTTTCAAGTACCGCACAACTCTTGTTGTTGTTGTTGTTGTTGTTGTTGTTGTTGTTGTTGTTGTTGTTGTTGTTGTTGTTGTTGTATTATGGATATTATTACGAAAAATTTTTTCTCTAAAACACATTTTTTTTCTAAAAATAAATAACATATTTTTTGTCGTTGCCGTTGCCGTTGTTGTTATTATTGTGCTGTTGTCATCAAGTCCACAAGGCATTCAAAATTTTATTACTTTTCCGGCAAAAACGAAATGCGGCGGCGGCGGCGACGTCATCAACAAAATCTTTGAAAAACAAACAAATAAGAAATTGTTGTTGTTGTTGTTGTTGTTGTTGTTGTTGTTGTTGTTGTTGTTGTTGCGTTGTGTTATTAATTTTTGCGCGTCTCTTATTTATTTATATATATTTATTTTTTGTTTTTTTGTTGATGATGACGATGATGACACGATGATGATGATGATGATGATTGCATTTAAAAATAAATTTTCGCAGAAAATATATAAATAAATGTATCGTACAGTGGCAATCATAAATAAAATTGTGTTTGAATGATTTTTAGTATTTGAAAAAAGAGAGACCATTTGTGTTTTGATCTTTTACAGCTATGTCGTTGCAGTCTCTCAAAGTCAAAGTCTCTCATAACCAATTATTTTTGATGTTGCCATTAAACACTGTACAAATTTTCACAAAATGACACCTACTCTACAGTTACGCACATGCGTATAATAAAACAATTTTAATTTTTTCATTATAACAGTGCAACTTTGTGGTACACAATCTTTAGATGTTATATATTCTTCTGGCTTGAATCAACTCGCTACCCCCCCCCCCCTCCCCACCTCCACCCATCACCACATAAGAATTCAACAAATTTTAGCTACCACTTTTATGGCCGTTATACGCACAAAGTCAATTTAAATTAGAAAATAAGTTAAACATTAATTATTTTATATAGATCGAACCAATTTTTTCTGTTGCCACTGTACCACATATATTTTTAATATTAATTATTTTATATGTGTGTAACGAAAATGCAGTGATTGAAAACATTTTGTTTCACATAATTATCATAAATTTCGGGTGCCATTTGGTATTCGTAAAGGATTTTGTGCAATCGCATGATAATGACGAAGCGGAGTGGTTATTGGCGACGGACAAGATCTATTTAACATCACTGTGTAATCTGTAATCTGTTCTGATGATTCAATTTTATAAAACCCATTGCAATTACATCCATTGATTGGTTAATTTTTTAAATTCACATATGTGTGCGATACAACAATTGTGATAATTTAATACACGTGTGATAATTTACAGTGTGTCGACCGAACACTGAACCAATGAACGGATAAATAATGAAAAATGTTCCACAACATTATCGCTCATTGTTGTGCGCTGCTGTTTTTCATTTTTACATTTTTGTGTGTTTGTTTTTCTTTTATTTTTGTTCATCTCTGTATTTTTCTAAGCATTAAATTTTCTATTAAAAGATTTGCTCATTACCTTATATTTTTGAAAGTATTTTTCACTTCACTTGAACATCACCAATGAAAAATGGTGAATGGAAATTTATAAATGTGTTACATTGCGAACCAATTGACCAATTGACCAATTGTAAAAATAAAAATAATAAGTTTTGGGCATTTGTTGGTGCCTAAGGAGGTGACACGGCCGGGGGGCTATGGGAGGAAGGGTTAAGGGCGGCGAATGGGAACTTTTACAATTGGAAATGTACCAGAATTACAAATTATTTTTCAAAATAAGAGTTTTATGTTTGTGTGTGTGTGTGTGCGCCGAGTCCTTCTCGTTCGGCCATTGTTACACCAAAAATATTTAGGATTATTTATAATTTTTCTCTAATTTTTTTTTTTTTTCAAAAGCATAACAATTTTTTAATACAAAAAATAAATTATGTAAACAAAAGAATTTCATTTTAGTTTAAAAAATAAATCACTGTGCGATTGATTGTACAATGAAACAAAAAAAAAAAAAAAATAAATAAATAAATTTTATCTATTTTTTTGAAATATTTTTCAAATTTCAAAAAAAAATTTTTCATTCATTATTATTTAATTCGAAAACAATAAAAATAGAAAAAATATAAAAATAGAAAAATAACGGTTTTTGATTTTGTTTTATTAATTCTTTGTGATCGAACAAACAAATTGTGTGTGCTATTGTGCGCAAGTGTAAAAGCAAATAATAGAATTAAAAATAAATATGCTCTTCTCAAATAATAAAAAAACAAAATCAACTATTCCATTTCCATTTAATTATTTTAAATCATCAACAACAACAACAACAACAACTAAATCAACAATAAATAGATTCAGTCAACAACAACAACAACCGCAACAACAACCGCAATGTAAAGCGATTGATAATAACAACAATAACTATCAACAATTTAGCAATGAAAATTCGGATAGTTCTTATTTATCGAGTGATAATGAAAATTCACCGTTAGACGGGAAGAAAAAATTAACAAAATCAAAAAAAAATAGCGCTACTGGTGGTAGCGCTGCGATCCTCGCCGCAGAAAATTTGCCACCAGCAGCCACCACCGATATTATATTTCGTAATGATATACCAAAATATCGTCCATCCCATCGCATAACATCGAATTTTCATTTTAATAATTTCATATTTTATAATAACATTAATACCAATAATTTTACGATTAATAATAGTAATAACGGTAATAATAATAACGGTAATAATAACAATGACAATTATAATAAAAGTGATGGAAATAATAGCTATCAACATTTTGGCGAATGTGCACTGGAAATTATCGGTTTAATTACAATTTTAATATTATTAGGACAATATTTTGGTATTGAAATTGTTGTGTCAACTAGTACCACCACCACCACATCATCATCTGGTCGTACACCACCACCACCACCACCACCATCGACGACAACATACAATTTAATTGACATTATAAATAATAAATATCAAACAAATAACGGTTCGATTATCATCGATAATTTAGATTTAATATTTGATTTTAATTATTTTCAAAAATTTTTACATCAACAAAATCAATTGGAAAAACAAAGACAACAGCAGCACCAACGGGATCGGCAACGAAAAAAGCAAAAAAAGGGTATGCGAAAACAATGGGCGATTGGGACAAAAATTAAATGTGCAAAAATTGCTGATGATGGGAAAATTATAAGTGATTGGGATAGCATCGATTTGACAACGGTCAATTCAGTTAATGATTCAGATACCGATACAGATAATAATGATGGTGGTGATGGTGATGATGATGATGATGATGATGATGATGATGATGATGGTGGCGATAATCGTGCTGGTGCATATCAATTGAAAAATAAACATTTAAAAAAATCAAAATATGCTCAAAAATTGATAAAAAAACGTTTTTGTACATCGGTTGGTCCAATTTTAATAAACGATCGATTTACAATCGGTAGCAAAGCGGAACCGGAAATACCATTACGGACGATGACCAACGACGACGATTGTTTTTATGTGTGTGTGTGATTTTTTATATTTATTTATTTATTTATTTGTTTGAAACATTTCTTAAAGTTCCCGAAAAGTTCCACAAAATTTTTTGCAAATATTCGGGCTATTTTAAAATTGTTACAAAATTAGTAAAGCGAAAGTGGGTCGGCCGTTATAGATCGTCCCAATTAACTTTCAACAATTTTACCATATACATACTTATAGGAAAACAATAGTTAAATAAAAATGGCCGACATTGGGCCATTAAAAATTTTACAAATTTATTTCAAATAAAACTGCACAGTATAAATTTACAATAATAATAATAATAATAATAATTTTTCAGATCAGAACCACGTACGTCAATTGTTACAACGGGTGTACAATCCGAAGAAATTTATCCGGAATCGGCTGACAGTAGCCTGTATGGTTCCGATGAGGAACAAGAAGATGTATCACAATATTGTCGTGGTGGTTATCATCCGGTTGTTATCGAAGATGTATTCGATAATCGTTATCGTGTGGTACGTAAATTAGGTTGGGGTCATTTTTCAACGGTATGGTTATGTCGTGACATTAAGTAAGTGTTCAATAAAAATAGAAAGAGAAAGAGAGAGCGTAAGAGATAGAGGCTGTTTTCTTACAAAAAATAATTTAGTATTACCTAGTTTTTTTTTAATTAGCATTAGAAAATCAAAATGTGCAATTTAAAATTGTTTTATTTAACAGAGAAGAAAAATATGTTGCATTAAAAGTTGTTAAAAGTGCACCACATTATACGGAAACGGCAGCCGACGAAATACGTTTATTAGAGGTGATACGTGATGCGGATCCAAAGCATATGTATTCCGAACGGATTGTACGTTTATTAAATCATTTTACTGTACGCGGTGTTAACGGCGTTCATACTTGCATTGTATTCGAAGCATTGGGTTGTAGCCTGTATAAATTAATTGTTAAAAATAATTATCAGGGTTTAGCAATACAACAAGTAAAATCAATTATTAAACAGGTAATTTGAGAGTACAATAAATTGAATTTTACCGTAAATATTTTTCTAATCACATTTTTTGTCTCTGTCACACACACACACACACACACACACACACACAGATTTTACAAGGTTTAGATTATTTACATACAAAATGTCATATTATTCATACCGATATAAAACCGGAAAATATTTTATTAGTTATTGATAATGCGGCCGCTATGAATCAACAAATTGATGAAGAAATAACGAATTTAAAAGTGTCTGGCGTTGAATTTCCAGATTCTTATGGTAATCCTTCACATATTTTACTCCGTGCCGTGTATGTAATAATTTATTTATTTCATTTATTTCACAGTTAGTGCATTTGAAAAACGTAAAACAAAAAGTGTAATACAATCAAATGATATAATTAACAGTGATAATGATAATGATAATGCAGCTGCTATTGGTGGTGGTGGTGGTGGTGATGGTTCTGTTATTTTTGATACCGATAAATTATATAATATAAATTTAATGGATTCGAATGAGAAAAATGTAATAATTCCGGCTGCGCCAATAAATAATAATAATAATAATAATAATGATGAAACGAAATCGGTTGGTGATCCGTTAATCGTAACAACAACAACAACAACAACAACACCGGCAACGGCAAACATTGTTAATCGATATAAAATGGAACGAAAAAATAGTCAACAAAATTCGAAAATGGTAATAAATATTGTAAACTTTTGAAACTGTGTAAAAACTAAATTAACTAAATTTTTGAAATTTTTCATTCGTTACCCGCCAGACTTTAACATCACTGGACGGTGAAACAAAAGATTTAAAAGAAATGTCAACAACAGCAGCAGCCACCACACAATCAATAAAAACCGGAAAATATCCATTATCACAATCGTATTCGATTGCAATACAATCACTATTGAATAATAATAATGTTAAAGTAAAAATAGCGGATTTAGGAAATGCATGTTTTGATGTGAGTGGTACCCTTTAATTTTCATAATTAATTGCTAAATTTTTTGAATTTTTAACCAAATCATAATTAAATTAACATATCTAATTTTATATTTTATATATTTAGTATCATCAATTCACGGAAGACATTCAAACACGTCAATATCGTTCGATTGAAGTATTATTGGGTGCACCGTATAATTTTACAGCCGACATTTGGAGTACGGCATGTTTGGCATTTGAATTGTCAACCGGTGATTATTTATTTGATCCGCACGGTGGTGATAATTACACACGTGATGAAGATCATTTGGCACACATTATTGAACTGTTGGGTATAATACCGCCAAGTATTATATTTCGTGGTAAACATGGACGCAAATATTTTAATAGTTGTGGTATGATAAATGATTTGCACACACACATACACCCACACACACACCCACACACACACACACACACAAATTTTAATTTTAATTTATTTCTTTTTTTTTTTATTTTTATACTATCTTCCTACGTCCCCCACTCCCACCCATAGGTTATTTACGTAACATAACAAAATTAAAGCCATGGAGTTTGTATAATGTTTTAATTGAAAAATATCAATGGAATGTTGAAGATGCTAAAAAATTTACCGATTTTTTACAACCAATGCTGGAATTTAATACAACAAAAAGAGCATCGGCTTCACAATGTTTACGTCATCCGTGGTTGGCATCAGCATAATTTTGACAATTATTACTGTTTTTTTTTTTTTTTTTTTATTTATCTTATGATAATCCCACCACATCACCCACCCCCAAACCGCTGCGCAAAATACTCTAAAACCATATAAATAAAATTTTTAAATATTTTAAAACATCTCACCGATGCCAATACTTATTATATGTATCCCTCTGTATCTAACTCTATATGTGTCATCATATGGGTCTACTATAATAGTTTTTTCTCTACAACAAAAATATAGCTAATCCATTAATTTTTGTTGTTCCGTCGCCAATACGTTTATAATAATATATTTGAAAATTAGTTTAGAAAAAATATGACAAAATAAATAAATTATTAAAAATATTGCGTAAATAATTGTGAGTAGAATAATTGTTTGTTGGTTTTTTTTTTTTTTTTTTTTTTAATAAAGAGTGAGGCTATTTATAAAAAAAAAAAAAAAAAAAATAATAATAAATTTGGCAACAATGTCAAATAATAATTTTAAAATGCAATGTTGCCATTCATAAATAATTTTTTTTTTTTTTTTCTACATTTATATCCAACAATAGAATGTAAAATACAAAAAAACAATAACTATCTATTACTTTTATACTCTAAAAACTCACATTTATCACTCACTCATTACTACTGCTATTATTATAAAACTAAAAAAAATTAATTAAATATATTAGTTTTTAAAACTACTGATAGCATATAATGCCATAAAAAATTATTAGAACAATTTGTTAGAAAAATATTATATATATATATATATATACACAAACACACATACACACACACACACACACACACACACACTCACATTAATATCTATAAATAAATAAATATATTAACTTGTAAACGCATCATATTCTAAATAAATATATAATTATAAATAAGTAAGAGTAAAAAAAGAACAAATTTTTTATTTATTATAATAATTGCGAAGTGTATAAATTAATTAATTAAAAAAAAACCTATTATTATATTAAGAGTGTCGAGACATTTCACATAGGCCGTATCGCAAATGGGACACCACTGTCTATTTTACTCTGTGAAAATGATACAGTGCCATCATCAATCGCTCTAATGGGCAACGTAGCAGTGTAACTGTACTCTTTATACACAAAAAAAAACGTGTTACAGACAAAAAAAAAATTTGTTTGCATTAAAGTATTTATAAAACAATTTAAAAAAATTAAAATAAATATTCTCTTATTCATCCAATCAAATTAATTAATTAAATTAATTAACCATTTTTGTTTTCTTAAAACTAATTGTAATGTAAATGACCGACTCTACTGATACCTGTTCGATTACAGGTGCTACTACCCTATGTAATAAAATTTTATATTATATACAATTATAAAAACTAACCTTTGTAAATGTAAACATTTGTTGTTCTTGTATAATTGTTTTGCGTGCGTGTGTGTGTGCCCCCGTCTCCATAAAAATTTTTGCAAAACACAGCAATTATTCTTTTTATGTAAAACACCACGACGACGACGACTACGACGACGACGACGACGACGACGACGATGATGAATACGAATACTATGACGACGACTACAATAAAGACGAAGACAACGAAGACTACAACAACGACAACTCAGACGACGACAATTCCGCGAACGGCAACGACGACTACTACAACGACGACGACGACGACGACGATGATGACTACGAATACTATGACGACAACCAAAACAGAGAAGAAGACAACGAAAACTACAACAACGACAACTCCGACGACGACAATTCCGACGATTACAACAACGACGACTACAACAACGACGACGACGATGACGACGAAGACTACTATGTACAACCACGAAAACGACAATCGTATTTTTATCGCGCACATAGTGTATTTTGTTGTTGTTCGTTGTAATATTTCTCTCAACAAATTTTATGTGCAAATATAAATGAATACGATAATTTTTGTGAATTACAAATGAAAGACAAAAAAAAAAAAACTATGAAAATTTTATTTTCTTAAATTTTAACACTTTATCACTGCAAATCAAAAATATAACACTTTATCCTAACACTAAATTGATTAAATTTAATAGAAATCATTAAAACAATTTAACACATTAACATTTGGTATTTTTAATTAATTAATTAGGTGAAAAAATGCACGAGCGAAAACTAATGGAAAAAAATGCGCGTCGTCACGGTCCGATTATTTTTTCCAATATGAAGGTACTTTTGCACGGCGGCCAAACAAATTATAATGATCGTAACACGCGTTTATGTGCAAAGTGACTGCGATGATAAAACAAATTACCCATCAAACATTTTTTTTCTATTTTAATTTTACGTTTACGTTTTATTGATTATTACAAGTTTTCAGTTTTAGTATTAGAAAAATGTTATATTAATAATGCAAAGCTTAACTATACGCAAATGACCAATTAAATTTTGTAAATATTTTTTAATTAATTTTTATTTATTGTAAACAAATTCAATATAGAATCCTCTCTCTCTCTCTGCTCTGCTCTGCTCTGTTCTGCTCTCTTACAGTGTATGTGTTATTTATTATTACACTGTTATTATTATTATTATTATTATTATTATTATTATTATAAATATTATTATAAGTATTATTTGTAATCAGAGGATGACCGATGTACGGATGATGATGCAGATGGTGTCATAGATTTTTGTTCTATATTAAAATCGATTTGATCGTCGGCTGTTAAATAACGAATTTCACTAAATTCATCATCATTATCATCGTTATAGTATTGTTTATTTGAACCACGACCACCGCTGCTACCACATCTGGAGGCCGCCGCCGCCGCCGATGTGGATGATGATATTAAAGCGGCCGCCATTTCTTTAAATTTTGGTTTTGTATATTTTGCTTTATAATTTGTAATCGGATTATTATAGATTTTACGATATGCAATTAAAACTATAACTATTATAATAATTGTTGATAAAAATATAATAACCGTTAGCATTGGTGCACTTAACGATGATGATGATGATGATGCTGCTGCTGATGATAAATGGCCTGTTGAATGAACAGATGGTTTAATAGCTGCTGATATAATTGCCATATGATCATCATCACGAGCATCATTCAATTGTTTTGATGATACCCAAGTTCGATCTGTGTGCATTATTTTAACGAATAGAAAAAATGAAAATATTAATATTAATTATTTTAAAATCAAATAATTCGGAACACACCTTTTTTATCATTTAAATTTATCATATCATTTGTTTCGTCATCATTAACATTTGTATTTTTGTTGTTGTTGTTGTTGTTGTTGGCATTTAGATTACTATTATTATTAATATTGTTGTTGGTATCAATGTTAATGGCGTCGTCAACATCCGTTTCCATTTCACCACTTGAAAATATTTGTTCCGTTTGTTGTTTACGACCAATATAATTATTATCGTTTGTGTTTGTATTTTCGTCACTTTCATCGTCCGCAGTTTCATCGGAATCGTCCGAATCGTTTGTTGATGGCGACGCTGGAACAGGAGGCGGCGGCGGCGGTGGTCCCTGTGGTGGTGGAGCATTTATTTTTATTAATTTTGTTACATTATTATTGTTATTTGGTGTTTTCGGTTTTATTGTTGGTAACGCTTTTATTGGAATTTGTTGTGGCACCAACGGTGATAATTTTTGTACCGGCAATTGTTCTTCGGTTGGCAAATTTCTAATAAATGGTATCGATGTGATTTTTTGTGATGGTAATTGGGTTAACGGTTGTTTTGTTGATAATGCTGTAGAAATTATTGGTGAAACGGGTACGGTGGGTGGTGATTGTGGAGGCGGTTCAACCGGTACAATGGTGGTGGCCAACAACGGTATAATTGGTTTCGGTTGGACGGCCATCGTTGTAAACGATACACTTGTTGACATCACATTGGTGTCATCAAAATTGTCATCCGTTGATGCTGTACGGCAAAAGAAAACCAATTTTTTTTTTTGTTTAATTAATTAACATTTATCATTTTCATTATTCATAAAATTTTAACAATACTCACAAAATACACAAATATTTTTATAATCGATACAACATGTTTTTAAATCCTCACAACCATCAAAACAATCACAATGTAATAGAATACCACCTTTGCCACTACCATTTGTTATAATTTCTTCTGTTATACGACTGTACTCGATTGCAAAAGCCGATACATTTAAATTTCCTGATGCAAGTGATGCAATGGATGATGATAGGGTTGGTAGTGTTGGCGGTGATTCACTGCAACGATTAACACATGATTGGATGTCATAAACACCGCCGGCCTCTTCAATTTGTACAGTTGTTGTTTGTTGTGATTCCAATAAACATTCGTTACCGTTTAACAGTGCCACATCGTCAATGGCAATGTCACTTAAATGTGTTCGACCGGCCGTCGCTTGGATTACAATTTGAAATGTTTCATTACATTGTCGTAACAAAAACACAGCCTCTTTCCAGAGATTCTTTTGGGTGCCACGTTTTTCAAACAGTAAATAACTATGAATTGTCGTGCCGTGAAAATAAACCATTGATTTTTTATTAAATTAATTAAAAAAAAAAACACTAATAAATAATAATAAATACCCTCCGGCCGCCCCCACCTTACCTTTCATCCTCCAAAACATTTTCCATTGTTATCGATATTGGTTTCATGTAAACATTTAGCGTACCCATTAGCAGCCCGTACATGTGATAGTACAGGCGAAAGCATGCATCGGTGCTTAAGTCGGCCGCATACGGTGGTGATATTAAACGTGCCCGATCACCGGTATTGGTGGCGGCCGATTCGGCAACCATATAATGTCCTTCCAGCGGTTTCATAACGGTATGATCGAATTTGGGTCCGGAGCGAATTTGTTTTGTTGTCGAAATACCGTTACGTCGTTTCCACTCAAAATCATGCGTAAAATCGGATGTCCAATCGCACAACGATTCGGTTTCAAAGTCACACCATTTCATGGCGCCGATGTTTGTGAGGCGACAGGTGCCAATTGCACGATCCCATTGTTTACCATCACAATATGTAAATCGACTGCCAGCCGCCTGATAGCCCGGCTTACAAAACAGTATGGCCGTTGCCTCATTATTTTGCAGCGCTATAATAGCATTCGGACGTGTTTCTAACGGTGCACAACCATTTTCTGAATAATCCATAATTAATGGCGACCGCATCGCAAACAATTAAACAAATTAATTAATCATATTTAATTTAATTATTGTATTTATTTATTTATACTTATACAAATTGGTACGGGTATATCCCAACGTCCATTTTGACATGCCGCATAACGATCGCCGGACAATTGAAAACCAGGCCCACACACGTAACGTATAAGTTTGCCACGTTGACGCAATCGTACCTGACCATTTTTCAATGTTGGTGTATCACATTGTCGTAACACCGACGACCGTAATTCATTACTGAAACGTAACGAAATCGATTCGGTTGCTATATTTTTAGAAATAGAGAAAAGCGAAAAATAGAAATTAATTGATTACAATTGAAAAAAAAAAAAAACACAATCGTGCGTGCGTTGGTGGCACGGGGGGGTTTAAGCGACGTCTGATATATTCGGTTAACCGACTCTTAATTTTTAACAACGCTTGTTCGCACCAACGCACTGCTATTTAATGGTTTTTATTGATTTCTTTCAAAATCAAGTAATATACGCCCCCTCGCCCCCCCGTTTATGGTCGCCATTGAAATCGTAAATTACGTGTTTACGTTCGTTTGCGTCGTTTGAGTTTTTTTTTGTAAAACACCACCCACTGTCAATTTTACTTTTTAAAACAATTACTTACAATTAATTAAATAACTATAAATTAGAAAATATATTATTGAAAATATATTTAAATTTAACATTTTGTGTGTTCACTTCGTTCACTTCGTTCACTTTTTCACTACTAAAACCAAAACCAAACTGTCACACAAATTCTATTTAATTGTAAAAGTTTTTATTTTTATTTATAAAAATTGTTTGTTTTGAGAATTTTTTTCAAAATGCATTTTTTTTTTTTTTTGCGTCTTTGAGTTTCGTTTTATGTTTTTGGTTATGTTTTGCTAATCACTTGTATTCAACGCAGGCGCACTCAAACACACACGAACGGCACAACACTTTTCCATTGACTGACTGTTAAACTTTTAATATTATAAAATTTATAAAAATATATTTTAAAAAAATGCTATTTTCTTATCACAAGTCAGAAACCGCATGCACCAACCGCGCACACAAAATTTCAACGATGACGATAATATTTTATATTTTTGTTTTGGTTAAAAATAATTAGTGTTAACCCATAAGCGCACCATAAGTGACCGGCCGTCAATCGCATAGCCAACCATCCATTTGATTTTATACGTACAAATACTGTTACGTAAATCAATGGCATTTGTACGACCAATGTTGGCGGTCTATTGTGAACAGTTTATGAAGTGGACGGACTTTGAAACGTCATGCATAAAATATACTGTTAACATTGGTGTCTATGCCGACTGTCAATTAATACCATACACATAGTTGATGGTCTGGTCGATATGTGTTAGCTTAATATTTACTGCGGCCCCGGTAAAAATACATTTTTATAGATCACTGCATCATAGTCGTACCAACTTTTACTCATCATTTTTCGGTCAGCCATTATTCTATTAGAAGAAAAAACCTTTGTATGTCCGCAAATTGAGTTGAGCAACGGTTAAGTAAACAAAAAAAAATAAAAACCCCTCCGCATGCAAAGGGTTAATAAAAAAAAAACAGACATTTTAAATTTTATTGCAATTTTATTTCCCCCCCTGCCCCCTCTTCGTTTTCTAATCTTTTTCGTTTTTATTTTGCGTGTGCGTCATCGCATATTTTATATTTTATTTATTTATTTATTTCTTTTTCTGTTATCAATTCAATTCCCCCAGCACCATTTCCGGATAACTTTTATCTTAAGTGAACAAAATACAAAAAACCAAAAACAAAACACAAATTCGTTTTTTAATCAAACAATTATTTATGTTTTTTTTTCAATGTTCTTATCACAAAGGTTTGATTCGGAGAAAAAAAAAAAAAAACTTATTGTAAAACAAAACTCACACCGGAAATACATCCCCAGCAGAAAAAAAATTAATATAGAGATGACAAAAAAAAACAACAACAATACAATATTTCCGGTTATTTTTTGTTATTTATTTGTAATATTGAAATATAATAGAAATTGTTGTACAGTACAGAGAATTTGATTGGTTGCAAACGAGAATGGGGGGGGGGGGGGGCAGGAATTTGTGGAATATACAAAGACTTTATCGTTAGCTTTATCGGAATTTTCGGTCGCCCGTACAGCCAAGACCAAGAAAAACCGAACGATAAACGACATTGTAATCTGTTGGTCATCTGATGAAGTACCGGTACACTTCACCATCATTTTCCGGTAATGCAGGTCAATCTCATCCAGTTTCTCGAGCCGGAAACAATCTCTTCTTGTACCACACGCACACATAATCGTATTTCTTATTTTTTATTCGATAGCGATTCGAAACGATAATCGGCCATCATTGTTTTAGGAAAAGCAAAAAAAAAAAGGAAATGAATTGGGAAAGAGAGAGAGAGAGAGAGAGAGAAAGGGGTGTGGCGGAGTTATATTGAAAACAAAAAAACCAATAAGAAATTAATAAAATTCAATTATTTTTATATCATTTTTTTGTGTTGTTGTTGTTGTTGTTATTGTATACATAAATTAAAAAATAAAAACCGCAACAAACATTAAACAAAGCTAATTAATTAATTTAATTAAATATAATTTAAAATTTACAGTTAACCGCAAGACTTTTTTTTTGTTGTTGTATATAAATTATGTTCCCGTTAGTTTTATTACATTTTCATACTTAACTACTATTTTTTTATGCTAAAAAATATTACAATATTTATAAGAAAACAAGAAACAACAATATCCAATTTAATATGTGGCAACACTTTTCATACACACACACACACCGCCAAAACATTCATTCATTGACTGTACACGCACAATAAATAGCCGAAAAAAAAGGGGTGAGTAAAAGTTGTGTAATGATTTGGAACGGAGGGGGGCGAGTAGATGAAAGTATGAAAAAATTTCTGTAACATTTCTGAACGGTGACAGACTGCAGAGAATTCAATGAATTTTGTACAAGGGGTTGTTTTTTTTTGTTTTTTGAGGGGAATGATTATTTTTCGTGAATAATTGACATATCAACCGATATGGGAACGACCTGTAGCGACTACGAATAATGGATACGTGGGCCACGAAAAATGTGGCACCTGTGTGAAAATTGTATTCGCTTAAAACGTTGTCAATGACAGTACCACAGTAGTGTACGAGGCGAATCAGCACCGCCATTATAACTAACTGTACCTAAGTAGCGGTGAAACGTGCCATGTAAATACAAAAATGAAAATGGGTTGCCATTTTGGATTGATTACGCCATGTCTAAAATAAAACACACACGAAATTTTATTTTCACATTATTAAACACACCAAAAAAACACTTGCGCACACACAAAAACCACCATCACTACAAAATAAAAAAAAACACACCGTTGCCACATTTATTAACAAAAAAAAAATTAATTTTTTTTATTATTATTACGTTTTTGTTTTTGCCGAACACAAACACAATGTTTTTTTGTTAGACAATTAACGAACAACAATTTATTTTTATAATAGCCTAAAAAAGTCTACAACACAACTACAAAAATAAATAAATTAAAATAAATAAGAATTGCAAATATTTGATAATAATAATAATAATAATAAGTTAAGGGTGGAGTGAGAGAGAAAGAGTGGGTGACGGTGATGAAGAGAGGAGATTCTTCCCTATCACCGTCCCCTCATACTTGTCCCCCACCCTCTCCTCGGAATGACATCTTTCTTTGCTTTATTGCTATTATTTCTTCGATGATGACGTCGATTTTAGGTCCGTTAAAGCTGTATGAATGCGAAAATGTAAACGTGATTCTAACGAATAACCAGTATAATTTTTCCTTTGGTTGTGTGTTTGTGTGTGTGTGTGTTTGTGTGTGTGTGTGTGTGTGTGTGTGTGTGTGTGTGTGTGTGTGGGGACGTGGGCGATATGGACGTAATACAAAAATTGATTAAACAGTAATTATTTGTGAAATACAATTAATAGTTTATGTGTGAAACTTACTTGGCATCTTCGAGGGCGGCTATTGCATTTTCAATTTTTCCCTGATCAATATATAATAGTCCGATTTCGACGATGGCATACGGCACCAAATAAAAATCTTCTTTTATATCTTTTTGTAAGGTGATAACGGTTTCCAAGCATCTGTTATAAATGGAAAAGAGAAACAGAAGAAGAATACATTAATGAATGATTCACTCGCATTTTCCGCATTTAATTATTCGGACAAATTTGAATTTAATATTTTAAAAAATGTCCATCAAAAGTGAATGGCAACACTGACTGGTTTGAGGGACGGGGTGTTTTTCTCCTTTCTCCAGTTGATCACTATTTCGCCTAGTTAACACCTCAAACAATATCTGTCAAAATTTTCGGCATACAATAATTGTAACGTATCTGGTCTTTTCGCAAAGCAAATCATCCTTTTACCGTTATCCTCACACATGGTTCCGTTATGGACACGTTGTCACACCGATGCAACCATTGATTTGATGCTAATACCGAGACACAAAATACAATTATTATACCAACAATTACCTCACACAACAGCTATTTCAAAAATTATTTAAATAATTTACAAAAAACTCACACACACACACACACACACACCGAAAAATTAATAAAACAATTAATTTAATATAATTTTTTTTTAAAATTACGGTTAAATCTATTTCAATCATTATTAATTACATCAGCAGAAAGAGTTGGTGCGTAATCGATGAAGAAAAAATAAAAATAAATATAATTAAAATTAAAAATTAAATTTTTGAATTTGTTGAATGAATGAAAAAATAATTAATTTATAATTGATTTTTTTGGATTAAAAAATGAATCCTAATAATTTTACATCGAAAATAAATTCAGAGATAGAAGTGACACCACCGTCACCATCATCATCACCGTCATCATCATCATCATCATTGTCAAATTCAATACAATGTGAATGTAATCAATGCCACGAAAAAATAATACAATTTATGGATTTACAAAATCATAAATGTAAATTTAAACATTTCGATGAGATTTATAATGACCATTTTCAAGGTGCTACATTTAAGATGGTTAACAATGACAAAATGGCAGTTGGAAATGATTTAGAAATTATAAAAACACGTGCCGCACCGCCAACAAATACAACGACAACAGTAACAACAATAAATAATCCATTCATTGGTGGTGGTGGTGGTGTCGGTGATTGTGAACTACAAACAACATCATCAATTGGAGCACCATTGGTGACAACAAAACATTTATGGTCAAATGACAGCATCAAAGAACCGGTAATCAATTCAACAAGAAAATTTGTCCAACGTAATGTAAATGATGTGACCGCAGCGACAACAACTATTGGTGCTACAGTTGAAACGATTACCACCGTAATTATCAATGGTGAAACATTTACGGAACAATTAATCGAACAAAAATTGCAGATTTGGACAATGCCAGACCATTACCATAACTTCTGTCCGTACACAAAAAGTGCAACAGACGAACCGAATGCATCGTTGAAACGGATGCGGCCTACGTTGAAGGCAAACAGACGACGTTACATCAAAAGTTATAAAAAAAGAGATTTATAATTATTGTCTGATTGCTGCTGGTGTCACTGAATATAATGAATAAAGAAATTTTAATTTTCACCGAAAAAATCGTTGTTTTATTATCCCATTACCATTATTAGCCGGTCGTCGCCACGCATCGCTTCAGCTGAATTTAAACCTCAAAAAAAAAACTGTTAACTGTCAACAATTTTGTTTTTTTTTTCCCGGCATTTCTGGGACACATCCAACACAGCGCTACGATGTGTGCAACGATATCGATATGTACGCAATAAAAATAAATATTAATAATTATTACTTACTTTAATGCCAACAATGGACTATTCATTTGTCGTAAACATGCACCTTTTAACAATAAAATTAATGCACGATTATCCACATCATATTTATCCGTATCCATTTTTATATTCAATTGTTGTAATTCCATATCGATTAATTTTAAAATACTATCGGCCAATTGAAAATTTTTACCAATTATTTTAAATGAATTCCATAAATACATTAGCTCAATGATTGGCAAACATAATTGTTTATTTTGTGAAAAATAACGTTCGGTTTTTTTACACGTAAATTTTTCCATTGGTAATGATTTACCGGCAATACGTTGTTTGTAACGTGGTGCGTCTCTGTAAAAAAATACAAAATACAAAAAAAAATCGGTTATAATTTAATTATTATAAAAATTTGTAAATTAAAATCGTAATAAACCAAAAAAAAACACCAAACCTCATTAAATGTTCAATTGTTTTTAATTCCGTACCCGATAAACCGTTGCCAATCATTAACAAAATACATGCTTTTTGATATGTATAAATTGTACGCGACCATTTACTATTCTCAACTAAATAGGTTGCAAACAATGTGGCCTCACGCCATTCCAATTTTATGCTGCCGATAATAAAATGGAAAATTAGAAAAATTTATAATTATAATAATAACAACAAAAACAACAACAACATCAATTACTTACCAATTAACCCATAACAATTCCCAAAAACATAAATGATGAAATTGTGGCCATACATTTTGTGATTTCCATGATTTTCGATACCAAATTAATGCATCGTCTAAATTACCTTTCATAAATTCTAAACGTCCTTTGAAAAATAAAAACCATACACCTTCTGGATATAACTGTGTGTTTGGGTGTGTGTGTTTGGGTGTGCGCATGTCATTAACAACGTATAAATAATTAATTTTGTACAATATTTATTATTCCATCAATTTAAAAACAAATTAAAACATTCTTACCGCCAATTGTCCCGTTAATATTTCATCACAAAATTTTAAATCACCTTCTTGATGACTCAACACATAGCAGACAATTAGGTGATAGCCCAATAAGGTCATAACACAAAGTACTTGACGTATTCCCGTCATACGATATCCTTTTATTAAATCATCCATTCCACTTTCCTAATGACATTTTGGGTATGGGTCGTACAAAAAAAAAAAAACAAAAAATGTGTGTGTGTGTGTGTGTGTGTGTGTTTGGGATGGGAAAATGGGTTGCATACAATAAAATGTATAAATTTAAATATTAAAATTAAATTTTATAATTTTTATTTTTAAATTAACATAAAAGTGCATGCAATTAATTAATTAATAATAATAAAATTCGGACACCACAACATTCTAGTAGAAACTATTTAATTTAATAACAAAATAAAGTACTACCCCCTACCGCCAGCTAAACAAATTTTCAAACCGCCCCCGCCCCCCCTTTAAATAATATTAACACCGCAACCACTAAGCGACGCCGGCCGCATTAACGAATGTGGGCGAATACAAAAAGAGAAAGTGAACATGCCAAAAAAATAAATAACTGTAAATGTTAATAATAATAATAATAATAATAATAATTTGTATAACAAATGTGTGAACGCAACCACATTAAAAAAAAAACGGAAGCGAAACTAGACGAAGAACATAAAAAAAAAGCAACTAACACAATGTAAAAGCAAATATTAATAATAACAACAACAACAACAACAACAACAACAACACAATTCTAATTTTTAATAATTACTTTATTTCCAGAAAATCCAATAAATTCAAGTAATTTAATAACACGTCCCGGTAACAATGATATCATTAAATTAAATGTACCCATGCCCATTCGTACACCACTTTCAAAATGAATTCTAGATGATTCAGATGCCCAGCTTCTTTGTGTCAAAATTGTATAACATTCTCTGTCGGATGGTTGTGTGTGTGTGTGTGTGTGTGTGTGTGTGTGTGTGTGTGTGTGTGTGTGTGTGTGTGGGTGTGTGTGTGGGTGTGGATGGGTTATTTCGGTCACATTATTATGGGTTATGATGAGAGTGTGGGCAAGTGTGGCAGGGAGGTTGGTTGTTGGTGATCGTGGATTGGGTCAATGTCAAGTTTAAGGTTGTGTTTTTTTAGGTAATTTTGTGCAAATTAAAAAAAATATTTGGAAATTGTGCAAAAAAATGAAAACAAAAAAAAAAAAAAATGGTTGATGGTTTATTTTTAACGGGAAATTTTGACGGTGTGTTTTAAATCGAACGAACAAAACAACAGAAAAAAAAATGATAGATGAGAAGAGAAAATGAGAAATAAATAAAAACAAACGGTAAAAAAAAAATAATAAATAACGGTAAAAAGTTAAAAAAAAACAACATGAAAATATAAAATACTAAAGAAAAATAAGAACAACGACAACAACAACAACAACAACACAAAAAAAAATAACTGTTAAAAACACAGAGAAAAATTTTGCCGACAAATAAAATTTATCAAATTCGAATTACTTGTAACTGTTAAAACACGTTCGTATTTTAATGCCACCGCTTAACAAACTGGTTAATGTTTCGTCTTCGATAAATGTTAGCATGGCCTTCAACAGTAGCGCTTCGGCCGAACACAATTCAGCGTGCGCCTCTAATTCCGTATATTGTTCATAATTTGGCTAAAATAATAATAATAGAAATTTTTAGTAAATGTTACAGACAATTATTAGGCAAATTTATAAGGCCCTTAAAAAAAATTCAAACCCACATACCTTTTTAAATGGTTTCCCAATACTTTCGGTTAGCGTTGATTTTTTTCGATGACGATTACACACGTTTAAACATAATTTTAATGCTTTCGATGCATCAATAATATGTTCCTGTTCAAATGTTAATATTGCTTCGAGAAATGAAAATACACAATTACCAATGGAATGATAAATACTTGAATTGGCCCTGTCCAATGGGAAATGGAACGAAAAAAATAAAAATTTAATTGAAAATTAATTATATATTCAACAGTAGCGGTACACACACACACCACTTACCACGGTTTCATTAAATTCCGGGCTTCAACAAATTTATTATTAAAAAAATAATTAATTGCTAATTTGGCTTCATCCAATGCTGTCGTTAAATCCATTTCAAAATCCGATCTGTACGAATAAAATAATAAAAGTTAATATTTTAAAAACACAGAACAAATTTTTAGGATGTTCTGGGTTCCATCCACCGTGCAATTATTTAAAAAAAAAAAAAAATGTAAACCCACACTTACACTCCACGATAAACATCATCCGATGCATCTTGAAACTGTGTACGCGCCGAAGAAGTAGCGAGAAAAAAATTATTTATAAAAAAACTTGACACATTTAAAAAAACAAACCAAATAATTTGTTACATTAAATTACCTCGTCATCGTCATCGTCCACCGCCAAACTATTTGATTGTGCCGGCGCAACATGTTGTTCAGACATTTCCCGGCCCCCATCATTTGTTGTGGTCATGATAAAACTGGAATTTATTGTTTTCGAACGCCACCGCCACCGACCAACCGACTTTTTCTATTTATCTTTGATGATGAACGAACTGGTGATGCGGTTTCATGGGCTCCTAAAATTGAATGAGAAAACACACACATTTTTTCTATTAAATTCTATTATTGAAATAAAAATCAATGTAATCACAAATGACTGAAATTTGGAGAGTCCAATTGAACAATAAAACGTTACGGTGGCTGCGTAGTCGGACAAAAACATGCGGAAAAGTTTAATGCGACCACCACCAAGCGGCGACACACAAATATCATCGACAATTGATTTTATGAAATTTATACAAATTACAAAAACGAACACAACGAACTGTGTGTACTGACGGTACTTTCTTCTTCTTCTGTCTGTCCGTCTAAATATAAATTATGTGAAAATCTAAAACAGTTTTTTTTTGCAAAACCAATTACAATATTGACATTAACTGAAAAATAAATAAATAAAACTCACCTATTCCCAACGTTCTTCTTCTTCGCAATTGTTTAATTTAGCCGTGCAGTAAATTATTTAAATTGGATCGCACCAAAAAACTATTTTAAAAATATATTTTTATTAATTTTGTTCTTACCCCAAATATTACCCAAATACCAAATACCAATAAAACAAAATCCACAACCAAAACTTTGAAACAACAACAAATTATCAAATATTTTTGCTACTGCTGCTGTTGTTGTTGTGTGTTGTGGTGTGTAGAACTGCAATGAGACAATGACAATGACTTGCACTATTTATTTTTTTCAGTTTAAAATAAAATAAAATAAATTAATTAAATTATAAAAAAAAAGGTCAATATTCTAAAATCAAATTATGCCGTCGTTGGTCGTCACACAATAATAACAACACCACCACAACCACCACCACGAGCAACAACAACAACAACAATAACAACAACAATTGAATCAAATGTAAAAATATTGGAAAAAGCGATTTTTTTTAATTGAAACCATCCAGTTGTCAGTCAGATCACACACAACTGGAGATGGAAAATACAAAATTACATAATATTTTATTGTATTTAATTAAAATTAAAACACAATTTCACACCGAAATTAGTTTTAAAAAGTTAAATTAATAATTTTTACAAATGAAAAATTAATTTTATTCTTATTTTTGATGCGATTTTGTTTTGACATTTATTTTCTCTTCGTCTGACAATGCAAGAAAAAAAAAGAACGTATGTATCGATACACAAAACACACACCGCATCGCATAGTTGAGCCGGTGCCGTTGTGTTGCTGTCAAAATTTGACATAAAATCCCACAGAAAATTTTGAATGCGTGCGAATATAAATTTTATTCCCCCGTCTCACCACCATCATGAAAACGAATTCGTTATTAGAAATTCTATGACATTTCTTATTTAAACAAATTATTTTGTTTGTTGCGCAATAGAAAAATGAGTTTTGCAATGGTGGAAAAGTATAAGTTTGAAAGCGTAAATTAACGTATATGTCGTAATTGTGCGGCTCATAAGTATTCCGCCTAAAAACATCGATTTCAATTATAAAAAATAATTTTACACAATTGGTCAAATTGTCACCAACACACACACAAATTTTTGAAATTGAAAAATTGAAATACATTTTACATTTTACATTTTATATAAATTTATTATTATTGAAAATATTTAATTGATACAAAAAATATATATTGATTGATATAAAAAAATGAACTTACTCCTAGTGCACTACTACTATTACTACTGTTACTAATACTATTACAATTACTATTGCTATTTGATTAGAAACAAATACATTATAATTTTTTTTTTTTTTAATTAAGTGATACACAAAATTTTTATGACAAAAAACTTATAAATATTTTTTTTATTTTTTTTTTTGAACCTTGAGACGGCGTCATTTTTTTTTTTTTTTTTTTTTATAGAAACACCACACAAGCACACACACACACACACTCGCACGCGTACATACACACACACAAACACGTTCATTCAAGTCTTTTCATTTCTGTGGTTCTTTCTCTTTGTTTTTTTCAATGCCATCCCAAAAAACAATTTTCCGTTTTTGATGATTTCCTATCCTAATAGAAATAATATAATAAATATTGTGATCAAAATTATTATCCATTCATTGTTTTGCGGTTTTATTATCAAGTGTGGTATCATTCTGGTACACTCAATAAATTCCTTGTTATAATTATTTGTTAAATTTTTATTCCATTTCACTTTATTCAAATCCAAACATTTGCTGATCGGTCCACAGTCGTCAATATTTAAAATTTTAATTAAATGCATTTTCAGAAATACTTTAATGTTTGTGCAAATGCATTTGACTGGCGCCAGCATCATTTGTGTGTCGGCTAAATCTACCGTTAGTAAATTACAAAACGGAGCAAATTGTCGTACACTTATTTTGTGTAACGGATTGCCGGACAAATTTATGTGTTCCAGGTATGGCATAATGCCGAGCGATGGTATTGCCATAAGATTACAATAGGCTAAATTTAGGTGTTGTATGGCGGCTGTAACTGGTTTTACTAATTCTGCGTCCAAATACGATTGCCACTGAGTTGTTAATTTATTATGGGCGATCGACAAATGGGTAAGTGCAGGCAAATGAAATAATTCATTTGGTATTATTTTAAGTGCATTTGATGACAGATCTATGGTCTCCAATTTGAATAGTTTTGAAAATGAATCGATTTCAATGAATCTTATAGAATTTTCCGATAAATTTAAATCTCTTACCTTACGTGTTTTTTCAAATAAATGCACTGCTATGTATCGGATTTTATTTTTAGCCAAATTAAAAATGCAAACGTTTGCCGGCACATCAGCCGGTACAATGGTTAAATTTAAAGATTCACAATTATATTCGATCATTTCCGGTACTTCATAATTTAAAATACATGTGGTCGCCGCCATTGCTGATATTATGTCATTTTCTTCAGATGATGCGTCAGCCAAATATTTTCCATCGATTGCGCCATCACACACCACAATTGATGTTAGCAGCAAAAAATGTATCAAATATAATATTTTTACACTGCAATTCATTTTTGATGTTACAATTATTTTATCTTAAAAGAAAATTCAAAAAAAAAAAATAAAAACAATAAACAAATGAAAAGATATTTTAATTGTTTAATTGTTTAAATAAAAACATAAACTCACTTCTTGAAACGCCTTGAGTCACGGTCACACAAACACACAAACACACACACACAGCCACAAAAACTGAATGATTATGTAATACAAAATTACGGATTACGTCACCACTGAATTCAAATTAACGCTACAACTGCCTGAGACAAACAAACTGAATAAAAAATGTCAGCAGAGCTTTTATAAAGAAAAAAATTGATGAAAAAGAAAAAAAAAAAATCGGTTCGTTTTTACGTTATTCGTGTACGGATTCGTGGGTGAGTGTGTTGTTTGCTATTGGTAAGTCAGACGATTTTCGAAAAAATACGATCTCTGTATATTTTTCAATTTAAATGTTACGCATGCGCATCTTAAATTATTGGTCAAAACACAATTTGTTTTTTTTATTTATACATAAATACAATAAATATGTTTACATTTAATGAGTGTGAACGGGACAACTGGACGACGCACACACATATATTCCTTTCTCTATCTATCTCTATACGTTTGCCTATAATTTTTTTGGTTATTGTATATAAATTCTCTTTTCCAAAGAATTTTAACTTCCCGAACTCATCACAAACGCGAATTCAAAAAGTATTGCCGCCTAAATTTGTGAAAACAGCGGTTTTGGCTCATAATGTGAGAGAAAAAAAAAATATGACATAAATGACATATGACAATGTGTCCGCGGTGTATGTGATTTGGTGTGGTTATATACAATTTTGATAGTTTATATTGATGTGGTAAATGTGAGCAGCGGTCAGCGCTGTCGGTAATGATATTAAAATAATTTAAATAAAAAAAATCAACAATTTATTGTTTTGATTGTGGTTTTTGGTACAGTAATGGATCCATTTTTCAACACGTCGATCACATCAGACCCATTAAAAATGCATTTGGATTTGGCCACAAAGTTTCGTACAACGAATTTAAACATTTTGTTTGATGACAAATTCAAGCCCATTACAATATAAATTATTTTTATTTCATGGATTTGTGTTTTTTTTCATTAATAAACATTATCGATAAGCTGGCGAAACTTTATGCGGCACACTTCATTGAATTAATAAATTTTTGGTTAATATTTTTAATGACCGAGTTTTTTGGTACGATGTTATAGAGAAAATATACAAAATAATTTTACAATAAAAAGTAGTGAATCGTTAAGATAATTATTCACTATAAAAATGCTAAGAAATTAACTGAAAATATGTAGCCGTCGATAAATTAAATATTAATTATGGTAATGCTGGTCTTTGTTGGCCGGCCATCGTATGCATTTTTTGTTTATTTTTTTTTTCTAATTGAATTTGTCAAATTCTCATTCTCGTTCCCATTTTTTTTTTGTTCCATTTGTTCCATCAAAACGAAAAAAATGAAAAATGAAATCATAACAAAAAATACGAAAAAAAACAACTGTAAAAAGAAAACATCAAAATGAGTGCGTGCGCAAATGAAAGAAAGGCATACGGAAAACAAAAATCAAACGTACGCGCACACACACACACACTGACAAACTTTTTCTCTTGCCATCATTGCCATTTCCATTCAACATTTTTACATTTGCATTTCTTTTCTCGTTTTTCGTTTTTGACAAATGGTTTTTTTTTTAATAAGACGGAAAAAAAAAAACAACAACAAAAATAAAAACCGAAATAATAATGGTTTTTAGAGAAAAGAAATTTTTTGTTTTATAATTTTATGCTAAAAATTATTGTTTTTGTTTTTACCGATTTCGTTTTTTTTTTCTATTTTGTTGTTGTTTAATGTGAAATTTATTATTTATTTGAATTGTGTTGTGTTGTGTTGTTTGGCAACAGCAATCATCGATGTCGTATCGATCGGTGTGTAAGTTGTTTTCTGTGTGTGTGTGTGTGTGGTGTGTGTGCTGTGTGTGCTGTGTGTATGTGTGTGTGTGTGTGGTGCTGGTGCGGCTGCGGCGTTCTTTAATTTCATCATTTTATTTAATTTTTTTTCTATTTGTGATTGGTTTTCGTTTTTTGTTTTATTTAATTTATTATTATTTTTTTTTTAGTACATTTTCGGTGTTTATTTTTGATTTAAATTTTGGTTTTTATTTATTTTTTTTTTTTTTTTTTGGCCAATTAAAAACAGTAAATAAATTTTTGGTTCATGTGATAATTTTTTGGTTATAATTTTATCTATTATTATTTTGTTTTGGGTAATTATTTTTTGTTTATTTATTTATTATTTTTTTGTGTTAATTTATTTTATTTTTAATCAAAATTATCGTTAAAAAAAATTGGGTTAGAAAATTGAAACCACACCGCCGCCCCCTCCCCCCCCTGCCGCCGCCAAACCCGCTCAACTTTCATATTTGTGTTTTTTTTTTGTTTTTCCACATTATTTAATTGTTTTTTCAAAATTTTTGATACATTTTTTTTGGCTGCCTCTTCTCTCAATTTATTTATTTATTACAATTTACAACAAAAAAAAACATAAATTTGCTTTTTACACACTCCAATTTTTTGGATGGAAAAAGATGTACACACACACACACACACACACACACACACACATTTACACAGTGTGTCATATAAATAACCGTATAATTGAATAAGGTTAAAGAGAAAATAAATTTATGATAATTTTTGGAAATATTGTAAGATTGGTCAAAATTGGTTTTACGATTTCAATGGCTGATTCTGGCTGAGACATATAATTTTATTGGCGACTAAAGTGGTGTACTCATAGCGGCGTAGCTCTGGTGACTTTTGTTCTAGCCGAATTATCAAATAATTTGTTTTGAAAATATATATAAACGGATTGATGTGGAGGCGTAGTGAGTCACAGACTTTGTTGATTATCATCCACAGGATTTATGCCATTGGTCGAACATAGTCAAAGTGGGTCACTGCAAGCGAATATCGGTTTGATATCAATCGTTTTGTTTTTGCAAATAAAATTTGATGGGGTTAATTCATTCTATCGATTTTCAAACACAATTACCACCCCGTTTATTTAAATGATGCGTCGCTAAACTGCTGCAATAGTACTCTTAATATGGAAAATCGTTTTTTCCGCAAAAAATTATCATTCGCATGCAAAATTTTGCAAACGACATCTGTGGACATCTGTGGACACCTGTGTATTACTGCAAAAAATGTTGGAATTGTGTATGTGTAGCGTGTCTTTAGACCATAGCCAGCCTATAAATTAATTTGGTTTCATAAACTACTGGAACGAAAGAAGACACCTTTTATTTTATCTTCTTTTTTTTGGGTGATATGCAAAAAGTTGTGGTTCAAATCTTTACTAGAAAATCTTGAATTTATGCAAAAGCACATAATCGAAATAATATATTTTTATTTTGCACACAAAAATTAGATTACAAACAAAAATCATCCATTTGTTCAACCATTTGCGTTTGGTTTTGGGGTTTTTTGAGTGCGGTCTCTATGTGTGTGTGTGTGTATGTGTGTCGAATATTTACCGTACAATTGAAACACTTTGATAACATTATTATCTTATAAAATAAATAGCAAAAGAGAAAATGCACCATCTTCCAGTCAATTTTGCCAAATTGTGTGTGTATATGGGAAACAATCATAAATCGTATCACCTCCATTCATTCGACCAAAAATCGGATATTGTAAATTTTTCATGGAATTAGGAAAGAGGATCTATCTCCATCTCTCTCTCTCTCTCTCTCTCTATCTCGGAAAGTAACAGATTTTTTTTGAAATGATGTGAATGTTAATAAAAATAGTTTCAATTAAAAACTTTAGAAAATTGTAATAATAATTTCGTTGTCCACCGTAACCGTTTTCCATCATATGATTATGGAAATAGAAAAGTTGTTAAACCGTCCCCAACCCTCTCTGCATCCCCATTTCTTGACTCACAATTAATCTAATTATTAAATTACATAATTAATAAAATCGTATACATTTGTTTGCGGTTTTGGTGTTGGTGTTGGTGTCGGTTGTACATTTTGTATTTATAAAAACAAAAATATATAAAAAATATTCAAACCGATTGCATCACACCGAAACAGGCGGCGCGACCCATATCTTTTGTCATATGTAAATATTTCACTTGTGCGCACACACATTTATCTTTCAGATGTTGTGTATTTAATTAACAGCAAAAAAATGTGTGTGTGCATGTGCTATTTATACAGCCCGTCCGTGTGTAAAGAGAAGATTAAATATTATTTTGTTTTTGGCGGTATTCCCACCAATTACACACACACACACACACACACACACCAAAAATGCAATAAAATAATATGAAATACCAACAAATATAAGTATTTCATAGAAAAATATCGTTTGTAGTGAAATAATTCTCGCATCGAAACTGAAAACACATTTATTTTAATCATAATTATGATCATCATCATCATCATCATCATCAACATCATCATCATCTTCATTATTATTTACGGTGTCGATCAAAGTAATTTGCCGGTAATAAAATAAAATATTTCTACGGCTACATGCAGCAGGTGGCCGTACGGTTACCCATTACAACCAACACCACCACTAAAATGATACAATAAATACAACAACAAAATAAATATATTTATATATTTATTTTAATACAGTTAATTTACAGTTATTTTGATAATTTTCACATGAATTTCTTTCACACACACACACACACACACAATTACTTCAACGTATTTTTTTTTTCTGAAACAGGTACCCAATTTTTCGATTCGAATTAATCAAACAACTGAAATATTTTAGAAATTCGCGGCGGTATCCTTTTAGTGTGTTTTTTATGAAAGAGAGAGAAAGAGAGGGAGGAAAAATTTATTAATTGGTAAATGGTAAAATGTTGTTGTTGTTGTTGTTGTCGCCATATTCTAAATTTCATACAAAAAATATTGAACATTGGAAAAATTAATGCCGTTATAAAAACTAAACTTCAAATTTATAACGGTGTTTTTAAATTCATAACTCATTTTTTTTAAAAATGATGCCAAATCATTTAAAAGCGTCACCAAATTATTTGATGGTAATCTTGAGATGAAGAGAGAGAGATAGACAGATTGTCAAGTCAACGTTTTGTGTGTATAAATGTGACATTGTTGGCATTGAAACAGAAAGAAATAACTGTAATTATAATAATAATAATAAGTCGATTTTTATACGTAATTGTTTTTGTAATAGAAATCAGAACTGTAGAAGGAATATCAAACAAACACACACACACACACACACTCATATGTGGTTTGAATATTAATTGTGATCGTCTTACTGATACCGTACCGTCTTTAGAACAATACGATTTCTATTATATCTCTTTAAAAAAAATTCCAAATTATATAAAAATTTAACAAAACCTAATACAGCCACCGGCTTAACTGTATTAAAAAATACGGTTATAAATTATATATAGATTAGATTTTTTCAAAAACGCATGCGCATGCGACAAATAAATAAAAAAAAAACAAAAATTTAATGAATGGAAAATGTAACAAAAAAAAAAAATCGAAATGATAAATTAAAAAACGCGTTTTTTTGTTTAAAAAAATTATTTATTTATTTACGATTATCGTCGTCGTCGTTGTCGTGATCGTCGTCGTCGTCGTCGTCGTCGTTGTCGTCGTCGGCGCTTCGTTGTCGTTGTTTGTGATCGTCGTTTTTATACAATTTTATTTTTCTTTCCTTTAGTTTTCCATTTCTTTGAATACCTACAAGAAAAACATATGAAAAATATAAAATATATATAATTTTGTATATAACACACACACACACACACACACACGCACACATAAAATCGCATGGTGCCGCCACATCGACGACATTTATAAATACATAAATATATATATAACAACAGTTATAGGTATGTGATGTTGTCGGTGGCGGCGATGGTAGCGGTGGCGACGACATCAATAAATTCTCTGCACACGATATATTTTGTGTAGGAACACAAAAACGAATAACTAATAATTGTTGTTTTTATTTTGGTATATAAAAATTATAATAAAAATATTTTGTTGGATGCGTGTACTGCGTCGTCGTCGTCGTTGCGTCGTCGTCGTCGTCGTCGTCGTTGCGTTGTCGTCGTCGTCACCATCATTATCATCATCATAAACATAAATATCTCTATTTTACTGTTGCTGCTACTATAATTTTTTTTATTTATATATAAAAAAAAATATTCAATTTTAACTGTAAATAAATATTTTGTTTTATATTCGCCGATGTCTTTCGCTCTCTCGCTCTCTCCTCTCTCTCTCTCTCTCTTCATACATTATTACGCTCTACATTTTGTTCCGTTGTGTTTTTGTATTTTCATAACAGCAAAAATTTTCTTTTCATTTTCATTTTAGTTGAAATTCTAATCATCCACAAACCATTCGCGGATAAATGTGTGTGCGCACAACATTATAAAATTGTTTTGTTTTGAATTAATATAATTGAAAGTAAAACAAATTGTTCTCATTGTCATCGTAGACGTTGTCGTGATCGTTTCGATTGTATCTCTGATTCATAATTCGATTCTATAATATATAAAAATTGTATTTATTTATTGTTGTCGCAACCTGCAAATAACGCACACACACACACACACACACACACACACAACATTTAGTGTTAATTTCGAGATAAAAATTAAAATAAATATATTTATTAATTATTGTCTAAAATTAAAAACTTAAAAATAAACAAATAAAATAATAAAAATTCGTATTCAATTGTTTTTTTTTGTTTTTCCATTTTCCATCAGTTTTTGAATTTTTCGAAATTTTTTTCACCCAATTTTTAAATTAAATTAAATTTATTTAAAATTTAATAAATAAACAACGGACATTGTTCTCATCGTCCAACATTTTCTCAGGACATAAGACACACACACACACTCACTCAGACGCGACACTTAATTACCTTTTTTTTTACTAATTGTGTGCCCTCCGCAAAAATAATAAACAATTAATTAAAAAAAAAAAAAAACAATAACAACAACGATAACGACAATACGGAACCATAACGGAAACAACAAAAATTTTTTAAACTTTGGGTCCACTCTGCCCCGTTTATTTTTGCCCATCACTCTTTTCATGTCTGTCCGTAATTCCATCGAATTCCGTTTTATTTAATTTATTTATTTGGTTTTTTTTTTATAGAATAACGGTTTAAAATTAGAAATTCAAAAAATATATTATAATAAAAGTAAAGTAAAAAAATTAAATGAGAGTGAATAATTTAATTTTTTTTTTTAATTTCGCGGTGTGTGTTTTAAATTTAAAAAAAAACCAAAAATGTTTGTTGTTGTTTAATTATTCGCCCTTTTTAAATTTTTTTTTGTTGTTTAAATTAACGGCGGCGGCCTTTTTTTTTTTTTTGTTTTTTGTTTTTTAATTAGAAAATAGTTTGAAAAAAACATACAAATGCGTGAAAAACACGGCATAAACGGACGTTGTGTACACACACACACACACACACACACGCAAAAAACAAACAAAATAATTTTTTTTTTCGTATAACCCGTCGAAAATTCTATTTTTAAATTTTTAGTTTTTATTATTATTTTGTTGTTTTTATTTTTTTATTTCTTTTATTTCCATTCTTTAATTTTTGTGTGCGTTTTTTTTATTCAAACACGTTTTTTTTTTACAGTTGTATTCAATTTTTTTTTTTTTGCAATTTATGAAGAGTTGACGACGACGACGACGACGACGACGACGACGACGACGACAACGACAACGACAACGACAACGACGACTTTTCTATTTTATTTTTTTCTACTTTTTCTTCTTTTTTTGATTGTTTTCTTATTTCATTTCATTTCATTTGTTTCATCAATTTGATTAAATTTTATTGCGTTAATTAATTAATTAATTAATTAATTAATTAATTGATTGATTGATTGATTGATTAATTGATTAATTAACTAAAAAAACGGTTTTTGGTGCGGGGTTTTTTATTAATTTGTTTTTTGTTTAAATAAAAAGGTAAAAAAGAAAAAAAAAAAAAAATAATAAAATAAAATAAAAGAAATTTAATAAAAATGAATTAAAATTATTAGCTAAAAAAAACAAATTAAATTAAATAAAAAATTAAATAAAAAATTAATTGAAAAAATTAATTGAAAAAATAATAAAAAAAAAGTGTTTTTAAACTTTGGAAAAAAATAAAAAAAAATAGTGTTTAAAATAAAATTTATATCATAAAAAGAAATAATTAATTGCACAAAAAAATGTCATCAAGTCATTCACATCATCATCATCATCATCATCATTCATCGGCGGCCGGTTCAAATAGGGATGGCGGTGGTAGTGGTAGTGGTTCCGGTGCAGGAGGATCCGGTGGCGGCAGTGGTTCTGGTGCCGGCGGCGGTGGTAGTTCAGCTTCATCATCAACACCGTCGTCATCGTCGTCGACAACAGTGTTACCATCGACTACCGTTACTGCGGCAACATCACCAACCGCCAAAAAACCATCAACAACCGAACGAGCCGTTGACAGTGAGTAGTCGCATTTTTATTTTTTAATTTAATTTTTTATTTTTTAAATGAACTTTGCCAAATGGGACGAAATTTTGTTCTTTCATCTGTTCGCTCCCCCCCCCCCCCCCCCCTTCCCCACAATAAAAATTAAACAAAATTTAATTTATAGAGTTTTTCTAAACTGTTTTAAACTTTTTTCCCGCATTACAAACAACGCTTTTTTTTGCGATTGATGTAATTTGTTCGTGAAATTTAACGTAAATGGGCGTATCTTTTTTTCTCTATCACTTCCACTTCTCACAACTTTGATTTTTGTGCATTTTTCTAATCGGACGAATAATCGAAAAACGTACACTGGAAAAAAATTTAAATTAAAAATTTATTTTACATTTAAATGAATCTTTTCACATAGTTTTTCAAAATAATTGTTATCATTTGACACAGGTATATTATTTTCCATACTTGTATGTGTGTGTGTGTGTGTGTGTGTGTGTGTGTATGTTTATAATAAAACAATGTAAAATTTCACAAAATCTCTATTTCAATTATAATGATTTCCCTTTTAATATATAATAAATTAGCATTTATTTGGCATGTTATTAGAAATTGTGAAGTGGTTGGTGGTGGTGGATGGTGAATGATGGATGATGGATGGTGGATGATGATGATGATGGTGTGTGTGGTGGTGGTTGATTGTTGTGTTTATTACTCTATTGTTTTACCTTACGTACAAGTGTTTTCAATCATATATGTTTAAATGGTGTGCATTGTTTTCGGAAATGAAGTGCAAATGTATAATTAAAATTAATTTGGGACATTTGTGGGTATTTTATTTATTTATTTATTTATTTATATTTTTGATTATTAGTTTAAAATGTAAAATGTAAATAGGTGGCTAAAGGTAATAATTCATTTATTTGTTGTTGTATTACAATTATTATAGTATTTTGTTTTACTGTGTGTGTCAATAAAATTCTATAATAATCTCTGAATAGTGATTTGTTATATGTTTGGAGGTTTTTCTGTATACATTTTTTTGTTTTTTTTTTTCATTCTGCTACGATAGTGTCAAGGGAATGTGTGTGTCTGTCTAATGAACAATTTATTGTATCAAATAAATACTTATACACACACACACACACACACACACACACACACCAACACACACATAACATATCAACCGTTTATAGAAGTAAGAAATTACGTGAAGTACGTGAATTCTTTTCTATATCCATTTTTATTTAGTTTTTTCTACATTTTCGCTTTTATTCACTCTCTTAATGAATAATTCATAGAGTGTCTTTTGTTATATTTAAAGAATATATATTTATCTTTGATAATGATGATGATGATGATGAGGCTACGCTGCCGATAGCACAATATTTTTTTTGATTGATCTTTAACATCCTTTGTCCAATAATAAATATAAATTTCTTTAAAAATGATTTGTGTACTGCCAATTTTTCGAATAAAGACTAAATTTACAGTGTAATAAATAAACAAAAATCTCTCCCTCTCCCTCTTTTTCTCTGTCTCGCAAAAAAACTGAATAGCCGTAACTTGATGACATAAGAAAAATGTAACGCTTTATTTAATTTAACTAAATAATAATAATAATAATTCTAATAATTCCGACTGCGCCATATCCATCAAATTAAAAATTAAAAATTAAAAAAACACTGTTAACCGAAAATGACAAAAGACAAAAATGTTAAACAAAGTGATTGTCGATGTCCATCAATGGAATGAAAACTTATGTAACAAACTGTATGGAAAACTTAATTTGCATATGTATTAAAAAAATAAATAATATATACAATAAAATTTATGTGTAAAAGGATATCGTCCTTTTTCTGTTTTTCTGTTTTTTTCCTCTTTACATTTTACAATCCTCAGGGACAATTCTTTTAACATATATAAGCACTTTACACCATAGACCATCGCTCTATACATTTATATATATATTTGTTCTGTTCATAGTTGTCGGTTATGGTTTGGATAAATAAAAATGTGTTGGACGGAACGCAAGCAAAATAAAATAATAATAATTTGCGGTGGGGGTGGAGTGTCTTCGTATGTAATTGAAACTCAAATTGTTTTTCCGACATTTGACACCAAAAAAGAGAATCGTTAATGAGATGATTTTTTATAGTATTTCCTCAACGTTGTTCAATTTAATGGTATTACACAGAGAGAGAGCGAAAGAGAACAGCCAACGAAACGATAAAAAATTGAACTCACCCCTGTGTTGTAATTGATTCAAATTTTGTCGTCGTCGTCGTCGTCGTCTTCGTCGTCGTCATATTTGTGAAATATAAACCTAAAATATAACCAATTCGAATGTAAATGTTGTTGTTTGAACACACTATCGGAACGCACTCTCACACACATAAATATTTATATTTATCGCTGACATCGATGCCGCAACACTATTACAGTTTTACCATTTTGTGGAATTTTCCCTTTGGTGTCGTACAATCATATTTAATCTTTCATTTCATTTTTTCACTAATCAAATTACAAGTGGGTCAATTCAGTTGTTGTTGTTGTTGTTGTTATATTATATTTTTGAGTGATAACATTCTTGTGTACAATATAAAATCCAATGTAAAATGGACACAATTGATCGTCGTCATCATATCGCCCCCATCTAAATCATATTACCTATAACATTGTAATGTAAAAGACGATTTATTTTATAATACTAAAAATAGAAAAGATAAATCTAATGACATGTTAAATCATGTGTCATTTTAAGTGCCACCGTTATTATTATTATTATTATTATTATTATTATTATTGCAAATAATATTATTATTATAAAGTCGAAGTTGAATGGCAAAATAGAAATTGAATTTGATGATTTTGAGATTGTTGAAAGGATAAATTTTTTTTTGGGTTATCGATGTTTTGTATGTTTTGGAAAAAAAAAATAATTATGTGACAGGTGAACACACACAATACTATTTTATGTGGTATATATCAATTTATTTATTAATTAAATTATTTGTCTGTATAATAAATAGGGTGTATTGAAAGAGACTGACCGACCAATCCGCCGACCGACCAACCGACCGCTTTAATAATAATATTTCCATAAAAATATTTAAACTATAGATTTTTATGATGAATTTTGTGACAGTGTAACATTTGTTATTTGAGGTTAAGTTTTTGTTTTTTTTAAATGTTTGCAGTCACGTGTCATGTGTCATGGCATGGCGCGAATTGAAAATGATAGAAAGATGGTTGTGATGTCGTGTTACATTGGTGTGTTACACTGTATTCAATTTCTTTTGTCGTTTCACAAATTGTGTGAATGTGTTTTTATGTGCGAAATGAAAGGTAAAACGGATTATTTTGATATAAAATATACACACACACACACACACACGGTATTATTATTAAACGTATACCGTTATTATTTATGTTGAAAAATCGCAATTGATTTGTAAATTTGTGTGTGTGTGTGTGTGTGTGTTTGTGTGGCAAAGGTAACAAAATGTAATAGGTTGGGTGCGGGAAAATGGAAGGTGTAAAAAGGTTTACAAAAAATTTATTGTGTGGCGTTAAATCTAAAGACAAATAAATAAATAAGTAAATATTTGGGGCCAAATTTATTTCACAAATAAATAAATAAATAAATAAATAAATAAATAAATAAACAAATAAACAACAACAACAACAGTGGAAAAAAAATTTTCTTTTGAAAAATCTTATTTGATTTTCATATTTCCTTTTTTATTATTTATTTTATCAAATAAATAAAATGGAAATTTTCACATCAATAATTTGAATAATTTGACGACAGCGACAGTGTTTTTTCATCGTATTATTGTTGACATTTATTTGAACTAACAACCCCCCCCCCCCCCTCCTCCAACCCCTCCCGCCTTAAAATTTTTTTAATTTTTTTATTTTGTGTAAACTAATTAACAGAACAAAATATTGAATACATTTCCTCGGCCGATGCCGATACTTAATTCTATTCAGGATTGTAAGAGATACCGTTACCGTTATTTAGATTTTTTACAGTGTAAAAGTATTGATTGTAATGATAATTTTTGACATTAACGATTGAATTTATGTTACATTTTCTATTTCAATAATGTGGAAAGAAAATTCTATAAAAAATTTATTTTCTTTGGAAAATTATAAACTTCAAATTTAGAAAAAACATTTTTAAAAAGGACGATAACTTTAAATAATTTTAAATTTCGATTGCAATTATCAATTCCAACCGCTGGAATTTTAATTTATTTTCAAAATTATGTTGTTTGCAAACAAATTTCAAATATTTCTATTTCGTTTTTTATTGAATTGTTTAGATCCTTTGGAATTTTGGACAAAAATGTCCTTTAATTTGACGATAGTTTTGAATGATTTTATTTTAATTAATTGCACAAAGCCGTCAATTGAACAATGGTCTTGAATTTCGTAAGGTTTTCCCAAAATGCTGGTTCCAAACAATATCGACTTTTACACACATAACATTTGTCTATTGGGAACGGACGCTGATGTCCGACCGGTGAATGTATTATGAAACGATAGAAGTGATTGAAGTAAGGGTGGGATGAAAGAAAAGTAGATATTATGGTCTGTTGAAGGTTGAGGGGTTGGTGTATGTGATGGAAAAACGGAAATATTATAAATTTTTATGGAATATGACCGGAATTGTTCAAATAAAAGAGAAAAAAAAAAAACCGGTTACACTGTTAATAATAATATTAATCATTATTTGGAAAATCATTTTTTATTTTGTTGTAATCCTTTTTTATCTCTCTCTCTCTCTCACCCTCACTCTCCATCTCTGTGTGTGTGTGTGTGTGTGTGTGAATGTCAAATCAAATCAATCACACTGTCATTTGTAATTTAAACAAAAAACAAAAAAACCTTTAAAAAAAACAGTGTACCAATATTTTCTCATCTCAACGTGTGCACGTTGTTCTCATTCGTTCGTTGTGTTGTTCGTGGCATCAAAACTGATTATAAATAAACAGGTTTTTCAAAAAAATTATAAAAATAAACTGTAAAATGTGTTGGGGGGGGGGGGGGGGGGGGAAAAAAAAAAAAAATTCTATTTAAATTTGCAGACGTTATGGCAGACACTTGGTGTTTTTTTTTTTGTTCTCATCCTCTCTGCCCGTCCGTCCGTCTCTGTCTTCACACACACACACACCGCGCGCACACGGTAAATAAAACGAAAAACGATTTAAATTTAATTAATTGAATTAAAAGAAAGCGCGCAGAGCACGAGCAATGGATGAGAAAAGAAAAAAACCAAAAAAACACCAACAAAAACATCGAATAACAAAAAATAGTCATCATTTGAATTTGGAAAAATTGGTTGTTGTGATCAATTGTTGTTGTTGTTGTTGCCTTTTTAAAAAAAACAATTATTTTTGTCTATAATAAATTCCCCAGGTGCTTTATTTTTTTCTAATTTTAGATTTTTCCGCCGACCAACGTTGTTTTTCATTTTTACACACAATATAATGTGTGTGGTTATTCTCTCTGTGCGGCGGGCGGCACATCACATTGTTTCACACACACACACACACACACACACACACACACACAAAACATCACACGCATCACCCGCGACTATGATTCAGTTTTTCGTTTTTGTTTGAGTGTGTCAAAATTAACTAATTAAAAAAACAGAAAAAAAAGATATAATAAAAAATTGAAATCAAATTTTTGATATTTCCCGTGCGTTTTTTTTTTTTGGTTTTTCATCATCATCATCCGGCGGCGGCGGCGGGATACATCAATTAATTAATTCATTTTGTTTTTTTTTTATTATTTAATTTGACGAAAAATTTTTCGAGCGCCATCCGGTTTTTCTTTTTTATTTTGTTTGTTTGTTTGTATCCCGCCGATGATATAGTATTTTTTAGAGAATGTAAAACTGAATTTTGGTTTCTCACGTCTCAACCCCATTTATGTGTTCACCGTCACACAAACAATTACATTAACGCGGTTGCGGTTGCGGTTGTGTGTACCAAAAAAAAAAGGTTGTCTAACCCTTTTTGTTAAATATTCAAAATCAAAAATGTATCGGTTACGAAAACGGGGGGACGATGGGGATGGTGATTAGGGAATACCAAACTAATATAACAAGTTACCACAAGTTTATTTAGGATAATTGAATGTAAAACAATTTATCTTTTTACTGTTACGTTTTGATAGATTTTCATTTTCGAACATCATTACCATTTGAATTTCCCCCTCATTTTTTATATTTGATTTAAAATGAAATCTATTGTTTATTTTTTTTATGTATTTACAGTTATAAAAACACACACACACACACACACACACACACAAACACCATCTACGGTATTTTGATTATTTAATTTATATAACCGTTATTTTAATTAAATTCTTTAAACCACATGAACACACACACAAACACACACACACTTAAAATTCTTCAATTCCATTTGTTTTTCGGCTATGGCTATACGACATTTTTCAATATTGGGATGGTTTGAAAAGTTTTCGTTGATTTGTTTGTTTGTTTGTTGTGTGGTTGTTGTTGTTGTCTGGTTTAGATATAGATGTGTGGCGCCGGAGGAGGAGAGGAGGTGACAGCAAAAAGTAACTGTTCGCTAAAGTTTTTTTTGGGGTTTTGTTTTGAAATTAAATGAAATAATTAATAATGTGAACGAACGAAGCAGACAGAGAGATGTGTCATTAGAATTTATTGTTGAAATGAAATGCTGAGAGGTGTTCGGAAAAATTAGATATATGTAAAAATGGATTGTTCTCAAAAATGCATTAGAAAATGTGTGGAGTAGGATGGGATTTGAATTTCATTCAAAATGGCTATTTTATAATAACGATGATGTGTCACACTTTCCACCCCCAATAACAGTAGTGAATGGAGTTTAGTTTGAAAACTTTTTGATCGTAAAACGTAACCAACGTAGCAGCAGAGGGGGGAGGAGGGGGGGGGGTTGCGGTGTGTTCAGAGAATAAAACACACATAAAGAAATAATAACAGTATTAAAGGCCATTCAATTTTTGGGACAACATATTTTACATATTTTAACGTAATGGATGGATTACCATTTACGAAATTCTTATTATTATATCCTTTTATTTCTTACATTTATAAACCTTTTTGTTGTTGTTGTTGTTGTTGTTGTTGTTATTTATTGTGTGTGTGTGTGTGTGGGATATGTGTTTTTTTTTTTGGGAAAATTAATGTGAAAAAATTAAAAAAAAACCAAATTTTTCATTCATTTTATGTCACACACACACACACACAACGGCATAATTAAAATAATTTTTATATTCAATTTGAAATTTAATTGGAAACACACACACACACACACACACACGCACACACATCATTTTTTATAAATACATTTTATTTATGGCCAAATATTCGTTCGTATGTGAAATTTGAATATGTTTTTGTTTTTTTTTTTGTGGATATGAATGTTATTCCGTTGGTTGAAATGCAAATCATTAAATTTAAATATATTATAACAAGAGATTTATCACGTCTTATATCGTCTCAAATAGAAAATAAAAAAAATATACCGTAATTTATTTCGGGGAAGGGGGGGGGGGGACTTGAATAGTAAAAGAAAAAAACATATATATATTTACAGTGGATCGGATGTGTAAGGAAGTTTTTAAAAATTAAATATACAACGGTAGAAATGTGCTTAATGGGGGGTTATCTCCGTTCAACTACTAGCCACTCATTTCTTAACCGATTTTCATGAAATTTTGTGTATGTGCGAATCTATTATAAACCGATACTTGGATCAGTTATTCATTTCGGCAACCCACTGAATCATGTATCATTTTGTTTCAATCAAATCAAATTTCATTTCAAATCAATCCCAAATCCTTCTTATAACAAACATTTTTCACTTTTATACTACCGAGGATTAACTGTTCCGCCATTGAGGATTGTAATACAATAAATAAAAACGATATTTTATTTAAATTAATATCATTATTTTATATTTGGATTTGTTTTTTGTTTTTTTTTGGTTTTTTTTGCGGTATCATCTTCATCTTGTTATTTTTTTTGTTAAGAAAAAAATTTAATAAAAATAAATTGTTATGTAAAATTTTTGACAAATTATTATAACATCGGGTGACCCTGCCGCCACATCCGCAAGGTCGCATTATCTATGAAAATTTGTTATTGGTTGAGCCGAAAAATTTGGAAAATTATTTTACTGGCACACACACTGGCACGGTCTCGATACTTTTTGGAGGCCAACAAAGAATGGTGGTTTTATCAGTGTACAAGCCAATGGGATTTAGGGTATTTTCCAGTAATCCATGTATGATTCACTGTGCAAGATTCTTTTGAAAATTTTATGTAAGCGACGCCATTGATATGACAATTTTCTATACCATATTTTTGAATCCATTTTGAGTTTTACAAAAAATTTTAACTTTTAATTTCGTGTGAGTGGGGCACGTACAAACAATTTATTTCTATTACAGTTAGAATAATTTTGTACAATAGCCAATAGAAGGCAATGGGATTTGGGATAGTTTCCAGTAATCCATGTATGATTCACTGTGCAAGATTCTTTTGAAAATTTTATGTAAGCGACGCCATTGATATGACAATTTTCTATACAATATTTTTGAATCCATTTTGAGTTTTACATAAATTTAAACTCTTAATTTCGTGTGAGTGGGGCACGTACAAACAATTTATTTCTATTACAGTTAGAATAATTTTGTACAATAGCCAATAGAAAGCAATGGGATTTGGGATAGTTTCCAGTAATCCATGCAAGATTCACTGTGCAAGATTCTTTTGAAAATTTTATGTAAGCGACGCCATTGATATGACAATTTTCTATACCATATTTTTGAATCCATTTTGAGTTTTACAAAAAATTTTAACTTTTAATTTCGTGTGAGTGGGGCACGTACAAACAATTTATTTCTATTACAGTTAGAATAATTTCGTACAATATGAGTCAATTGTATCGCTCATATATATCTATGCTGTGTGTGTGTGTGTGTGTGTGTTTGTGTGTGTGTGCAACAAGTGTGAAGCAATAAAATGTATTACATAATAACTGTAAATGCTTTTAAATTGATGGTACAGTTATTAATTTACCGTTGGTAAATTGAAACAACAAAATGAAAAACAGTACAAATACGAATCACAGATTAACTTTTCACCAGCAACACAAACAAATAAACAAACATTTACCTTTTACCTATAATAATTTAAGTTACAATTTTATGGTTAAATTATAAAACTAATCCTATAATTGGGTTACAAAATATATATTAAATATCCATAAGATCCAATTAGTCGATTTTGTAGTGTATTTAAATGTGGCTTTTAATACATACAATTCCATTATATTTATTGTATTTAGTATATTTGTGTGTGTGTTGGTGTGTTTGTGTTGTTTGTGTGTGTATGGGTTTATTATTTTATGTTTAGGATAAATAAAGTGCAATTTTGTAAGAGCTTATATCAATTCAACTGTGTAAGCCGATGGAATTATAGTCTATTGTGTTGATTAGTTAATACTTTTTTGGATTTTACCTTTCGTTTTTCCTCAATTTGTACATTTATGTGAAAATTATATTGACTGACACGACTGAATTTCTATTTAATGTTGTCAATTATTGGATAAACAATCAACCCACCCCCACACACCACCTCCATCCACACATAACTTATTTAATTGACATTTTCCCATGTCTTTTGGAACCTTTGTTGATCCTTATTGTTGTTATCGGTCCATAAAATAATACAATTGATTTTCAGAGAAGATAATGGCGAAAAGGAAATTAATTTATTTATGTTGTTTTTGTACACCAAACAATGCGTAACCTAACCTAACATTGTCATTAGCAAAAAAAAAACATAGAGACAGACCGACAGACAGATAGACGACGACGGTTTGACTAATGATAACTTAATTTTTCACCATTTAATCTTGCAAATGATAATGTAAGAAATAAATATTAAACTGATGATAATAATTGCCGTATTACCATAATTCAATTTTGGAATTTAATCTAAATTCGGTGTGTACACAAGACACCAATAAAATTCAACTAATTAAGATAAAATTTTAAATAAATATTTTAATGTTTAAACTATTATCACACACACACACACACCAACACAACACACATTTTCATCTCAAATAAATTTTTAAATAAATTCCTTTGTACCACCGAATAATTTGAGGTTTGTTATTATTATTATTATTAATTTTATGTACAATTTTAATATTGTAAGATTAAGATTTTTATAACCGCAATTAAAATGTCTCTATAAAATTGTACACATTTTTTAATATTATATTACAACAACAACAACGACAACAACAACAACAACACCAACAATAAATGAAGAATTTAATGGAATGCATTAAATATGGGAATTAAAATTGAATGATATTAATATTAATAATTACTTACTTACTCTTATTTACTCCATGGCCGGTTACAACTCGGGTGCGGTTTTAGCCTTCTCCAACATGCTTTTCCAACCTGACCTACCGGCAGCCGCGCAATGTCTTCCAATCCCGAATTTTAAGGATCTTTATATCACAGTTTACTAGACATCTTGCCATCTTGCCTTAGGTCTTCTGGCTCTCCTTCTACCTTCTGGTTTACTATTTAACCGGTTTTTTCGGCACACACGCTCCTTCTCCATGCGCGTACTACGTGTCCAACAGCTATCTATTGATTTTAATTGTTTTGACAATCAATTTGGTTGACCGCGTACAACTTGTCTAATTCCAAAAATTGTATTTTCGCAGTGCTAACCATTCTGTATTTTTTGACGACGCGATCAAATATGCCACGGAGTACCTTTCGTTCGAAAATCTGAAGTAGGTTTCGTGTATGACACAGAATCAGGAACAATTACTTCGGATTTTCGAACAAAAGGATATTAATAATTATCAGATTTTAATTAAATTTACAACGGACATACAAAATAATATGTGGAGGCGTTCGTTCGTTCGTTCGTTCGTTCGTCCATCGCATCTTCAAATACGAACCGTAATGTTAAAACAAAATATATTGTAAATATTGATAATTAGGCGATGTGTGTGTGTGTGTGTCATTAATTTTAATAATAATATAACATTTGAAAAACTATATACACCTAAACCACCCTCAGCGCCATCCTCCCACTCTGCCCCAAATCTTTTTTCAAAAACTTTATGCGAGCACATATGAAATAATCATATTGTAATGTGACACACATTGCATTTGGCGAAATATAAAATAGTTTAGTTAAATTTATAGTCATTTTTGTGTACTTACACTGTAAAACTTTTAGAAATTTCTAGCTGCCTACAAAAAAACCACTGTGACTTTATAGAAATTCATTAATTAATATGATTTTAAATTATTTGACACTGTAATACATCTGGAAATTATGGAACTTTAAACTCTAATGTCAACGGAATCTGATTTTAAAAATTATTTAACACTGTAAAAAATGTAGAAATTTCTCTAACATTAAACACAAAACGTTCAATCGAAATTCAAAGAAATGATTTAAAAATTATTTGACACTGTAAAACTTTTAGTAATTTCTCCAACTTTAAACACAAAAAGTCCAATCGTACTTCAAAAAATGATTTAAAAATTATTTAACACTGTAAAACTTTTAGTAATTTCTCCAACTTTAAACACTAACGTCAACGGTATTTGATTTTAAATTATTTGACACTGTAATACATCTGGAAATTTCTCTAACTTTAAACACTAATCTGATTTTAAATTATTTAACACTGTAAAAAATGTAGAAATTTCTCTAACATTAAACACAAAACGTTCAATCGAAATTCAAAGAAATGATTTAAAAATTATTTGACACTGTAAAACTTTTAGTAATTTCTCCAGTTTTAAACACAAAACGTCCAATCGAAATTCAAAAACTAATTTAAAAATTATTTGACACTGTAAAACTTTTCGTAATAAATTTTGGCTACAAAAACACAAAATTCTTTTTTTTTTACACTGTAAAACACGAAAAAAAATTTCTTCTTTTATTATAAAATTTCAGTAAATCAGATCAAGGCGATATTGTATTTTTTATGTACAACTCTACAAATCCAACCCTTTGTGCGATGCAATTTAAATGTAGCCATCGGCAAAATAAAATCAACCAAAAAAATTTTATCTTTCTAGAAGTTTCAATTTAAAAATTAAAACAAAACAAAAAAACTTTTCATTTAATTTCCTGTTATTATAAAAATTCTCTTGGGCAACAGGCAACGATGAATACGTGAGCGTCGCGTACATCAATCAAAAATTATTTGTACACTCACAGTGCACCATCGTAATTTTTTGGATACCAAAAACTTTGTCATCGTTTGTTTGGTCTTAATTTAATATTGTCTGTGTGTGTGTTTGTGTGTGTGTGTGTGTGTGTGTGTGTGTGTGTGTGTATTATTAGAACGGTAAAATATATAATAATTTAAGAGATAATAAATAAAGTAGAAAAAAAACCTTTTTCAATGGATTTTTGGAAACCAAAAATGTCACAAAAATATTAAATACAATAAAATAAAAAAAATTAATTTTCTTTTTTCCATCACCCCTCCCCCCACTTCCAAGTTTTTATTTCAATTTCTATTTTGTATTTTTCTCAACTTCTGGTTTTTTTTTTTTTGTGTAACCCAACATTATCGCTCACCCTTCCCCGACCCCCCACCTCCCTATATATCTCCTAAAGTCATTCTAATGTAATGGAAATAAAAATCCAGAAAATGTTTGTTTGTACTTGGAAAAAAAAAATAATAATAACAAAAAGACAAACAAAAAATTGAAAATGAAATCTTTTGATATTTTTTCTGAGATGATATTGTCAAATATTAAGAGTGAAGACAATAATAATAATAATAATAATATCAACAACAATAGCAACAACAACAACAACAGCAACAACACAAATAAAAGGTTACTTCACAACAGCCACTACTACGCACAAAGTGGTGTCACTTGAAAGATAACGGTAAATAAAGAAGAATAATAACGGTTATTGTTGAATTGTCTATTTTTCTTTCTGTATTCATTGTATGGCATTTGTTAATAAAGTATATTGAAGTGGTGTGTGTGTGTGTGTGTGTGTGTGTGTGTGTGTGTGTGTGCGGACCATTCAGTTAAAGATGTCCTTTATTATTTTTTTAAATTTATTTAACATTTTTTCACAGTCGCAACATTTTTAGCTAGAATATATTTTGTGTGTGTATCACTGCATTTTAAATCTCGATGGGCAATTCATGGTGGGTACCGAAGGTTAAACTGTATTTTTTTTTAACCCTAAATTCATATTTTTCATTGTCTTTTTTCCTTATTACGACCTGAAGGTGAATTTTTAAACGTGACAGTTAAATTCGGATTTGACACCAAAGTATTTTTGTAGATAGATAGAAATTTAATCGTTTCACTAAAATATGTTATGCTTCGCTAATGTAATGACTGAAAAAAGTAAATATAGGTGACGCCCGACCGTAGATAGCCTGCAGCCAACAATTTTTAAATTGAATTTAACAAGAAATTGAATCGCTACCTGTAATTGCATCACATATAGTCGTAGTAGTCGTCGTCGTCGTCGTCGTCGTCGTCGTCGTTATCGTGTAATTGAGCCGTACGTTATGATGTGATAAAAGTAAATACCTCGTCGTCGTTGTTAAGATACAATACGACGACCCCTCATCAAATTGAGTGCATCATCGTATGGATAACATTATAATTATGTTTTCCTGATATAATTTCCTTTCACAAATACCGATGTTAGGTAGAGCGTTGTTGTTGTGTGTGTGTGTGCTACTGTCAATCATTGTGTGTTATTTTGTTTTTTTTTATACTCTTAACTTTTTTCCAAGTTTTCAAGTTTTGGTTTTTTTTTTGTTGTTGCTACAAAAAAGAACTAAATAATAAGAAAAGGTTGGAAAAAAAATTACAAACACACAAAAAAGTTTCATTCTTTTGAAATAGCCTTTTTTTTTCTCTTTTTTGTGTTTAATTTTTATCCGGCTGTTTTTTTTTTACTTTTCAAATTCTTTCCCCAACCCACCACAATTTTATTTGCAATTGAACTCAGAGTTCCGTCGCTTCAAATTGAAGCGTATAACATTTTAATGGGAGGCGGGGGGGGGGGGGGGGGGGGGGGGTAAATCCAAATGTAATTATAAGTTTTTTTTTTGTTTTTCCGTTCCAAAAAATAAGTTCTTTGTGTGAGCAAAACAAAAAATTAAATTTCATTATCGGCGAAGAAAGATTGGAAAAAATAAGTCGTTCTTTATCAATTTACCATACGCCATCTATTGGCCGCCGACCGCATTATGGAGCACATTAAAAACTGTCCGAATGTATCATAACATTTTTGACATTTGACGGTGCATAAATTAAAATAGAACCGATCGTTTAGTTTAGTGTTTTTTTTTTGTGGGCGTGTCCCATAATTAAATACTGTTAATTTATTTAGGAGAGGAAACAAAAAAATGGAACTGTTTTTAAAAACGTTTGTAAATTTTTATGATCATTTTTCACGGGCGAACATCGTCCGGACTTAAACACCACCACCACCACCATCACCACGATTTTGTGTGTGAGCACACGGCAATAACAAAAACATATTATTTTTGTTTTCAAGAAATAAAAATCAAAATTGGGACATTGAAAACGAAAATTGTTATTTCATTACAGCAACAACACCGACAACAACTTAATATTTATTGCCTATCAACAGGTAGTCGATAAAGAATTGGTGTTGTTGGTGTTGTTGTTGTTGTTGTTGTTGTTGGTGTTGGTGTTGGTGTGGGTGCGGTATTACTTTTCTTGTTTTTAATTCTATTCTATATTTATTTTGTTTATTGTATTTTATTGTTTTTGTGTGTCACATGAATGTACACCCCGGAAGCGAATACAAAACGAAAGCGCACAAAACGAAAACAATTAGTTTATTATTTAATTGAACACATTTTCGATGGGATCGATGAGATCAATTTCAATTGTCTGTTAGCGATAACGTTAACCCATTGTTATAATGGATTGAAAAAAAAAACAATGTATTGTACCCTTCAGTACACAACCACCACCACCACCATCATCTTACTTACACATTACACCTCCGGCCTCGCCCCCACAAAAAATGTACAAAACAAAAGCACCGATTTTTAAGTAAAATCCACAATCGTCGCCAAGCAATTTTTACCGTTAATAAATATATTAATTTCAATATTAAGAAAATGTTATTAATTGAGTGGTGAGGCGATGGGGAGAGGGGCGGTGTAGACAGACGGGTCTTTTTCAATTCAAAAACTAAACTTAAAACATTCACCAACAACAAAAATGTATCGGTTTTTGTATTTTGTGATCATAAAATTTACAGAATTACAATTATTCATTAACAAACATTTGTTTTTCGTATTTTTAACGGTAAATAAATTGGGTAAAGAGACAAATTCTGTGTGTTTGTGTGTGTGTGTGTGTGTGTGTGTTTGTTTGTGTTTGCCAGTGTATACAAACATTTATTTTGTTGTTTTTTTTTGAAAAATCCAATTAAATAAATATTTTTTCAAATGGATTATTTTTCCATTTTGTTTGCTGATGTATTTTATTTATTTACCGTTTTGGTTTTTTTTTTTTATTTTAATAATACACGAAAAACAAATACAAACAAAGAAACAAACAAACGGTTTTAATCTTTGTGTGCATAAATTGATTTTTAATTATTTCAAAAAAAAAAATGGATGGAAAACAAAAATGATTGTACAAAATAAAATGGAAATTATGTAAATATTTACACACACTAATGTCTTATTAATAACGGTGTTTTAATTCCGGTGAATTTCATACAATATATACTCAATCGAACACACACACACACACACACACACTGAATACGCTTCAAAAAAATAATTTACCGTTACAATTTTCAACAAATAGAAAATAGTCGCAACATAAAGTGCATCGGTTGATAGTTGCAGTGGACGCCATCGTCTTAGCCACTCAGCAGCTACATCGAAAATTGTGCGACGATGATTTTCAGCGCACAAAATCTATTAACGACGGATATTCTACTTTCAATTTTTTAGCATATTTAACATTTCAAACATTTTCTCCGTACGGCCGTATTGCATATTATAAAACGGCACAGCGGCGATGACTTTCGATAATGGTATCCTTCAGCCGCGTCTGGGTCTTTCAACCTTGGTTGATTGACAGGTGCTCTGGTTTCTTATTAATGTTGTTTACCAATTAATTATTAACGTAAATAAACGAAAAACAAAAAAAATATGTCGAAAGTGTATTGTTTTTTTTGGTTTTTACCTCAGAATTAATTAAACTGGCCTGTTCTCCCTCGTGCCACACAAAAACAACATTACCATAAAAAACCAACTGCAAACAAATAATAATCACCACCACACAAACAACAACAACAACAACTACAAATAATTCATATAAATTTAGTTTTTCGATTTCGCACCCATGACCAACCCTTTTCGCTTCATTAACACCCCCTTCCACGTTGCGTCCAGCAGTGTGTTGTGGTGGTGGTGGTGGTGGTGGTGGTGGTGACTATTAAATAGAAAACAAAACAACAAAAAATAATAAATAAATAAACCTTTTTGAAATTTCGTCACTTACAAATTATTATTTATTTTTAATAATTTAATTGCGTATATAATTGTGACGACGAGGGTATTATTATTTATCTAATCGGATGTTTTTGAGGTTTGTTTTGGGGTGGGGGGGCGGGAGCAGTTTACAAATAACACATTTGTAAAACACCAGTAGCTTTTTGTTATTTACAATAATGTAATGAGTAATGAACTATTAAAAAACCGGTTATCAAAATCAACGTCGCAACAAACTAATAATAATAACTCACCACCCACCACCCACCAATTATTTCTCGTACCAACTTTTTAGAATTTACCGTTTTCTTTAAAAATAGTAGTATTTTCTATTTTTTATTGTCCACATAAAATACATATTTAGACAAAGGCGTAGCAGGAGTTAAGGGTGCCAATGGACGTCTCATACAATAGAATAATGTATTAAATGATGGAATAATGCAATCGAAACAGTAACCGATCGTTTGGCACACACACACACACACACATTAGACGCCAGGTTTATACTATCCCATTTGGTGCGTAGTTGTCCTAACTCTTAACGTTTTTACCGATTTTTTTTTCGTGTGTTTACCGGTGCCGGAGCTTATTGATATTTTGTATTGTCCAATCGATGACTAATTTCGTTGCACACAAAATCAATCAACATAAACTCTGCGGCACATAACGTTCACATCAATAACGAATCCTTTCTTTTTTTTTACCCCTCCTCTGTTCGCCCGCCATTTATTCACATTCATTAAGTGTAAACACCGAATACAGGTTCCACACAAATCTAATGATGAAATCGGAGATAATACAGACAACAATAATTTTCGATTTTAATATTTCAGAAAAAATATATTGTAGAACAAAAAAAAAAAAATAAAATATAAAAATAGAAAAATTTTCTCTTTATGGAAATTTTCTTTTATGGGAAAATATTTAAGAATTAAATAATAAAATTTAAAGAATGTATAAAAAGGAATTTATTGGAAAATTTCTAATGAAAATATAATCCACAAAATGTGAAATGAAATAAAATGTGATGAGAGAAATTTACAGACGATAAAATGTAGACGAAAAATTGTATAGAAATTTTTTTAATTTTTAAAGAAAATGATACAGTAATACATCGATAATCGGGACACACACACACACACAAACACAAACACAGACACTTTTTTTTGTTATCTACATTTTGTCAAAATCCATCCAGAATTAGGTTATGTGTAACTATTTTCGTTTCAATTGCCCGTACACCATATCAAGGATCTGTGGGTTCATGAGAAATCGGTATAATTTTAGCGTTTCCCCCATTATCACAAATTCTTACTGTGCATATGAACAACAACAACAACAACAACAACAACACCTAGAATAAGAAAAATGTATATGAAAAAGACGTTAAATTTTGCCACAATCTACCCTATATCCCATTTATATTTTAATAAATATGAAATAGTTAATACAAAGAATTTCTAAATTCTTTTGCACACACACACACACACACACACAACTATTACAAAACCTTAACAACCATAAAACCGCATACATTTTATAATTAATATGGCTTGGGCATCATCATAGAGATAAATCATATCGCTTAAATACAGCCGCCAGCCGTAAACGAACAGATGTCTAAATTTAAAAAAAATGTGTGTAAATAATATATTTTAATTAATCCTTATCAATATTGAGTGTGTGTGTGTGTGTGTGTGTGTGTGTGTGTGTGTGTGTACGACTGTGTTCTATACTTAAAATGAAAATAATTATATTTCGGGTCACTTAAAATAGAATAAATTTCTTTTAACCCTTATCCCGGCAGCGTTACATACAAATTATATAGAAAAATAACCGTTACCGATTAATTAAAACTTTCTATCTCTCTCTCTTTCTGTCTCTCTCTCCTTCTGTCTCTCTCTATCTCTTTCTCTATACTCGTTTATTTATAAAATATATATTATTTTTAGACATTAAACATTGGGCGAGGCTGACTATCCTCTCAGAGTCTATGCAGTGGAAAATCGACAATTTTTTATGTAATTTGAATTAAATTGGGATATCGGTTTATGGTCGAAAAAATAACTACACACACACACACACACACACACACACACACCTGAATTTTGAGTTGCAAGTTAAAGTGGTTAAAGTGTCCGTAAAATAACTGGCATTATTCGTACAATAAAAAGGAAATTGGTATTGGTAATTCCGGTCTATTTTTTTCCAAACCGAAATGTGAATCTTATAATTTCTATGTCGAGTGCATCGAAGTTATGGCGTTGCGCATTTAGTACACCCAATCGGTAGCGCCACCATTTACGGTATACTAATACTATAACGGTTTTTTTCTTTTATTGTTTTGCTGTGGTGATTGTTGGTTTGCGATAGTGCGCCATTACATTTCCATACCATATCCTCTATCCTTTTCTATTTTTTGTACATACCACAATTAAATATATTACAGTTTTTTTTATCTATTGCTATCCCCACCATATTCGTAACCGTTATTTTTATTATAAAATTACAATTGAATGGTGTGTGTGTGTGTGTGTTTGTCATTTGAATTGTATGTGACATACAAAAATGAAGATTAGATTTAATGTTATTGTAATAGGATAGGGCGGGGGGGGGGGGGGGCTGTGGGGGTTTGGCACTTGCCCTCGTTCATAATTTTTGTTTTAATTTTTTTTTTGTATGAATTAAATTCATTTTATCCAAATTTACAATTATCAGTTAACCATTTAATGTTTAACACCTTCATTTATTTTTATATTAATACACTAACTATTGTTTTGTATTATTGTGACACCAATTTGGTTACTAGTTTTGCCACACCATCAAATTTATCGTATAACTTTCATTATGGGCATTCATATGAACCATCACCATCACCATTACCACCACCATCACCATCACCATCATCGCAAATTGCAACCTACTTCTACTATCCTGTGTGTGTGGCGTGGTGTTGAGTTATTAAGTCCACAAAAACTCTTCTTCATCCTCTTCCGAAGAAAATTGATTATAAATCGATGTGATTTCAAATAAATAAAGGAAAATAATTATAATTTTCTATTTATTTATACACACACACATACACACACACACACACACACACACACACACACACACACACACATATATCCAATTATACTATAATTAAGTTTTATTATTTATTAACCCTTAGTCCTTACCATAAATTATCTATTTTGTAGTTTATATTATTTATTTGTGGGGTGTGGTTGATCCCTTTGATTATTGCACACACACACACACACACACACGCGTCTACATATACTTTTAATATACGGTGAAAAATTTTACTTTGACACTTGTATTCGAAGTGGATATAGATTACACAGTAAAATACATTTAATAGAAATTATTCGATTATATGGACCATCTGAAGATAATATTTATTCCGTTGGATGAATAAGATGATCAAAATTACAAGGAGGCCGTCGATCACTTTTCGATTACTTTTTTTGTGTGAACGATTAATTTCATAATTTAAAAGAATTTTTGGATTGGGACCGAACTATTCATTTTATTGATATGAATTATTATGTTTTTGTGTGACCCACAAAATTGAAATTGTCGTTGATCTGAGGCAAACAACGTATTTTCGAATGGCCAACATTTTTACAAAAATAAATTAACGGGAAACTCAAAACATTAAAATTATAAATTTTAATATTAATAATTTCAATAAAAAATTAAATTATAAAAAATGTGTGTGTCGGTGTGCGTTGGTGTGTGTTGGTGTGTGAATAAAAAGAATTTTAAAGCGATACATTTTTAAAATTTTACGTTGTTAGTTGTGCGCATCAATAAGAAAAAGTAACGGGATAAAAATTAATTATTAAAATGGAAAAAAAAAAAAACACACACAGGGTGCTATCTACATTATTTTTTATTTATTTATTTTAATAAATTCCCCAATAAGAAAATAAATGGTTTAGAAAATAATTTAATTAATTAATTTAATCAATTTTTTTCTTAAACAATTAACAATAATATAATTTTTAAATTTTATAAATTTACCCAAAAATATATTTTACCGTTTAATATTTGTTGAAACAATTAACAATAAATTATAATAAATAATAAATTTTACCAATAATAATAATAATAATTGTGCGCACACACAGATATACGCGCACACAAATATTATGATTGGATTCTTTTAGCACAACGAACCTCATGTCTTTTTTTACTGGATTCGAACGTAAAAATATATCCACAGTACTGACAAGTATATCGAATACCAAAATGAACGCTTCGCATGTGTCTCTGAAGACTTTGTTTCGTTGCCCATAACCTTAAGCAAATATAACATTTGAACACATTTTGTTCGTGTACCAAGCGGTGATTTGCTAATAAACTCATTTGAACTGGTTCATAACATGTAGGACATTCAACCAACATATCATGCATTTGAGCTTCGTGTAGGTAAAGATCTTGTTCAACTCTAAAGGATGCATTACAAAGCATCCGTTCACAATGGTAAAGTTTTGGAACTTCAGTGTCCAAATGTTCGGCACTAAAATGTGCAAGAAATTTATCTAATTCATTATATATTAATTTACAACTCCGACAGCTATACACTGATTCGTGATGAACAATTTGAAGGTGAGCTACGATTTCGATCTGATCTTCGAATATTTCGGTACATAATTTACATTCGATACATATTGTATCCCAATGAAGTGCACTCATGTGTGCTTTTAATACATTTCTGTTTACCAAAATGGCGGAACATTTCCAACACGGGATATTAGTATGGGGGGGTGCGAATTCTGGCGCCAGCCGTAAATCCGGTATTAAGGCGCTTTGGCTACTTTGATTCAGCGGCTGGTGTGAGGCGGCGTGCATGCAACTTGGATTCGGCTGCCGGGCGGCGTCTAGGCCACTTTGATGCGGCGGCTGTGCGGCGCTTATGTCTCTTGGGTACGGCTGCTGTTCGGCGTCTAGGCCACTTTGATGCGGCGGCTGTGCGGCGCCTAGGCCACTTTGATGCGGTGGCTGTGCGGCGCCTAGGCCATTTGGACTCGGCTGCCGGGCGGCGATTTGCATACTTTGATCCATTTTTTTTTTTTTTCTATTTCGCCGGTCCTTCTAATTTATTTAAAAGAAAAAAAAAAATAAAAAAAATAAAAATAATTAAAAATTTAAATTCACCCAAAAATAATTAAATCATAAGAAAAAATTGTATGGTTTCGTTTGGGTGTGCGCCGGCGCGCCGACCGTACATGGAAAAACAAAATCCAACCGGTTTTAAACTATTTCAATTCCAAATAAGAAAAAAAAAATGTGTGTGTTGTGCGGCATCGATAAAAAAAAAAAAAAATTAACGGGATAAAAATTAATTTTGAAAAAATAAAAAAATTACAGGGTGATATCCAAATTTTTTTTTGTTTTTTTTTTCTCTCCCGCCTCTGTGGCTTCCGTATTTATTTAATAAAATTTTTGTATTTACCCTGTGTTTAAATGCACCAGTAGTAGTAGTAGTAGTAGTTTTTTTTTTTTTTTTTCACATAAAATACATTAGACAGGCACACACGCGCATGCACCACAAAATCAAATCAAACGTTTTTATTGAAAAACGAAAAAAAAAAACTAACATAGAACAAAAACCAAAAACCAAAAACCAAAAAAATAACGATAAACTAGAAAAAAAAAAATAGAGACCCGAAAAAATTTAACCAAAAATTAAATTAAAAATTTGAAAACAAAAAAAAATTATTTTACGTTTGCGTGCGTGTGCGACACGGGCAAGCGAAGGGACTACAAAAAAAAAAAATTAAATAATAAAATGAACGAAATTGAATTTCACCACAAAATAATAATCAAAAAAATGTTTAAGTAAGTTTTTGTGGTTGTGGTGGTGGCGCACATCAATTAAAAAAACGGTAACGGGACAAAAATTAATTATAAAAAAAAATAAATTCAAAAATACAGGGTGATATCGACATTTTTTTTTTTTTTTTTTTTTTATGGTAATTTCGATACAGTGTGTCGTTTAAATAATTACAATAGAACACGGCGTGACATCTAGCTAAAAATTTTACTTTACATTTTCATTCCCATTTTTATCTGTAACATCCCCCGCAATGGTTGCGGTGGTTAAGATCGAATGGGCGATCCCTTTTTTTTTCCCCTATATTTCAACGGCCGGTTTTGCTATTGTTGTGTTCGCCACCACAACTTATCCTATAGCCCACTAAATCGAGTCTCCACTTGGCGCAATCCCATTACGTTCTGCGTAACATTTTGTTTTTTTTGCCAATTTGTTGCGATGATTCAGACAATGTTTTAGGCATTTTAAAAATTTTTGTCAAACTGCGCATGTGTTTTATGATTTTTGACATGGTTTTTTTTTTGTTGTCCCCCTTAAATTACCTGAACGAAAGGTACTCCGTGGCATATTTGGTCGCGCCGTCAAAGAACAGAATGGTTGGCACTGCGAAGATACAATTTTTGGAATTAGACAAGTTGTACGCGTTCAACCAAATTGATTGTCAAAAAACAATCAAGATCAATAGATTGAGATCGGCTGTTGGACACGTAGAACGCACATGGAGGAGGAGCGTGTGCCAAAAAAACCGGTTAAATGGTAAACCGGAGGGTAGAAGGAGAGCCGCAGAAGACCTAAGGCGAGATGGCTAGATGCCGAGTAAACTGTGATATAAAGATCCTAAAAATTCGGAATTGGAAGACATTAACTGTGCGAATAGGTCAGGTTGGAAAAGCGTGTGTTGGAGAAGGCTAAAACCGCACCCGGGTTGTAACCGGCCATGGTGTAAGTAAAGCGTGATTTTTTTTGAGCAATCGGTTTCAAAAATTAAAAAAACACATAAAAATAAATATTTTTAATTGGAAAATTACTTTTTTAAGTAGTAGCAAATTTCTTTTCATTCAGTTTTTGAAAATGATTTCGTTCATGTGACCGCCCGCGACTGCTTCGTAAAAAGGTCATCCGCTCGGCCCAATTTTTCATCACTCGTTCGAGAACTTCTGGTCGTACAGCATTAATTGTACGAGTTATGTTGGCTTCCAAATGTTCAATCGTCGCTGGCTTGTCCGCATAAACTTGTGCCTTCACATTGCCCCACACAAAAAAAGTCCAACGGCGTGATATCGCACGATCTAGGCGGCGGCCAATCGACTGGGCCATTTCGCCATATAACTCGTTCACCAAACGTTTCTTTCAGCGCAAATCGATTGTGGCATTGGCTGTATGGCATGTAGCGCCGTCCTGTTGAAACCACAAGTGGCCGCTCACATCATGCGTAGCAACATTTGGGAAAAACCAGCCATCCAACATTTCTCTATAGCGCTCAGCGTTGACCGTAACATTTGCGCCGGCCTCATTTTCAAAAAAAACCGAGGACCGATGATGCCTTCGGCGTGTTAACCGCACCAAACTGTGACTTTTTCCGGGTGCAACGGCGTCTCAAGCACTTGCTCTGGTTGTTCCGTGCTCCAATAACGCATATTTTGTTTGTTGACGTAGCCATTCAACCAGAAATGTGCGTCTCATCGCTGAAGATGATTTTGCGATAAAATAGCGGATGATTTTGCAGCTGGTTTAGAGCCCAATATTTGTCGACGTTCCGAGAGCGAAAGATGTTGCATTTTGTAAATGTTGAACCTTACTGAATAAAAAAAAAAAAGATGGCGGAGATTTGACATTTCCATCCCTGTCAAAACCCTATTGGAAAAACGATTGCTCAAAAAAAATCACGCTTTAGTAGTAAGTAAATTACCTGTGTGTGAATATTGTTAAAGCTGCTATTTCAACCCGTCGTCACACACACACACACACACACCCACCCACACCCACACACACACACACACACACCGTTTATTTTTCTAAATTATTTTATGTTAATTGAAAATATGGAATAAATTGGGCACAACAACAACAACAAAAAAACATCAATCGTCGCAAAAAAATTTATTCATCCAAATTTTTGATGAAAAAATTACCATAAATAAAAAACAAACACAAATTTAAATATTTTTTGAGCCAATAAAATTAATAATTATGTTTTTTTATGTTAAATTTGTTGTATGTTTTTCGCATTTTTTCTCAAATCATAAATTTACATAAATTTACATAAATTATGTAATAGAATGTCTTATCAATATTGCAATTATATATTCATTAAATTCGCTTCGTTGATGATAAAACAGCAAAAAAATATAAAGTAGGTGTACCGGTATGAAGTGAGCTTTTTTTTCACATTTTCACCACCACACAATTTTTCGTTGGCGATACCACACACGCCAACAGAATTGTTCGTCGCGTCAAAGCAAACCAATGAGACATCCAATTTTTGATTGCTTCCACGTATCGGAATTTAGGTGCTGGTCAGAGCCAATCATCGATGAAAATAAAAAAGGGGTGGTCGGAAGTAGCCAAGTTTGGTGAATACAGTGGGTGCGGGTGCGAGTAGCAGTTTCCAACCAAATGCTTTCTATTGTATCCTAAACCGATTTTGGTTTTTGTTGTGTGCAGGTGCATTGTCATGGAGTAACAGTTACCTTGCCGCATCTTCTTCTGGTCCATCCCAGGTCGTTTTTCGATTAATGCCCATGGTTAAAATTGATTTTATTTATTGTCGGTAGCAGCATTTTACAATTTCACCGTGGTTTTAAGTGCTCAGACACACAGAGCATCGTTGTCTTTTTGCCGAAAAACGATTTGTGGTTTTGCAGTCGATGTTGATGATGATGTCCTGGATTAACCCATGATCCATTTCCATTTACACAATTCTTAAAATTTATCAATTTTTCATTGCCAACAACAATTCGATGTACAAAACTGAGTTTTTGTTTTGTGTCTGGCCAGTTAAATTTCACAAGGGTTTTTTATTTCGGTTTTCCATTTGCATTTCAATTCAATTCATGTGACACCTATTTTTCACAATTTTAGATTTTTCCCAACCGGTTTTCGGCAACGGTCAGCAAAATGGTTGTTGTTGTTGTACAACATCATTTAACATTTCCACCATTTGTTTTTGATTTACGGCTGCGGTTTCATCCTCCAATGCATTGCTTACAATGCGGCACGTTCAAAATTTTTTAGTGGTCCTCTTCCTACTCCTCCACACTCATTATTTCTCACATCAAAATCATTATGGCGCTGAACCGTTGAAACCATCCGCGTTTGTGCATTGTTGGTTCTGCTGATAGAGCATTATCACCTGTGATATGTGTCACGACAAACATTCGATGCGACTTTTTTTCAAATGAAAATAAAAATTTTTTCACTTCATACCGGTACCGCTGGTATAAATGTTGTATCAAGTTGTGGGACGAGCGTTTGGGTACTGGGTGAACACGTAAGATACAAATTAAAAATCCTTTTATCATATTAATTATAATAGAAACATCGAATAACATGTGAACAGACAATGTTTCATCAAATTACCACCATCACCACCATCACCACCACCATAACCATCACCACCATCACCACCATCATCATCAACACTCCTTTTTCGCCTTCAAAAAACCTTCTTCTTCTTCTTCTTCTTTCATATATCAATTACAAAATTCAATTTCAATTTCATTATCGCTGTTTTTCATCACATCAATTTACGTTTATTATGAAACAATAATAAAAAAACACTTTTAATTGTACTCCTACACACACACACACACACACACACACACACACACACACACACACACACACACACACACACACACACATACACACACACACACATTAAAACACTTAATATTTTACATAATTAATTATTGGTTTGTAATTAACTATTTGACGGTTTGATTTGAAAAAGTTTCTGCAAAAATTGTAGATTACAAAGTTTAAACAAAGTTCGATCGTTTTCATTTGGCGATCGGCCGTCACCTACCCCCCCCCCCCTCCCCCCCATATCCTATTTCGTTATGTCAATCCATCCATCATTTTTTCTATAACACAGGCCCAAAAATAACTATGTCTAAAAAACTTTACATTAATTTAGGGTTAGAATGTATTAGCTGTAAAACTGACAAAATGACACATGAAATTGTTGAATTGTTATTGGGCGGCTGTTGTTGTTGACCAATGGGCAGCGGTGGAGGGTAATAGTGTTACTTACTTACTTACTCCATGGCCGGTTACAACCCGATTGCGGTTTTAGCCTGTCTCCAACATGCTTTTCCAACCTAACCTACCGGCAGTCGCAATGTCTTCCTTGTCCGAATTTTATGGATCTTTATATCACAGTTTATTCGACATCTAGCCATCTGGCCTTAGGTCTTCCGGCTTGGCTCTTTTTCCTCCTTCTGGTTTGCTATTTAACCGGCCATTTATCAATCTATTGCTGTTGATTGTTTTGACAATCAATTTGGTTGTTGACCGCTTGGAACTTGTCCGATTCCAAAAATTGTGTCTTCGCAGTGCTAACCATTCTGTTGTTGTTGTTGACGAAACCAAATGATGGGTGTTTTTAAATTATGTGTGTCGATTAACAGTGCCGCACATCGGACATCCGCCGAAGTTGGCCAAGTTGCAAATCCCTTAATTTTTTCCATCACCAATTTTTTGTAATTTTTTTTTGGTAATACAAAATTCACAATAATTTCCAAATTTTTGTTGACATTCACATTCAATGTGGTATTGGGTTTGAAAAATAAAAAGTAAGTAAATATTATAACGGTAAAATTGTCGTACCCTTCTTCTTCCCACATTGTGACCATAAATTTTTTCTTGAAACTTGGCCACCTGTTCCACTCTCATCAAACACACGAGATTTAGATCTTTCTTAATTTTATTACTTATTTCTATTATCTTTAAATTATTTCCCATTTTTCTTAAATTATTAAATTTTGTATGTATTTAAAAACTAACACACACACACACACACACATTTATGCGCCTCTGTCGACGACGACGATGGTTTTTGTTATTGCAATTATTATTATTAAAATAATGTGGTTTATTCCATCGACAACCTCAAAATATAAAATCAATCTATAATTAAATTGGTTTTTTTTTTGCCATTGTGAAATAAATTAAATTATTTATGTGAAACATAAATCTCATTTATTATTTTATGTTTTTTTTTTAATATAATATTGTTGTTGTTGTTGTTGTTGATATTTGTTTCCGGTTCAATTCTTCTTGGGAAAAAAATAAGAGAAAAAACGAAAATAATGAAATGAATATTTTTATTTATAAATTTAATTGGTTTTATTTTTTCTCGTTTGATTCACCTTTGCCATTATTATTATTATTCTTATTTTCTTTGGTTCAGTGATACTTTAACGTTTGGGGAAACAATAAAACCAATAAATAATGAACAAAACTAATGCTAAAGTTTTCAAAACATCATCAGAATATTCGTGATTCATTTGCGATTAACTTAACTGTTGTGTGTTGTGTTGACAGCACCTGTTGATTTGTATTGTACACACACAAACACACACACACACACACACAAACACACACACACACACACACACACACACAAACATCTACTGCAACACACATTAAAACACTATATTCTGATGATTTTATTGGGGGAAAAAAATAACTGAGCGAAAAATAGCGAAACTTAGCGAAACTTAGCGAAACTTAGCGAAAACATTTGTTTTTAATTGCATGGCAAAAAAAAAAAAAACCAAAGTGGATTGGAAAAAAAAAGGGACGGAATTTTTGTGGGCTCGTACCGTTTCGCCAACGCCAACAATGTCGCACCCCAAAATCGCTGAGTTTTTATCGAATGCCAATGAAATTATCTTAGAATAAATACTATAGAATTTTATAGTAGTAGTATTTTGTATTTAAATATACGAATTCCCAGGAGGACACATCAAGGATCTTAGGCAAAAAAACATTTTTTTTTTTTTTTACAAAAATCCAGTTTAGGACACTGCAATGCGCAAACGGAAATTAAACTGGAATTCGATCCGGTGTGTTTTTGTTCACACACAGATTACCGAACATTTCTCAAGGACCTCTTGCCCACAACAACAACAACAACAACAACAACAACTGTTTTTGTTTGAAATGAATTCATAGGATAATAGCCCATTACATTAATCAGGATTCGAATATATAGAATTGTATGTACAAGGATTAAGGGATTGCATAAGGATATGTTTTTTTTTTTTCAAAAATAAGTTATCTCGATGCGATAAACTCGATGCGAAACAGAATTTAATTTAGAATTTAATTTGAATTTATGTGTAAAGGATTCAGGTGGATATTTTAAGGACTTTTATCACTACATTTATTGTATTTAAAAGTTATCAATGCAGATACCTCGATGCGCAAGAGAATTAAATTCGAATTTGATTTGAATTTATGTGTAAAGGATTCAGTCGGATATTTTAAGGAAATTATCGGGATATTTATTTAAAATTTTGCATGCCGATACCTCGATTCGAAAGAGAATATTAAATTAGAATTCGTTTAGAATTTCTGAGTAAATAATTCAGGCAGATATTTTAAGGACCTTATCGGGATATTTATTTAAAATTATCAATGCGGATACCTCGATGCGAAAGGGAATTAAATTAGGATTCGTTTAGAATTTCTTTGTAAAAGATTCAGGAGGATAATTTAAGGACCTTATTTAAAAGTTATCCATGCGATAACTTGATTCGAAAGAGAATTAAATTAGAATTCGTTTAGAATTTATGTTTAAATAATTCAGGCAGATATTTTAAGGATCTTATTTAAAAGTTATCCATGCGATACCTCGATGCGAATTAGAATTCGTTTAGAATTTCTGGTGTAAATAATTCAGGCAGATATTTTAAGGACCTTATGGGAATATTTATTTAAAATTATCAACGCGATTCCTCGATGCGAAAGAGAATTAAATTAGAATTCGTTTAGAATTTCTGTGTAAAGGATTCAGGCGGATAGTTTAAGGATCTTATTGATAAGTTATCCATGCAATACCTTGATTCGAAAGAGAATTAAATTAGAATTCGTTTAGAATTTCTGGTGTAAATAATTCAAGCGAATATTTTAAGGAACTTATTTAAAAGTTATCTATGCGATACCTTGATTCGGCAGAGAATTAAATTAGAATTAGTTTAGAATTACTGAGTAAAAGATTCAGGCAGATAATTTAAGGACCTTATTTAAAACTTATCCATGCGATACCTCGATACGAAAGAGAATTAAATTAAGATTCGTTTAGAATTTATGGTGTAAAAGATTCAGGCAGATATTTTAAGGACCTTATTTAAAAGTTATCCATGTGATACCTCGATACGAATTAGAATTAAATTAGAATTAGTTTCGAACTTATGTGTAAAAGATTCAGGCAGATATTTTAAGGACCTTATTGAAAAGTTATCCATGAGATACCTCGATGCGAATTAGAATAAATTTAGAATTAGTTTAGAACTTATGTGTAAAGGATTCAAGCGGATAGTTTAAGGACCTTATTGAAAAGTTATTCATGAGATACTTTAGAACTTATGTGTAAATGATTCAGGAGGGTAATTTAAGGACCTTATTTAAAAGTTATCCATGCGATACCTCGATGCGCAAGAGAATTAATTTAGAATTGGTTTAAAACTTATGTGTCAAAGATTCAGGTGGATAGTTGAAGGACCTTATTGAAAAGTTATGCATGCCGATACCTCGATACGAAAAAGAATTAATTTAGAATTGGTTTAGAACTTATGTGTAAAGTATTCAGGAGGACCTTATTTAAAAGTTATCCATGCGATACCTTGTGATGTGAATTAAAATTCGTTTAGAATATTATGGTGTAAAGTATTCAAGCGAATATTTTAAGGACCTTATCACAATATTTATACAAAAATTATGCCTTCGAATTACCTTGATACGAGAGCAAAAAAAAATTAAATTGAATTTTTAAGTTTTTAAAATTCATTCAGAAGGACATTTTCATCATTTCCAATTTGTGTGTTTTTGTTGTGAAAACCGATATTATAAAAAAGATATGAAAAACTAAATAAAAAAAAAGGATGACTTAATTATATTTTATGATAAAAATATTTGATAAAAATGATATCCAACACAAAATCGCATATTTCAATATAAATAAATATATTTGTTGTTGTTGTTGTTGTTGTTGTTGTTGTTGTTGTGTACGACGACGAGTTATTATTTTTTTTTGGAAACCCTCTTACATTTACAATAAATGGGGAGCTCTGTATGGAGTACATGTGTACAAGAGGTATGGGAACAAGGACGACTCACTATATCTATATTATTTTATAGTATTTTATCAAATTTTTTTATATTTAAGTTTACCTTTTTTATCCATTTTATATTCAAACAAACACACACACACACACACCCACACACACAGACAAACAGCAAACAAACAAACAACAACAACAAACAAACAACGTATCGCAAAAACATTAAATAAGATTGAAAAAAAATATACGAGACAAATAAATATTAGACAGAGAATAGGTTGAAGTTCAAAGAAATGGGATCATCATGAAATGATAAATAAATAGAAGATAAAATATAATATAAAATAAAAATCAGTCTCCTAAATGAATATTAAGATAAAATATACAGACACACACACACACACACACAATGGATATATTTATTTATAATTTAATGAAGTGAGAATATATTGTATAAAACAGAAATTTTATTAAAAATTAAGTTGTCACGTCTCAAAACGCACACACACACACACACACACACACACGCACACACACACGCACACACACAGCATCATTTATTTTATCCAAAAACATATAATAAAATATATTATTTAATTAAACCTTTTTTGATATAGTGCGAAAAAAAAGGTTTCATTACATTATTGTTATAGTTGTTGTTGTTGTTGTTAGTTTTATCTTATAGGTCCTCTTTCATTTAATTAAAAAATATTTTATTATAATTATGTGACAGTAAATGGGGGGAGGGGGGGGGGGGGGGGAAACAAAAGAAACTATTTTTCATTGCATTAGTGAATTAAATAAAAATTGTTTTTTAATATTATCTATTTTATGACACATGGCGAATGGAATGATAGATAGAATTGGGGGGTGGTGGGGGATAAAATAACGGTTATTGTATTGCAGTTGAATTGTAATTCACAGTGAAATGTGGTGGTACCAACAACAACTTCATTATTATTTTGATATTTTAAATCCGTGTAACTTTTATGCTGACAATTCTACACAAACACCTCCATAGCTCCATTAGCTGTGGTCCTGGAAATAGTGGACATTTTTTTTTTTTTTTATTCAATGACTGCGTTTTTTTTGTCTTTTAAATTATTCTTTCATATTTCAAGTGTAGCGCACGATGTGATTAGTAAATAGAAAAAAAAAAAAAATATCCTTAAAAATGTCCTGTGAAATATTTGTTGATTTTCATTTGTTCACATTTCGTTTTATTCACTGGTAAGTGTTTAATTCTTTCTCTCTGGCCAATTATTTCTTTTGATTCACTTGAAACTTTAGGTTTTTTTATCAATTCTAAGCGTTTAATTATCCGTTCAAAAAAATATCCTTATAATGTCCTGTGAAATATTTATTGATATTCATTGTTCAAATTTCGTTTTAATTCTATCTCTTGCGAAATATTTCTTTTGATTCACTTGAAACTTTTGGTTTTTTTATCAATTCTAAGCGTTTAATTATCTGTTCAAAAAAAATATCCTTAAAAATGTCCTGTGAAATATTTATTGATTTCCATTGTTCTCATTTCGTTTTAATTCTATCTTTTGTGAAATATTTCTTTTGATCCATTTGAAACTTTTGGTTTTTTTCAATTCTAAGAGTTTAATTATCTATTCAAAAAAATATCCTTAAAAATGTCCTGTGAAATATTTGTTGATTTTCATTGTTCAAATTTCGTTTTAATTCTATCTCTTGCCAAATATTTCTTTTGATTCATTTGAAACTTTTGGTTTTTTTTCAATTCTAAGCACTTAATTCTCTTTTCAAAAAAATATCCTTAAAAATGTCCTGTGAAATATTTATTGATTTCCATTGTTCAAATTTCGTTTTAATTCTTTCTCTCTGGCCAAATATTTTTTTTGATCCACTTGAAACTTTTGGTTTTTTTAACAATTCTAAGCGTTTAAATATCCGTTCAAAAAAATATCCTTAAAAATGTCCTGTGAAATATTTATTGACTTTCATTGTTCACATTTCGTTTTAATTCTATCTCTTGCCAAATATTTCTTTTGATTCACTTGAAACTTTTGGTTTTTTTTTCAATGCTAAGCGTTTAATTATCTGTTCAAAAAAATATCCTTAAAAATGTCCTGTGAAATATTTATTGATTTCCATTGTTCAAATTTCGTTTTAATTCTTTCTCTCTGGCCAAATATTTTTTTGATCCACTTAAAACTTTTGGTTTTTTTATCAATTCTAAGCGTTTAATTCTTTTGTTCAAAAAAAATATCCTTATAATGTCCTGTGAAATATTTATTGATTTCCATTGTTCTCATTTCGTTTTAATTCTATCTCTTGCGAAATATTTCTTTTAATCCACTTGAAACTTTTGGTTAATTTTTTCAATTCTAAGCGTTTAATTATCCGTTCAAAAAAATATCCTTAAAAATGTCCTGTGAAATATTTATTGATTTCCATTGTTCAAATTTCGTTTTATTCACTGTAACTGTTTAATTCTTTCTCTCTGGCCAAATATTTCTCTGGATCCACTTGAAACTTTTGGTTTTTTTCAATTCTAAGAGTTTAATTATCCATTCAAAAATTCCTTAAAAATATCCTGCAAATTATTTATTGATTTCAATTGATTACAGTATTTAGTGTTCCTTTTTCGTGTATGCGCTCGCATGATTAATATTACAAAAAAAAAAAAAAAAAATATCCTTTTGTAATGTTCTACCAAAAATATCCTTAATCGTTGTTCAAAAATAACATAGGTATCTGATACACAAATTTCAATGTTCGTCCATTTGACTCATTTGATTTGTCATGTTTGACTTTGTGTGTGTGTGTTTTTTTTTTCTTTTCATAATTAAGGATATTTTAAGGACATAAATACAAAAAAAAAAAACCCCCCCAATATGATGTGACACCTTTGATTTGAAACGGAATAGAAATACTTACTTACTTACTACTTACTACTTACTCCATGGCCGGTTACAACCCGGATGCGGTTTTAGCCTTCTCCAACACACGCTTTTCCAACCTGACCTATCCGCACTGTTAATGTCTTCCAATCCCGAATTTTAAGGATCTTTATATCACAGTTTACTGGTTGGTTGACCGTACAACTTGTCTAATTCATAATTGTATCTTCGCCTCCAAACCATTCTGTTCTTTGACGAGACCAAATATTGCAATGCCAGATGCGACCGAACGCGTCCACGGGTTCCACGGGATAGTGGAACGGACTATGAAACTTATAGGTTAGCTACGAATAAAGAATAAGTAGTCGCGCGGACAATCTGGCTGCTGTGTATGAGAATTACTTTGGGGTGTTGTGTGTGAAAGCAGCATTTGATTAAAACTGAGTTTATGATTCAGTGATTGCACAGTAACGGAGGCGAATCAGCGGCGCCAACGTAACTGCTTTCGGCAGAGGTGATATACCCCTGTAAATGATCCTACGAATTTGCAAAATGATTCAGTATTGTTGGACGTATGGTTAACTACCAACTTCGGAAAAACAACTAGTTAGGAATAGAAATACGAATAGATTTTAATTCAAATTGATCTAGTTTTTCGATGCAACCATTTTTTATTTGTACCGTTATAAAATTATGCTGATTTTCACAGCAAATCATACGACGATGCAACAGAGCAACGATAAATTGTTGTTTGGTGTTTTGCGGGTGTTGCGGGTGTTGCGGGTATTTGACATTGTCATCTATTTTTTCTAAACAATGCACCGAATAAATGTTGAACCATCACACACACACACACACACACAACATTTGTTGATTACATTTTTACCATGTCTTTGAATGAATATTAAACTAATTTGTGTGTGCGTGTGTGTGTGTGTGTGTGTGATGTTATTATATTGTACTACATAACCTTATTATTGGCCTCAATAACATAAAATTTATGGCTGATATAATTTATATGTCGTCGTCGTCGTCATCGTCGTCGTCGTCGTCGTCGTCTTGTATTTTGTTGTAAAAATATATTGGTGTACATAAAAAAATATGTAATTAAAAATAAAAGACTGGTTTTTTTTTTCTTTTTGTCTTTTGGTATCAAACACGATGGCCAAATGGAAAATAATGTGATGAGACCAATAAAATGCTTGTTTTTATGTGTGTCGTATTGTTTTGTGTACAACACAAGAGAAATATATATGTGAAATAATGTTGTTCTTATAATAATAATAATAATAATAATAATAATAATGTACAAAATTAGCGATGATGTGATGTCACAAACAACAAATTGCGAAATAATAATAATAAAATATGTGTGTGTGTGTGTGTGTGTGTGCCAATTATGTGAAATTGTACATGTTGTATTAATCATAACCGTCTCTTAACCACAGTGTAATTTATACTCTTCAAAAAAAAAAAACCATTTCATTCAATTTGATCAAAAGAATTGTTATTTTTTTCAGGTTGCCAGAGCAACTTTAATAATTTCATCCGCAAACAAACAATTTCTTTTTAGTTTCGTTTTATTACTTCAACTATCATCGACCCCCTGGTTTCAGCAATTCACAACATTTTATTATCCATCATCCACATCCACACACACGAAGAACTATCTATTCGTCCCGCTGTGTGTGTGTGTTCGGTTTAACAATCCATTTATATTACCGACCCTATATAACTTTTTTAATGTTGACGCATGGTGTGTGTTTAAGAATAACGGAACAGACAATTCAAAAAAAAAACCACTCTAAGAGTAATCCACGTCCCCCTAATTAAATACCGTTAATTTTATAAAAATTATAACTGGTTTTTTTTGCACGATTTTATTAGGAAAAACTTTTGTGTGTGTGTGTGTGTGTGTGTGTTCGTGTGTGTTTATTTAGTAAAATTGAAAATAATAATAGTAATAATGGAGTTAATTTTTTTATCACTTAATAGGGTAATGTAATACTAAGTTGGTCATATGAATGGGTACATTTTTCGCAACAAATTTATATCGAATAATTGATATCAATCTATTTTATAAATTTTATTATTCCGTAAATTTACCGTTTCAAAATACAACAAATTATGTTTATTTATTCATTTATACTTTTGTGGGTATCATTTACTCTACATAAAGTGAAATGTTTATTACAAGATAGAGATAACACAAACACACATACACACACACACACACACACACACACACACATACAAATACAAATATTTATATATGCAGACACGAACAGTTGGTATATTTTAATAATAAATTATGTGTAAACATGCAATTTCAATTTCATTTTTCATTTGTTTTATAATTTATAGTTTGTTTTTTTTTTTTTTCGTTTTGTTCTTCTCTTTTTCCGGTTATAATAATATTTTCCGTTTGTTGTTGTTGTTGTTGTTGTTGTTGTTGTTGCATAAATAAGTTTTTCTTTTCTTTGCCTATTTACGTACGAAGTTAGTGTGTGTGTGTGTGTGTGTGTGCTTCTTCAAACATTAGTTTGCTGTTACAATAACTCTTTTATTTTATGGCCAATTTCACACTTTCATTTTAGAATGGTTGTGGTGGTGGTGGTGGTAATGGTGATGGTGATGGTGATAGTGATGGTGATGGTGAGACACGGCCAAATGTTTTGTACTTTTTTTTCATTATATATAGGGGCGCAGCAAAAAAGAGGGTGTTAATACTTGTTACATGTTACACTATAAAATTGTATGATTTATATAGTTTTTTTTTCTATATATAAAAATTTTATTACCGTTAAAATGAGTAATGTATTCATAAAATCGTTTGCCGCACGATGATCATAAAATAAATAAAATTTATAATAATTTATCGGTCGACAATTGTTTGTACATTCTGTACATTATATTTTCCAATTAAATTTTATCCATATTCAATTAAATTACAATCTTATTTACTTTCAATACACACAAATATTATATGGTGAAAAACAAAACATAAATTGTATTTTAGTTCATAATTGAAAATCCAATTATGTTGAATTATGTAGAAAAATTTTTCATTAATTCATTTTCATCAATTTCTTCTTCCGTCATCATCATCATCATCAGCATCATGATAACCACCACCACAACCACCACCACAACCACCACCGTCAATATCGTGCACAATAAAACAATCAACAACAACAGCAATTCTTAAATGAAATTTAATTGATTTCATAATTCCATAAGTATTTGATGGTGTGTCGTATTGGTGGGGGGGGGTAGTGGATGGAGGTGGTTGGTTTACAAATAAGTACAAATAATCGATTTAAGTAGTATTAAATTGTCATCTTATTGCATCTTGTAACAATGTCTGTGTTGTATTATTAAAGTCTTATCATTGCTCTAAAAAACTTTGGTTGCCAACATATTGAAAAAAAAACTGGACACTGGCTTAATTTTTGACACATTATTGGAGACCAAAAATTTATGCCAAATTCAACGGCAACCATTCGATAACATTCAACAATCCATATTTTATTATTATTATTATTACAATATTACACATAAATTTAGTGTCACACCCCATGTGGCGCTTATTATTTTATTGAAACGGATAATCTAAAAACATTTTTTTACTATAATTTGCATCACCAATTTTTTTGTTTGTCGATTCATACAATTTACCACTTGTTTTTGCATAGTAACAAGTTAAAAAATATATCTCATTACCACTTTAATAAATTGTGTACACCATTGAATGGGAAAATATTTATAAATATCTAATCGGTTTTTTGGTAAGTGTTGTCGTTGTTGTCGTTGTTGTTGTTGTTGTTGTTGTATACCGCAATCATGGTGTCATTGGGTTACATACCTATCTTTATTTTTATTTCATAAATCCCATTAAATGTATTAAAACACCACACACGCACACACACGCACACCCATATCTCACATTCAATCCATTTTTTAGTATATGGCTAATCTGATACTATGATGGAATGAATGTATGTGCATATTTTATATATTACAGTAGCAATCGAATCGAATCGAATCGATGATGATGTGCATCTCATTAAATTCTCTTTCATATGAGATGGAACACGATATGATTTGGTTTAAAAAAATTTCCTTGAATAATATTCTCGTAAATGATCGTTGTTGAAAAACTTACATTCACCGACATTTCCAATAAATTTCTCTTTCATATGTGGTACAACATTAAATTTATGCAGAAGTTTTTTGTGTGAAATGTCGTCGAAAAAAGACCTTTTCCCTTGACAATCAAGATAATGGGTAACTTCATTGAATTTCCATTCCATATGCGGTACAACATTATATTTATGCTGAAGTGTCGTTCGGAAAATATCCGGGGGCAAATGTGCTGTTCGTTATCCATATGAATGGAAAATTTCTATGCGCTCAAGCATTGTGCTTAGGTGTCCATGATATCAATATCGATTATAAATGATTTCAAATCCTTTCCACACATTTAAATTCGGATTATCATTTCATATCCGGTACAACATTATATTTATGCTGAAATTTTGTTTGTCAACAGATGGAAAAAAAAGTGTCCGTAAAATATTTAGATCCTTTGTTACATCAGATTTTTAACGAATTTTCATCATTAATTAATCATTCTCTTTCATTTCACCCCTTAACATTTGTGTGCATGGAATATCTTTGAAAAATTATTCGGGATCTTAAGTTATGACATAACCAAAATGACGTTTGAACTGTGCTATCATTTGATAATTATTCTAGATCTGAAATTCCGATCCACGGTGTGTGTGCATCATCATCCGTTCATTTTGGTTTTTGTGAAAGTGTGAAAATGTGAAATCCTCAAGGCACACCAAACTGTTGTACACTTTTAAAAAAATAAATGAAAAGTTACCAAAAGGTAAGGTCTTACAAAAAAAAAAAGTTGTACACAATAAATTCGAATATTATTGAAAATTCTTCTTTTTTTTTTTCAATTTTTAATCCATAGGAAAAAAAAAAAAATGTTTTGTGGATGTTTTTTTGCTTCTGACACATTTTTTTTTGTTCGATCTTAAAAACTTTTTGAAATGTTTTTTTTTTTTTATTTTCCACACGTCACACACAAACAACACGAGAAAAAGAAAAAACTAAAAAGGTTATATTTATTCCAATAGATACCCACACACACACACACACAGGAAAAGTTTTAACAAAAAGTTTTAATAGTTTAATGCCAAATAAAAAAAAATTCAATAAACGGAGACGTCAATAAATTGAACATTTTGTTAAAAATTGGAAAAAAATATGATAAGAAATGGTTGTGATGGACGCGGTGGGTATTAATAAAAAAAAAAAAGGTGTTGTCCCGCTGGTGACCCGCACCACAACACACATTTTTATTGTTGTGTGATAACCACTAATTTAATTACCCGGTGTTCAATTGGTGTGTATTAATGGTAAAATTTTCGTAACAACAAATTTAATGAAATCGGTGTACAAGAAAATGGGGGACTATAAAAAAAAAATTGTGTGGCCAACCGTTTGTTCTGCATTCGAGCACAGCCAATTCCGTAACCAACAATATTTATACAAAATCCTTTTTAACCGTCGCATATGGCGCAGCCGACTTTTTACATTCGCAGAATCAAAATGTAAATTAAAGAAATTTATAGTTTTTTTAGCGCACACACACACACACACACACACACAATTTATGTGAAATAACAAAAAAAAGGGATTTCTTATTTATGAAGAAAGGCCAAGAAAATTGTAATGGGGGGGGGGGGAAGAAAAAAAACCCCCAAAATAAATATGAAATGCAAAAAAAGGTTATTGTATTGTAGTATTAAATTTAAATAAAGTTATGCGTAACCCTTTTTTCAATTTATTTATAAAACCGTTATTTTTAATGGTCTTTTGTGTGTGTGTGTGTGTGTGTGTGTGTATCCTGTTCAAGTTTATCTAAATCTATTTATAATTTGAAAATTTATTAACGAAATGTAAATAATGTGTAATGTGAGATTTTCCGAATTTTGTAATATGTTAAGGCCCGTTCTGCGAATACAATCTAATCTAATTCATATTTATTTGACATGGTGATGTTAAACAGCAAATAACCATCAAACAGTAAATTACACAATTTTTAAAAGTTTTTTTATGTATACAAAAAATACGGATAAATATTATTAAGACATTATTTTGGGTACGGTATTGAACCGGCACCATCCACAAACACACCATTATTATCCATCTAATAAGTAAAACTAATAGAAATGTGCGTGTAATCTCCGTAGAGTCATCAACACACACACACACACACACACACGGCCCCATTGTACACATTAAAAGTTTTGTTGTTTGTCAATAACATATATGTAATGGGGGTAGCGGGGGTGGGGGTACGTGGAGAGAAAGGGGTTGTGAAATGGCAACATATTTATACAATATACAATAAATGCTAACTTAATAACCACAAAACTAAAATAAGGGAAGTTAATTTCATATTAAATTTTTTCCATTTACCATTTATTGTGTGTGTAGAGTAGTGAATCCTAGAGAGAGAGAGAGAGATATATTTTATGGGTCCTTATGGATATATATTTGTACAGTTATGTGTCACATTATTACTATTAAATATAAATTGTAAATAACTGTTGACTCTTCTAACACCGATTTTCAATTAAATTATATTTTTATGTGTACCGTATCGTACCATATCGTATATCGTCTTTTATACAGCAACCACAATGTGTACAATTAATGGGGCACGCAATTACGAAACTGTACCCAACGGCTAAAGATTATAATTTGAATTTATTGGTTTTTTTTTTAATGGGAGATATCAATGACAGCTGAAAATTTCAATTGAATCTTAGCTTTTTTAATGGGAGATATCAATAACAGCTGAAAATTTCAATCGAATCTAAGCTTTTTTTAATGGGAGATATCAATAACAGCTGAAAATTTCAATTGAATCTTAGCTTTTTTAATGGGAGATATTAATAACATCTGAAAATTTCAATTGATTCTAAGTTTTTTTAATGGGAGATATCAATAACAGCTGAAAATTTCAATCGAATCTAAGCTTTTTTTAATGGGAGATATCAATAACAGCTAAAAATTTCAATTGAATCTTAGCTTTTTTAATGGGAGATATCAATAACAGCTGAAAATTTCAATTGATTCTATGTTTTTTTAATGGGAGATATCAATAACAGCTGAAAATTTCAATTGATTCTAAGTTTTTTTAATGGGAGATATCAAAAACAGCTGAAAATTTCTATTGAATCTAAGCTTTTTTAATGGGAAATATCAATAACAGCTGAAAATTTTAATTGATTCTAAGTTTTTTTAATGGGAGATATCAATAACAGCTGAAAATTTCAATTGATTCTAAGTTTTTTTAATGGGAGATATCAATAATAGCTGAAAATTTCAATTGAATCTGAGCATTTTAATGGGAGATATTAATAACATCTGAAAATTTCAATTGATTCTAAGTTTTTTTAATGGGAGATATCAATAACAGCTGAAAATTTCAATTGATTCTAACCTTTTTTAATGGGAGACAACAATAACAGCTAAAAATTTCAATTGACTCTAACCTTTTTTAATGGGAGATATCAATAATAGCTGAAAATTTCAATTGAATCTGAGCATTTTAATGGGAGATATTAATAACATCTGAAAATTTCAATTGATTCTAAGTTTTTTTAATGGGAGATATCAATAACAGCTGAAAATTTCAATCGAATCTAAGCTTTTTTTAATGGGAGATATCAATAACAGCTAAAAATTTCAATTGAATCTTAGCTTTTTTAATGGGAGATATCAATAACAGCTGAAAATTTCAATTGATTCTATGTTTTTTTAATGGGAGATATCAATAACAGCTGAAAATTTCAATTGAATCTTAGCTTTTTTAATGGGAGATATCAATAACAGCTAAAAATTTCTATTGAATCTAAGCTTTTTTAATGGGAAATATCAATAACAGCTGAAAATTTTAATTGATTCTAAGTTTTTTTAATGGGAGATATCAATAACAGCTGAAAATTTCAATTGATTCTAAGTTTTTTTAATGGGAGATATCAATAATAGCTGAAAATTTCAATTGAATCTGAGCATTTTAATGGGAGATATTAATAACATCTGAAAATTTCAATTGATTCTAAGTTTTTTTAATGGGAGATATCAATAACAGCTGAAAATTTCAATTGATTCTAACCTTTTTTAATGGGAGACAACAATAACAGCTAAAAATTTCAATTGACTCTAACCTTTTTTAATGGGAGATATCAATAACAGCTGAAAATTTCAATTGAATCAAACCTTTTTTAATGGGAGATATCAATAACAGCTGAAAATTTCAATTGATTCTAAGTTTTTTTAATGGGAGATATCAATAACAGCTGAAAATTTCAATTGATTCTAACCTTTTTTAATGGGAGACAACAATAACAGCTAAAAATTTCAATTGACTCTAACCTTTTTTAATGGGAGATATCAATAACAGCTGAAAATTTCAATTGAATCAAACCTTTTTTAATGGGAGATATCAATAACAGCTGAAAATTTCAATTGATTCTAACCTTTTTTAATGGGAGACAACAATAACAGCTAAAAATTTCAATTGACTCTAACCTTTTTTAATGGGAGATATCAATAACAGCTGAAAATTTCAATTGAATCAAACCTTTTTTAATGGGAGATATCAATAACAGCTGAAAATTTCAATTGAATCTAAGCGATTTCCATGGGAAATATCAATAACAGCTGAAAATTTCAATTAAATCTAAGCCTATTTTTTCCGGAAAAAATAACAACAGTTAAATTGTTCAGTTCAATCAAACCGTTTTTTGTTTTTTTAAATGGAAGACCGCAATGACAGCTAAAAATTTCCCCTCAATATAAACTTTTTTGTTTTGTAGAGAAAATAACCGCACGGTATCAATATTTTGTGGCTGAACTGTTTAAAGTGAATTTTGCTTTTTTTTTGCTTTTTCCATACGTGTCGTTTCCATCTGTGTGTGTGTGTGTGTGTGTGTGTGTGTGTGTGTAATACCATAAAATATTATTTTTATTATTATTGTGCTAAAGTTAAGAAGGAAAAACGTGTACGTGAATGGAATATTTGATGTTGATTTCGTTGGTGCCGGCTGGGGTACGTTTCAACACCGTACCGTACCCGTTTTAATCATTCATTTATATTTTAAAGTTACAAAATTTTCATATAAAATAAATAATTCGCATAAATTGATAATTTTGATATTGATATTTGGCCCAAACACACACACACACACACACCCGCTATAGAAAATAATAACCGATTTGAAAAATTTCAGTTCAATGTAACCGGTTTTTTTTATTGCGAGAAAATAAGAAATTCTTTTATAATTTATAATTCAATTTTTGATATGAATTTGTCGGATAAAGATCGGATTCTGTTGTCGGTCACGTGATCTTTGACTTAGTACAGGACTGTGTGTGTGTGTGTGTAGTGTAGAACATTTATAGCAACAGTGCGAAAATACTTTGATTTGATTGACACATGTATTCGAATGTTAATGCAACAACTGTTCGGTGTGTGTGTGTGTGTGTGTGTTTAAAAAGTAGTAGGGTAGTAGGAGGTGAAATGGGTCACCCCGGCCACCACCTACAAACAACTTAAAATTGGATTAACCGTTCATTTATTTTCTCTACTAATTAATGAATAAATTAATTATTTTAATTACAACCACTTAACAACAACAAACAAATTACTTGTTTCTAGTGTATTGTATTTGTCGCATAAATAATATTAAGTACTCTATGTCTCAACAAGGATGTGTAATTTAATATAACGTAAATACACACACACACACACACACACACACACAATATATAGATAAGAAAGAAAATTAATGAGAAAGAAAACAGTTAATTATTTCCGTACATGTGTTGCATAAATTATTGTTTCACTTGTGTGGTTGGGTGTGTGTGTGTGTGTGGGTGGTGTTGAGGTGGATACAATAATCCGATAATAATCATGAAACCAAAAATTTAATAAATAATAAATTAATTGGTGTACAACAAAAAAATTAAATTTACTTTTACCGTTATTTTGTGCACGGTGTGTGTGTGTGTGTGTGTGTGCTGCGTAGTAAGATTGTGGTTGATGGTAAAAATGGTGGGCGGCCGGAGGATTGGAGCAACAAAGAAACTTACAAATTTATATTAATTTTAATATTTAATTTAATTATTTAATTATTTAATTTTTTTTTCTATTTATTTTACGCAGGTGTACCATTTCCGCCCAGTCATAAATTAACAATAGCCGAATGTTTTGATAGCCGAACGGGTAAACCGTTTCCCGAAGTACTTAAACAACATTTTATATTAGAAGGACGTATTGAAGAGGTAGCCGCGCTACGGATTATACAAGAAGGCGCCGCATTACTTAAAGCCGAAAAAACAATGATTGACATTGAGGCACCGGTCACAGGTAATTAATAGATTTGGTTTTTTTGATTTTTTTTTTTGAATAAGGACTGGACCATGAATCAAACATTTAAATAAATTGGTTGGGTTGGAAAAGTGTCTTGAGTGCATGGTATTTTTTTGTGGTAATACTTTTTCGTAGCAACTATTGGTCCATTTACATAATCGCAATGAGAAATCGTCTTAAATATTCATAGCCAAATTTTTAATTAGGACTGGACTGTGACAAATGAATTGTTATCAAATTGATCAGTTAGAAAACTATCTGGAGTACATTGATTTTTATAATTTGTAAAGGAAGTGCTCATTTCCTATTAGAAGTTTTTTTACTATAAATATTCAAATCCAAATTTTTTAATAAAGACTGGACCCCAAATGAATTTTTTACAAATTGATCAGTTAGAAAACTATCTGGAGTACATTGATTTCTATAATTTGTAAAGGAAGTGCTCATTTCCTATCAGAAGTTTTTTAACTATTAATATTAAAATCCAAATTTTTAATAAGGACTGGACTGTCCAAATGAATTTTTATCAAATTGATCAGTTAGAAAACTATCTGGAGTACGTTGATTTCTATAATTTCTGATTGAAGTGCTCATTTCCTATTAGAAGTTTTTTTTTACTATAAATATTCATCGTACATTTTTTTAATAAGGATTGGACTGTCCAAATGAATTTTTTACAAATTGATCAGTTAGAAAACTATCTGGAGTACATTGATTTTTATAATTTGTAAATGAAGTGCTCATTTCCTATTAGAAGTTTTCTCACTATAAATATTCAAATCCAAATTTTTTAATAAAGACTGGACCCCAAATGAATTTTTTACAAATTGATCAGTTAGAAAACTATCTGGAGTACATTGATTTTTATAATTTGTAAAGGAAGTGCTCATTTCCTATTAGAAGTTTTCTCACTATAAATATTCAAATCAAATTTTTAATAAGGATTGGACTATCCAAATGAATTTTTTTATAAATTGATCAGTTAGAAAACTATCTTTAGTACATTGATCTCTGTAATTTGTAAAGGAAGTGCTCATTTCCTATTAGAAGTTTACTCACTATAAATATTCAAATCCAAATTTTTTAATAAAGACTGTACCCCAAATGAATTTTTTACAAATTGATCAGTTAGAAAACTATCTGGAGTACATTGGTGTCTATAATTTGTAAAGGAAGTGCTCATTTCCTATTAGAAGTTTTCTCACTATAAATATTCAAATCCAAATTTTTTAATAAAGACTGGACCCCAAATGAATTTTTTACAAATTGATCAGTTAGAAAACTATCTGGAGTACGTTGATTTCTATAATTTCGAAATGAAGTGCTCATTTCCTATTAGAAGTTTTCTCACTATAAATATTCAAATCCAAATTTTTTAATAAAGACTGGACCCCAAATGAATTTTTTACAAATTGATCAGTTAGAAAACTATCTGGAGTACATTGATTTTTATAATTTGTAAAGGAAGTGCTCATTTCCTATTAGAAGTTTTCTCACTATAAATATTCAAATCCAAATTTTTTAATAAAGACTGTACCCCAAATGAATTTTTTACAAATTGATCAGTTAGAAAACTATCTGGAGTACATTGGTGTCTATAATTTGTAAAGGAAGTGCTCATTTCCTATTAGAAGTTTTCTCACTATAAATATTCAAATCCAAATTTTTTAATAAAGACTGGACCCCAAATGAATTTTTTACAAATTGATCAGTTAGAAAACTATCTGGAGTACGTTGATTTCTATAATTTCGAAATGAAGTGCTCATTTCCTATTAGAAGTTTTCTCACTATAAATATTCAAATCCAAATTTTTTAATAAAGACTGGACCCCAAATGAATTTTTTTACAAATTTATCAGTTAGAAAACTATCTTTAGTACATTGATCTCTGTAATTTGTAAAGGAAGTGCTCATTTCCTATTAGAAGTTTTCTTTTACTATAAATATTCATCGTAAATTTTTTTAATAAGGATTGGACTGTCCAAATGAATTTTTTACAAATTGATCAGCTTTTTTTTTAAATAAGAACTGGGACCAAATTTTATTTAACAATTTCTTGAGCGCAGTATTGTGTAATAAATGTTGGTCCAAAATTCACAATAATTTTAACACAATATTATTATTATATTTTTATTTACAGTTTGTGGTGACATTCATGGTCAATTTTATGATCTTATGAAATTATTTGAGGTTGGTGGATCACCGGCAACAACTAAATATTTATTTTTGGGTGATTACGTTGATCGAGGATATTTTAGTATTGAGGTATAATTTTAATTTTATAAAATTTTGTTTTAAGGGCCCCTTTTTATTTAATAATAAATAAATTTTTTTTTCCCTCACCCCTCTTCTCTTCTCTTCTCTTCATCCACACACACGCACCGGCGCACACAGTGTGTTTTATATTTATGGGCACTGAAATTATGCTATACAACGACATTATTTTTATTGCGCGGTAATCATGAGTGCCGCCATTTAACCGAATATTTTACATTTAAACAAGAATGTAAGTAAACAATGTTGGCGCGACGTGGGCGTGATGCGCGACGACGACGGGTTTTTTTTAATATTTAATTAATTTTTGGTTTTGTTCAATTAGGTAAAATTAAATATTCGGAAAAAGTGTACGATGCGTGTATGGATGCATTTGATTGTTTGCCATTGGCAGCATTAATGAATCAACAATTTTTATGTGTTCACGGTGGACTGTCACCGGAAATCCATGAACTAGATGATTTACGAAAATTGGATAGATTTAAGGAACCACCGGCATTCGGTCCAATGTGTGATCTATTGTGGTCGGATCCATTAGAAGATTTTGGTAATGAAAAAAATGCCGATTTTTTTTCACATAATTCCGTTCGCGGATGTTCATATTTTTATAGGTGAAAATTGCAAAAGATCAATGGATTTTTGTTGCTTTTTTTTTGGAATAAATGTATAAAATATTTTTTTTATTAATTAATATTAATTTTATGGTGCCGTGGGGGTGCTGCTGTCCAACCAACCAACCAATCGAAAAAATAGTTATGCGGCCTGTTGTGATTTTTTGCAAAATAATAATTTACTGTCGATAATAAGAGCACACGAGGCACAGGACGCCGGGTAATTGTTCTGTTCTGTTTTGAAAAATGGAAAAATATTAATTTTATTAACGTTAATTCTCATTTCAGTTATCGAATGTATCGGAAAAGTCAAACAACTGGATTCCCATCATTGATAACAATATTTTCGGCACCAAATTATTTGGATGTTTATAATAATAAGGTAAAAGTTGATTTCGAATGGCATATCGAAATTAATTGAAATTTTTTTAAAGCTTTTCACAATATTTTGTGTTTTAATAATTCGCAAAAATGAATAATTTTTAAAAAGTTTAAAATTGCTCAAAATAACGTACGTAATCGTAAAGTTGTGTCGAACAGAAGAATTGGAACAGTTTGAAAATTGACAAAAAAAGCGAGCGGTGGCCACGCGCATTGATTGTGACTTAAGCAAAAAAAATTAATAATTTTTTTGTTTGCCAATCAACCGCACCCACACCGCACCGCACCGCTGTGCCTTTGTTAACAACACAAATAATTTTTTTGTTATATATATTTTAGGCGGCCGTACTAAAATACGAACACAATGTAATGAATATTAGACAATTTAATTGTTCACCACATCCATATTGGTTGCCAAATTTTATGGATGTATTTACATGGTCATTACCATTTGTTGGTGAAAAGGTAAGAATTTTTTGTGGGGGCCGCGAGACAGCGCCTGCTGATGGGTGGATTCGTTATACGTTTCCATCTATAAAATTATAATTTTGTTAAAATTTTAGGTAACCGAAATGCTTGTCAATGTATTAAATATTTGTTCGGACGATGAACTTGTGTCGGACGGTGACGATGCATTAGAAGAAGGTACGTACATGGTTGTTAATTATTTTAGGGATATTGGGAAGGTGGCGATGGAATTTATAATAAAAAATAAATATTATTTTTGTGTTTTTGGGTTTGCGTTCGGTGCGTACGAATGGCGACAACCCGTAAAACATAATTTTAAATTTTAATTATAAATTTTTTATGTAAAAATTGGACTTAATTGATATTAATTTGTGTCGGTTTTTGTGTTGCCGCGGTACGCACAATCACCGGATGATATTTTACTTACCCCCATCGGCACCACAACTATTTAAAATGCCTTAAAAATCATCTGCATATAATGTGTCCCGTCAACGGATGACATTTCTTATCGGTTATTTATATTTATAGAAAATCATTCTCGGGTATTTTGCGTGTGGTGCGGCGGGACAGGGTAGACGATAACGGTGTACCATATATATTTTTTTTTACCATTGAAAATAATCCAAATAAATCTTAAAAAATATTAATTATTTATTTATGGAAAAGTTTAAAAAGTTATAAAAGTTTATAAATTAAAATTAATAGACATGAACAGTATTTAACCAGTAATGTAATGTGGGTGATAGGTGATGGACGGGCAGGTGGTGGAAGGGATAATATCTTGAATACATAAACATTAATTTACCATAAATTTGTTAGATTTTATATTGTTACAAAATATTTGCATTTGGCACACAACAGGGTGTTTCACACAACACCAACGCATCTCTATCCAATTTTTTAGTGTTCATTAAATGGTTTACAAAATTTGAGCTAATCGTAAAGATGCACGTTATAATTAACGTGCGTGTGTGTGTGTGTGTGTGTGTGTGTGTGTGTGTGTGTGTGTGTGTGTGTATAATGTAATAATGTTTGACACATATTATAGTTGATGTAAATGGTGACCAGAGTGATCTGATGCTGGCGAAGCGATTCGATAATTTGTAACCATAAAATTGAAATGGTCAACGCACATTTTCCAGGTAAACCAGAAACGAAAGAAAAAAAACACCACCCACCACTAAATATTAATTTATTAAATTGAAAAATTTATAAAATATTTAAATTATAATAAATACCCTTTTGTCTTATCACATAACATTCTATGGTTGTACCCATTATATGATATGATTTGTCGGTTGATGGGGTTGTATACATTACAATCGCAAGTTATACAGATTTAATTTCATCTTTCGCACCTCATACATACATCCAACCACCCACCCATCCATCCACCCACACATCATATTTATTTATATTTATACCTTTATAACGCGTGTATTAGGTATGGCATTACACACATTATGTTTATAATAATAATTAAAATAACCGCACAACCCGCATATTTAACTAATCATTTTAAAACTCCCTTTCGCGCGCCCCCCTAATTTACATATTATAACATTAGGCACTGATGACACACACTGACAGACACCGATATACACCGTATGAACCGGAACGCTGAACCTTGTTTTTGATACTGTTATTTATTACACAATAAATGTGATGGGTGATGATCGGGGGGTGGGAGGGGTGAGTGGGTGGTGGTGGTACTAGGTGAAATGAGTTATTAAATAATAATTTTATAAATCTTAGTAATTATAATAATTTAAAATAACAACGAAATATCAGATAGCTAATAATAATACAACACACCGGGAATAACAACAAAATCTATAATCCATTCACGTGTGCATTCATGTCATGTGGTGTGTGTGTGTGTGTGTGTGTGTGTGTGTTTAATATATGCAAAAATAATGATTTATATACACCCTGTGTCCGTCAAAATAACAAATACAATACAATACACTGAGTCTGATTGAATGTTTCTTTGAACGACATTTCTTTGAGTGTAACAGGCCAATTGAAAAGTTCCCTGGTCTACCATAGTAAAACACATTTTTTTTTGGCAAAAATTTGATTTTATTATTCAACACAGTGTCGCTTTCGAGAGGGCGATACAGTGATTATAGCGATCTTCCAAATTTTCGATACCACTGTTTTTGTAGTACGATTTTGCTTCAAAATAGACTTCAGTTTCGGCGATTTGCTTCTTCATTGGCGCTAAATTTGTCTTTCCAGCGAGCATTCTTTTGAGGTCTGAGAACAGGAAAAAGTCGCTGGCGGTCAGATCTGGCCAGATCTGGTGGATACGGAAGCAATTCGAAACCCCAATTCATTCAATTTTGCCATTGTTTTCATTAATTTGTGACACGGTGCATTGTTTTGATGAAACAACACCTGTTTCTTCTTCAAATGGGACCGTTTTTTTTTAACGATTTCATCCTTTAAACGATCCAATATAATAATCGCTGTTGTTGGTTTGGCCCCGTTTTTTTGGGTAATCAATGAATATTATACCTTTCGCATCCCCACAATACTGATGCCATAACCTTGCCAGCTGTGACTGTTGTATTTTTCCTTGCTTTGGATTCGGGGTCATCGTGGTGCAGTCCACTCAGATGACTGTCGACTCCGTTGGACTGCGGAGTGAAATGATGGAACCATGTTTCATCCATTGTGTCACATATCAACGCAATGGATTCGGTTCATCGTGTGCAGTCCACTCAGCTGACTGTCGACTCCGTTGGACTGCGGAGTGAAATGATGGAACCATGTTTCATCCATTGTGTCACATATTAACGCAAAAATTCAGATTTATTGTGCTTGAACAGCTTCAAACACTGCTAAGAATCATCGATACGTTGTTGCTTTTGATGGATTGTGAGAGCTCACGCGGCACCCATTTTCCACACAACTTTCTCATGTACAAATATTATCGTGAATGATATGATATCCAATAACACGTTCACATGATATCTCTTCACAATGTCTGCCGGCTCGATGATCAACTTTACTTTACACGATCATTCAAAATTATTTTGTGAACTTTTTTCTGATGCGTTCGTCGGTAACCACCGTCTCTTTTGGGCGTCCACTTCGTTCGCCGTCTTCGGCGCTCATTTCACCACACATTTAAACTTAGCACACCCAATCAATGATGGTTGATTTTTGCATGCGGCAGACCCACTCGAAAAACTCTTCATCAAGCCAAGATTTTGCGTTTAACTGGTATTTTTTCCCTTCAAAAATATCAATATTTTATTTTTATCACACGAAATTCGGTTTTTTTTCCATCTTTTTTCAAAATAACAAAATTGGCTACACTCACAACGCACCATCTGACACCAACTAATGGTCAAACTGCTGTCAAAATTTGAGCACATATCGTTTCAGGGTTGATACTAACTAAAAATCATATGGATTTAATACTAGCACTGCCATCATCGGTGTGTGTCAGACCGGGGACTTTTCAATTGTTATATACGATTTATGTGTGCAATGCTGTAATGCGAACGGAAAACGTAGGAGAGAAAAAAGAATAGAAAAAAAAGTATCGTTAATTGAACCGAATGCGATCGGGATTTTTTTCGTGTTTTTTTCTTTTTATATGCGTTCGCTTGACAAATCGTACGGAAAGAGGAGGTAACCGATCGTTTGTTTTTTTTTTTTATTATTATTAGAAAATGGTGTAAAGAAATGTACGGAAAAAAAATGAAGTGTCAATGGAGTACTGAATGGGTGGGGGTGAAAGGTGTCGATCGACCGTTCATACATTCAATATCGAAAAATAATATATTGTTGGCTAATGAACGGTTTTCAATAAATTTGTTGTTCACAATTGATAGACAATCAATATTTTGGCGGTATTTTGTCGGACAGAGGGCATTCTCTCTAAGATAAAACAAAATATTAAAATACTGTAAATTATACAAATTATATTTCTATACAAAATTGTTAAAATTATATACTTTCAACGGAGGAACTAGTTATGTATAAAATAATATAATATATATTCATGAAGTTAACGGTAAAATATTAACAACAAACCACAACAACAATAACAACAACAACAACAACAACAATAACAACAACAACATTGATAGCACATCTTAAATTCATATTATTATTTTATCCATTTGGGTACAGTGTTTTGGGTGTACGATGTTTTTTTTTGGCAAAACCGTTGTTTATCCATACACATATAAATATAATATATAAATACCGTTATAAAGTTAGCTAATATAACGGTATATATAGATGTATTTGTATGTATATGTACGTAACGGTATATAAGAGAGTCTGTTTTTGCCGCGCCTCTCAATTTACACAATGTGAATTTCTTAATTTTTTTGATGTTGATTAAATTTTGTTGTGTGTTTGGGGGTTGTTGTCGTTGTCGTTGTTGTTGTTGTTGTTGTTGTTGTTGTTGTTGTGTAGTATCGCATGTTCTATATTACACGTTATTATTATTATTATTATTATTATTATAGCGGTAATTTGTATATCAGATTTTTGTTTTTTAAATGAGGGGTTGTTTGACACGGGTGAAGATGATGTTTTTTTTTTTTTTTTATTTTAAATTGATTGAATTTTAAATTTGTATATTTAAAAAAAAAAACCAAAAAAAATTAGTAGAATTTAATTAATAAGTTTATAAAGACAAAAAACAATTAATTAATTAAATTGTTTTGATTTAATTGGAGACGGTGATTGGTGTGTGTGGATTTGGTTTTTTTTTTATTTTACTACTAATTGTATGACTTTACTGTGTATTGTGTGTGTGCGGCTGTCGGTAGAAAGTTAAAGAAGTAGAAATCAAATAGATGTTGTGAATGGGACCACAACAAAGAAAAAAATTGAATAAATAAAATAAAAGTATACCCCACTTAAGGGAGCTATCCCTTTTTTTTTTTTTCTTTCTATCTTTATTTTCCTTTTTTTGCATTTTCCTATAATTTTCATTTCAATGTTTCAACATTTTTTTCCATTCGATTAAAGTAGTTTTTAAATAATACTTTAAAAAAATTTTTACTATACACAAAATTTTTTGTGTGGCTTCAGTCGAAGATTTTATGTAATTTAAAGTTTTTTTAAAGTAGACCCAAACTGGTCTAGTTTAGTTCAATGACAGTGTGTAATATTTTCATTTTTTGTTTGTTATCCTATTAAACCGGTATAACCAACACAAACACAACTTTACAACTTTTTCATTGTGTGACCCGGTGGAATTTTGTTTGTACGAATTGAAATTCAAATTGTTAGAATATCGGTAAGCCTTTGGATATGGTTAATGGTGTATAATGTCGATTGTCTGTATCATAAATGAATTGTAAATGCTATGAATTATGTGTAACGAATATTATTACAAAACCACACTTTGACACACAGGTCAAAAATTAAATAAAATTGTGACAACTGTGTGATCGTCTAATCAATTGACACGCTGTGTACCACTGTAAGTATACGTTCAGGCAGTGGTGACCTAACACATAACACATTTACGTTTTAATCTATTGGATATTATTGTAAAAATTGTGACACAGAAATGGCTTATTTTTAATATATTTTCTTATTATTATTATTAAATTTATTTATTTATTATTAAAAACGGAACACAAAAACTTTCTATTGTGAACTATATATTTATTATTTTTTTTATTTATTTTCTTAAAAATATTTATTTATTTTTTTTTCTTATTATTCTTCTTCTTTTTTTTCTTTTTCTTTTTACATATTTTTATCTGCTACTTTTCCTTTGTATTCTTCTTCTATTTCTAATGACCACACACACACACACACACACACACACATATTCACAATCACAATCATACAAACATCAACTAACTACCATCACTATGTAATTAATATGAAATAAAATACAACTACAACAACAACAACAACAACAACAACAACAACAACAACAACCACAACAACAACAACTTCATACACAAACATTTATTTGTGAATTGTAAAACCAAAACAACAAAAAAAAATAATAATAATAATTTTTTTAATCGACGCCACTGTGCACGCAAAAACACAATACACATAAAAATTACCGACCATTTTTTTATTTAAATACAGTTATAAAATTGAAATTAATAGTTCGTCCTCCTCCAAAAAAAATGTGTAAGTATTAAGATTGGTTTTGTTGTGTGGGTGTGTGTGTGTGTGTGTTTGAAATAATTTAATTTGCGAGCGTATGGGCCGATGAAAATTTATGGTAAAAAGAAAAATTGCTAAATTAAAATTAACAGTGTTTTTTGTTTTTTTTTTTTTGATATTTTTTACGAATAACGTGCGAACGTAGTGTGCCAATTTTTTCGTCGTGGTTTTAAAACGTTGTACTCCCATACGATATTCGTATTTGCTCTAACATTGTTTTGGCATGGCAAAAATTTGTTTGACAAGTGCTTCCCTCCCCCCCCCCCCCCCCCCCAATTATTCGTAAATTTAATTTAATTAATTAATTTTTTTAATTAGTTTTGTTAGGTTAAGTTTTAATAATATTGGTTGGGGCGGCGTACAAAAAACGTTCGTTACACTGTTATTGTGGCACATTGATTGAAAATGCGATAAATGATTTTGTAATGCATTTTTTTTTGTTTCTTTTTTATTAATTTTTGAATGTCTTTATTTAATAATTTAATAGAAATAAGTATGTTTTTTTTTGTTGTTGGTTCGATTAATTCATGATCGAAAGATTTTATTTGGGTCAATGCGGGGGGTTTTTCAACATATTGTCGATCGTGTAGTAATCGTAAATATGCATCAATGCGCGAACTGTCTAGCAACGCCGGTTTTCCTAAGGCACCGTCGCCTCTTCTGAATGAATTTTATTTGAAAAAATAAAATAACTATAATCAAATTTATAAATTACCGTTACTTTTGTAAATGTGATCGACGCCCAAAATTTTGTCAAATAAATTAATAGTCATTTTAATACATTATAGTGTAGTGTGTTTGTTTTTCACACACACACACACACACACATAAACACTATCACGGCACTTGATTTAAGCTAAGTTGTGTAGAAAATTTCCGTTACATCGTATCGTACCTGTGTCTGTTGTTCATCTAAATCCAAATGGGAGAATTTCTTTAGTTCAATTGGACGACCAGTCCTCAAACACAGAATTGTCAAGTGCCAATGTATCAATGAATTCAATAATTGTAATATAATGTTAACGGTATTTCAATTGAAATTATTAAATCACTTAGCGCCTTACACAAAGTTCAATGGATGATGAAAACATGACGCGCAACTATTCTAAGGAAATATAAAATCTATGTGTGTGTAACCTAATTGCACAACCCCCCCGTATTGATTGAACGTCATATTATCATATCATTGCATTCACATAATCATCAACATATTCACACACACACACACACTCACACACACACACATTTCTAACTAAAAACACTCATAAAACACATTTACATTTTTATAATATAAAAATTAATAATATAATTTACAGTGTATGCACCACACACAGTGTTAAATATTTTGGTGTTAACAAATTTGCTAAGTGTTATATATTGACGAAAAAAAAATTGACACCCAAAACAAAACCGAAACGGTGACGACAACAACAACAACAACAACAACAACAACCACAACATTGACTGTACATATTTATTGATAATGGTTTTTTTATGGCCTTTTTATCTAATGCTTATTAGAAAAAAGCAATGAATTGTGTGTGGGTGTGTGTGTGTGTGTGTGTGTGTGTGTGTGTGTTTGATTGTGTGACTTTTTTCCATTAATATTATTTATTTATTTAAAAACAATTTACCGTTAATTATTTTGACATTTTTTTTGCTAATTTATTTTGTGTTATAAATTGCCATTTTTATTTTTTGTTTTTTTTGTGTATAAAAGTACACTGGAAAAAAAAAATGTTTGCGCACCACTGCCATTGAATAATTTGCAGTTTTTTTTTTATGTTTTTTTTTTGTTTTTGTTGCCAAACGGTAAGAAGACGAACATTGTTTTGCTAACCTCAGTGTCCCCCCCACTCATTTTTAAATGGATTAGTGGAAATTTTTTTTTGGTTTTTTTTTTTTTTTTTTATATTAATTTAATTAATGGCCGCCCATTTTGAATTTATTTAATCAGTTTTTTTTTGTTTTTTTTTTTTGTTTGTTTCCCCGTTTCGTTGCAATAACTGACAATAATTATATTATTAAACTTCTGATTAACAGTGTGTATGTCTTTGATTATTGTGGTGCGCGCGCTCGTGCTCGTACACTGTAAAACGACAAACATTTATTTTTATATTTTAATTTTGCATTTTATTTTATTGTTAAATTTTGTTTTATATTATTTTGTTAATAATTTTTTTTTGAACAAAAAAACAAAGTTTTCAATTGTTTATTTGAATGAATCTTAATTTATTAATTTAATTTAATTTATTAATTTATTAATTTAATAATTTATATTTAATTTATTTTAATTTTATTTTTATTTTTGATTTTTTTGATTTTTTTGATTTTTTTGATTTTTTTTTGTGAACTTGTTGTTGTTGGTTGGGTTTTTTCGTGTTTTTTTTTTTTGGAAATGTGGAATTCAATTGAAATGTTTAACATTTTAAAATAAAAATTTAAAAAAAACCAAAAATTTACTGTTATACAACCAACCGCAACAATTGCAATCACAACCACTACTACCACAACTACCGCAACTACCGCAACAACAACAACAACAACAACAACAACCAATTACTACAAACAACAACAACAACAACTACAACTACAACTACTACCGACCACAAAAACCCATCAACTTATATGTAATAATGTGACAACATAACCTCAAACACAAATTTTTTTAAATTTTGTTCGTTTCTTCTTGTAAATACGGAAACAACACCAAACAATTGCGAACAATTCACAAATTCATCGATAAATATCCCGATATTAAATCGAATTTATGTATCGATAACAATTTTGTATATAAATTTTGTAAATAACGGCATAATTTAATGTTTAATGTGGACCAACCTTAATACGTTACTGGTGTACCGTAACCATTTTTTTGTTTGTTTGTGGGGTAAGTAACGATTTTATTAATTGTGATGATGTTGATGTTTTTTTTGTGTTTTTCTTTAAGTGTGTATGGGTTGTTGTGCAACACTAAAAATGCTTAACTTAACTGTGTGTGTGTGTGTGTGTGTGTATGTGTTTGTTTGTATAAAATACAAAAAGATTTTGTAGTGTACAGAATCGATTGTTAATTTAATTGTAATTTTAAGATTAAAATAAATTAAAAAGTGATGTTAAACATTAATTTTAAGTAAAAAAAACAATGAACCTGCGGGAACCGATCGATGTTGCTATGGAAAAATATAAAATTTAAAAATTTAGTTTAAAATGCAATATTTAAATGTACAAATTGTACAAATTGAATCGATCGGAATATAGAAATATTACCGTTTTTGGTGGTGGTGATGTGTGTTAGTGTGTGTGCGAACGGCAAAAGGTGTGTGTACAAAATAAAATCATATATTATTCATTAAATACCTGTTGACATGCAAATAAATGAACATCAACACCACCACAACCACCATCACCACCACCATCATCACCACCACCAAGAACACACAAAATTTAATGAACTTAAACCAAATGAAATCGATTAAAATTAAAGCAACCACCTTATACAAAAAAAAAATAACATACATATTTATTTAATTATTATATTTTAAATCACACACACACACACACACACACACATACACACACACACACACACATTTTATATGGAAAAAATAAAAAAAAAAATAGACACAGACAACAGAACCGAGTCGCCTTGGTGTCAGACAAAATTTAATTAAAAATTATAAACGCAACATTATTGTCCATCAATTATTAAACACAAAACAGAAATGGTGACGATTGATTGGAGTGAGCGCGAACGTGAGCAAAAGAGAGAGAGAGAGAGAGAGAGAGAGTGGTAGAGACGGAGTTAGAGATAGATTCTAAACCAGATTTTTTTTCATTTCAAATTCAATTAGCGCCCCTGGTCTCATACACATATTTTCTATGGCATTAAATTAATGTACACTTATTTATAAGTGTTCCGTTATTCATAAACACTCCCTTCAAACAGACAGAAAGTCTACACGTTTTGTCATAAAATTTGTCTAAATACATTTTTCTCAAACACAATGTAAGAATCATAATGACAACAACAACAACAACACGAACGCGAACAATAAAATGTATTTTAATAATACGTAAGAAAAATATAAATACAGTAAAAGCTCCGGCACTGATTTTCCTCTGTTATTCGGATGGCGTTAACGGGAGGTAGAAATTATTAAATTTTTAAATTTCTTAATTGTGACATTTTGTTGGTGATGGTTTTTTTTCCTTCTTTTTGTCCGAGTGACTTGAAATGTTTTAAAAATTTATAGTTAATAAAATTATAGTTCGGTTGACCGTCAGCCAGCCGCATGGTACATTGTGGAAGTGGGAAAATTATTATGAGATTGTCATTGAGCTTTGACTGTGTGTGTGTGTGTTCTCATTGCAAATATTTATTTGTTAATATTTTTAAATAATTTTTTATACAGAAAATCTAATCTTTTGCTTGTATGCATTTTTTTAAATGATAGACCATACCACCCCTAACCATCACCACCACCCCCCCACTGTGTGTGTATATACTTCAAGGATTATGTTGTTGTATTTGGTGTGATTATGTACGAAATTTTTACATAACACAAGAAACAAAACAAAAACTAAAGAGGTTAAATACAGATTTTTGGGGAGACGGGGGTAACGAATTCATTCAAAAAAATAAAAAAAAAACAAATAAGGGTGGTGAGTAGTTGTTTTTCATACATTTCAAATAAAAGATTATAACAATTAATGGTTATTAAATGTGAAATAATAAAATAACGGTACATTTAAAACGATTTAAATTAAACGAAATAAATACCATCATACTTTTAACGCGCGCCCAGCACCAAACCGCCGCCGCCATCCCCTAACATTTCACAATTAATTAATTTTCGAATAATTTTATTATTGTTGACCCATTGTTTTATTAATAATAGTAATTCATTGCCCTAAATTTTATCCCTGCCCACCCTACTTCGGGTGATCGTTTGATGTGTTGGTACAATTAATTTCGAACATTTTCTAATCCATTTTCAGTACCAACAGTAACCACAACCAAACTATAATTATATTTAAATTATTTTCGTACACACACACACACACACACACATATGTTGCACACAAAACACACGGTCGGATGCACTCAACCAGAAACCGCAACAATATATATCGATAACGGTGAATGGGGGGGGGGGGGGGGGGGTGGAAGGTGATGAGACAAGGACAAAAAACCATACCTATAATCGATTTATATAATTTATTTCCACTAATGCATTAACGGAACGAATTGAAATCGGAGGAAAGAAAAAAACCATGTACAAAAATAGTAAAATGTCACGAAATTGAATGAATAGGGGTGGATGGGGGAAGGGTGAACGGGTGAAATGAAATGAATTTTTAATTTTAATATATGCAAATTAATTTTCTATTTTTATTGTATAGTTGAAGCGCTTGTTGTTGTTGTTGTTTCATTTGAAAATGCAATTTAAATAAATAAATTATTAAAATGTAGCGGAGGTAAAAAATTGGTAACGATCAAATGATTGTTTTTATGTTTTTGTTGTTGCAAATGTAAATGAGGTGCGAAATTTTGAATAGCATCGTGTCTTCCGGTTTTTTTGTCGTGGCCGGCACGCAACCCCATTTTAAAAGATGTGATGTGTGATGTTAGATAGAGGGGAAAGGTGGAGGCGATTGGTTGGGGAGGAATGTTATACATTTGTTCTTAATGTAATGTTGAGCAAAACACTTAGTTTATTGAATAGAAGTGACAGGCAATACAAATGTGAATAAATATGAATTCAATAGGCGAACAGAAAAAAGTGATGAGTTAAGGTTAATAAGTGAAACGACACAATAAAATATATGTCATTCATGATATGTTAATTCATTGTGATGGGAGATGGTGAGGATGATGATGATGATGATGTGCGGCCAATGATAGCACACGTCGATAATTTAAATAAAAATATGTATCCATTCTCCTCGCCCCACATAAATATTTCTTTTATCATCCAAACGAAATTGTCGATTTAATATGTACGCGCGTGTGCCAATGCATTAATGACGTTAGCAGTGTGTCGATTTCTGTCTGTCTGTCTGTCTGTCTGTCTGTCAGTCTGTCTGTCTGTCTGTCTGTCCTCTCTGTCTGTCTGTTGTATTGTGTTGTATTGTGTGTTGCGTTGGGGTCATTTGTATTGTATTTAAATTTAAAATTTACGTGACACGTGACATAATTAATAAAATATATATGGAAAATGTTAATGTTTTTGCTGTCTTTTAGTTATTTGAAAAATTCAGTCATGCGATCCATTGTTATTTTGTATGGGGGGTGGTTTTTTTTTCCATAGTAAACTATAGATTTTCCAACATTAAAACATATAATTCGCTAATTTGCATATAATTATAAATTTATAGTATCCATTATTAGGGCAACACAACGTTTGAGTGATTGGTTTTCTGATCAGACACACTCGTTTTAATGATAGAATAAAACAAATAAAAATAAAAAAGGGGTTATTTATTTAAGGGTTAAGTTATAAGTTTTTCATATTCTTTTAAATATTTATTTTATTACTCCCCCACACACACACACACACACACACACACGAAATTTACTATAAAATAATTTAAATTTCCAATTGCGTGTTTGTAACAGCGTCAGGTTATTATTTATTTTTGAACTGCTGCTGCTGCTGCTGCTACTGTTGCCTCTGTTGCTGCATATATACATTGAAATTTTTCCTTGGCATAATTTAATATTTATAATTGGGTTTGGGTTTTTTTTTTTATACATCGAATGTGTGTGTGTGTGTGTGTGTGTGTGTGTGTGTGTGTGATTAAAACAAAAACACCATATCGATTATTATTTATGTAGAAATTTTAACATGAATAATATTTACATAAATTAAAATATATGCACATTCACACACACATAGACACACGGCCACACACACACACACACACAAACGTAATTTACAATTAATTTCACAGAAATTCTAATATTTTATGTTTCTTTATGAACATAAGTATCCCAAAAGAACCCCAAAAAACCATAAACAGGTAAATGTGTTAATAATGAGTTCAATGAACTCTTTTCCCTTTATTTATTTGCCGGCGTTTGGTTTTGAATGGTATTTGAATATAAAAACAAAAGCAGAAGAAGACGAAGAAGAAGAAGAAATTGTTAGTCATACCCTTTCATTTGATACCCATATCAATGGCCGCCGTATTGAATTTCGAATCCCGTCACATTGCCAATTGGATTCTATTCGTCATTACCTTTCATTTGATACCCATATCAATGGGGGTTGGAGGCGGCGGGGTGGTTGTAAAGAAATTGCCATTCCACAACCATTTTGTATCGGCTGCCATATTGAATTTCGTATCCCGTCACATAGCCAATTGAATTCTATTCGTCATTACCTTTCATTTGACGCCCATATCAATGGCAGTGGGGATGGGGTTGTAAAGAAATTGCCATTCCACAACCATTTTGTGTCGGCCACCATTTTGGATTTACCGTAATTTGAAAAAAAAAACCACTACATCGTCTTCATAGCCGCGCCGACGGATTATTGTGTTCACTAACATTCAGCACCAATCGAATATCTGGATATCGGCTGGTCCAAAAATGTAAATTGCCACATTTGTCCGGGCCAGACGGACACGGGCCCGGAAAACAACGGTTAAATAACAAAACACAAAAAAAAAAAAATGGCGCCGCATGAAAATACTCATTTCACTTTTTGTAATTTTATATTTACATTTTAATTATTAAATTACTAACTCTTACCAAAACAATTTGATGTGGATTTGCTTTTGTTTGCTTAATATTAATTTAAATTAATTGTTAATTTTTTTAATTAAAACAATTGAAACAGGTAAAAAAAAACGTCCATAAAACATCAGCACACACACACACACACCAACACACACCAACACACACACACACACACACACACATTGAAATCTCCCATTTTGAGAATTTATTTCTTTGAAAATTCAGCGTTGCCCATTTTCTAACATTAACCACAATTCAAATGATCAATAAGGAGTGAACAAAAAAAAACAAAATGGCGACAATTTTTAAGCTTTTTTTTTTATAGCTGTTTTTATTTTTCAAATTTTATAAATTATAATTTAAGTTTAAAACAAAAAATTAGCGTTAAAATTTTTCAAAAGCTCACCCATAAGCTTTTACGCTGGAAACTATCGGCTGTCGTTCGCATTGACATTTTCTTTGCATACACAGTATTTTGGCTGAATGGATACCATTTTACACGGCGGGAGGAGGGGTGGGAGAGGGTGGGTGCGGGATTTTGAAATGATAGTACTGGCTCAAGTTCACACAAAATGGGTGCCAAAAACATAATTAATTAATTATTTATATTTTTTTTTTATTTAGCAAATTGTTCGCTCAATAAATTAACGATTAATAATTGTTTTGTTAATTTTTTTTCAAAAAAAAATATTTTAATAATTTTAATTTAACGGTTTTTTTTCTTTTTCCAATTTCACATTTTCACAACAATTTGTAGGTGCCGTTGCAGCTAATTTACGTAAAGAAGTTATACGAAATAAAATTCGGGCTATTGGCAAAATGGCACGAGTATTTTCGGTGTTAAGGTAAAATGTTGAGAAAATTTGATGGTCATTTGGTGTGCGGACAGTAAATTTAATTTAATTAATTATTTTATCATTTAATTAATTACAGAGAAGAATCGGAATCTGTTTTACAACTTAAGGGTTTGACACCAACCGGTGCATTACCATTGGGTGCATTGTCGGGCGGCAAAACATCATTAAAAAATGGTAAGATAAATTATTGTTGCAGGGGAGGGAGGAAAGGGGGATGCGATTCATTAAATAATTTATCACAAACTTAACCGAAATTTATGTGCACTTCAAGCCCTACAAGGATTTTCACCAAATCATAAAATTACATCATTTGCCGAAGCCAAAGGTTTGGATGCCATCAATGAACGGATGCCACCGCGTAAAGATTCACCGACAACACCAACCGAAGAATCATCACCGCCACCAAAGGTTCCCGGCACACACACAAGTGGCGGTGGTGGTGGTGGTGGTGGTGGTGGTGGTGGTGCTGCCTCAACATCATCATCATCAACATCTGGATCGTCGTCGGCTAATGCCACTGCTAGCGCTGCCGCTATCACCACCACCACCACCACCACCACCCCCACCACTGCATCTCATTCACGCAAAGTAAGTGGACCGCAGCCAGAGTCTTCGTGAAAATCTATTTTTAAAAATTTCAGAAAAAAATTTAAATTAGATAAATAATCATTTTTTTTTTTGTTATTTTTTGGTTTATTTAAAAATTAATTGTTTTAATTTTTAATTTAATTTTTTTTTTTTTAATTTTAATTAATTAAAAATAATTTTTATTTAAAAAATTTAAAAAAAAACCCGATTTAAATTAAATTAATTAGAATTTAAAGAGATAGAAACAAAACAAAAACAATAAAAAAACTTAAATAAAAATATTTAATTTTTTTAAAAATACAATTATTATTTTTTAGTTTTTAATTTAATTTAATTTAAAATTAATTTTATTATTATTATTATTATTAATTAAAAATATATATATTTTATTTAATTTTTTTTAATTTTTTATTATTTTATTTTATTATTTTGTTTTAGTTTTTTCGATTTTAATTTTTAATATTTTTTAAAATTTAAAAATAAATTAAATAATTATTAAAAAAATAATATTAACTATTAAATTTTGTCATTTGTTTTGGTTTCTCGTGCATTGTGTCATATTATTTTTTACGGTTTTAATTTTTTTAGATTAATTTTTTTAGATTAATTTTTTAATTAATTTTTTAATTAATTTTTTAATTAATTTTTTTTTTTCTCAAAAATAAATATATTGATTTAAAAACATTAAAAAAAAAAACAAACAAATATATATATTTAAATTTTTATTAAATTATTTAATTAAATTTAAAAAATAAATACTTTATCTTATTTAATAAAATTAAAAATTATTAAATGCAAAAATTCTATTCTATTTATAACAAATAATTAAAAAAAAAAATACATATATTTAAAAAATTAAATAAAATATATTATTATAATTATAATTATTTAAAATTAAGATTATTATTATTATAAAAAAACGTAAAATTATAAAATAACGGTATAAAAAAATATAATAATTAATTTGTATTGTAATCTCAAATGGAATTAAAACGAATCTAAAAACATAGTTCATCTATGACGCTTTTGACATTTTTTCCACACACACTCTATTGAAAAATACGTTAATTTAATTAAATATTATTGCTTAAAAAAATTATAATTCGCTATTTGGTAAAAGAAAAGGGGAAAAGGTATTTTTGCTTTTGAATCAGAGGTGGCGTATTGGCGGTAGGGGATTTCGTTTTTTTATTTTTCTGGTGCTCTATTCGTACGAATTCTTTAGTTTTTAAATTACAAATATATTTCATATAGTAATAAAAATCCCACAACTCAAACCCCCATCCACCCAACCACCAATCCACCCACCCATCCACCCACCCACCTGATCTATGCCTCTCTGATTTTATTTAACCATTATTTTCAATAGAAATGTTTTAATAATTATTAAAATAATTTCGGAGCTTTTAAAAAACGAATCTGTTTATTTTTCAGCCATTTTTAAAAGTCCCCCCGCCCCCCCCACCCAATATTTTCGCTAATCGTGTCTTTAAAATCACTTGTTCCTGACCGGAACAGAACAAGAGATTAAATATTAAATCAATTTTATTATTAGCCACCGTCTCCTCTCTGATTCTATCAATATATCTCTATCTGTCTCTCTGTCTCTCTCTGTCTCTCTTTCTCTATCTCTCTCTCTCTCTCGATCTCTATCCCTATCTCATTCATTCGTATTTAATTAATTTTACTAAAACATAATCACCATTTTTTCTACTGTTTCAGCAAACAAAAAAAAAAATAAAAAATCTAATTAAATAATTAATTTAATTTCTTTATTTTTTTCTAATTTTAATTAAATTTCATAAAAAAAAAAACAAAAATCTTAAAAAATATTAATTATTAATTATTAAAAAAAATTTATAAAACTTAAGTACTTAATCACAAATAGAAAAAAACAAAAAAAAACCATAAAATATAAAATAATTTATAATTAAAAATTTCATTTAAAAATTAAAAACCAAAAAAACAAAAAAAAATTTAAATATTAAAATAATTAATTAAATATAAAAAAAAACAAAAGAAATTATTAGCAGCAAAATTTTATCATAAAATAATATTTTTAATTCAAAAAAATTAGACGGAAAAAATTATAAAAAAAATCATTTTTAATTATTCAAAAAAAAAACCAATAAATTATAAATTTAATTAAATTAGTAATATTTTCGATTTTTAAAAAATTAGCCACATTTAATTTGTTGAGAAACGGAGGGGGCGCGTGTGTGTTCTTTCTCTATTTGCTCTTGCCGAAAAATAAAGATATTAAACAAAAAAACCAAATTAGACAACATTGAAAAATTTAAATTTTATCTTAAATTATAGCTGAAAAAAAAAAAATTGCGCAGAATTATTTAAATTTAAAATAAAAATATATTATTAAAACGTAATAATAATTAAGTTATAAAATAATTAATTTATCGACAGCTTTTACAATTTTAAGATTAAAATTCTGAAAATAATTAAATAATTAAATTAAAGTATTGAACTATGAAAAAAAAAAAACAAAATGAATTATTGAAATTATTTTGGTCCTTTGATCCATCCTCATCCGGAATGAAATTGTGGCAAGAGATGCTGACGGTGTTGATGTGATGCTCGCCTGATACAATTAATTGATAATAGTAAGAAATGTGGAGTTTTTGGTTCAACAATACATTGGAATTTAATTTTGGAAAGAAATGCTGCCGGTGGATGTGATGATCGCCTGATACAAATTCCTTGAAAATGATAAGAAATGCGGAGATTTTGGTTCAACAATACACTGGAATTTAATTTTGAAAAGAAATACTGCCGGTGGATGTGATACTCGCCTGAGACAAATTGCTTGAAAATGGTAAGAAATAATTCAATTAAAATTCTATTTAAAACATCTGTAAAATAATAACTAATAACTTTTTAATTTTATCTTCTCAAATAGGTTTCGTGAGACAGGAAGAAAATCCATCACCACCACCAACACCACCACCACCATTTGGAATACATTTACATCACACATTAATCTGGAATCGGATTTCGTCGCAGCTTTGATGTCCGCACCAATAAACAATTAAATAAATTATAATTATATTAAATATAAGAAGAAATAAATAAACGAAATTAAATTAATTAAACTAATTAGCAACTGTAATTAAAAATTAAATTATAGAAACAATTAGAATAATTGAATAAATACTTAAAATTTCATTTAAAATAAATCAACCGTTGTCGTCATTTTATTTAGTTGTGGGTTGAGGAAAGGGTATCGACGAATTTGTAATCTGAAATGAGTTTAATGGATACTCTTTCCATTTCATCTCTCGTTAATTTTCGGATTTGGTAACACGAGAGCAGAATTACCAGGAGGCATTATTTTATTTTGTTTTTCATTTTTGACCCACTTAGAGGCGGAATTTTTGAAAAATCTCAACCCCCGATCGTTTGAGCCCATTTCCAGCCATATTTTTGGAAAATATTTCGGAAAAAGCTGCATGCTTTTATGTTACCAAAAGATAGGTAATTAAATTACCTGTCATTTGATACCATTCCCATCCTCCTACCACTTCAAACGGCTGAGTTATAGCGTTTTTAAAAAATCCATAAAAATTTCCACTAAAATACCAGGCAATTTTCGGATCAGGTAACAGTCGCGCAGAATTACCAGGAGGCAAATTTTTTTTTAAAATTTTTTTGTTTTTCATTTTTGACCCACTTAGAGGCGGAATTTTCGAAAGATCTCAACGGATTCTTGTTCGCACGATCACCCCCGATCGTTTGAGCCTATTTCCAGCCACAATTTTTCACGAAATTTTCCGAAATTTTCATTTTTTGTTTTTCATTTTTGACCCACTTAGAGGCGGAATTTTCGAAAAATCTCAACGGATTCTTGTTGGCACGATGACCCCCGATCGTTTGAGCCCATTTCCAGCCATATTTTTGGAAAATATTTTGGAAAAAGCTGCATGTTTTTAGGTTACCAAAAGATAGGTAATTAAATTACCTATCATTTGATACCATTCCCATCCTCCTACCACTTCAAACGGCTGAGTTATAGCGTTTTTAAAAAATCCATAAAAATTTCCACTAAAATACCAGGCAATTTTCGGATGAAGTAACAGTCGCGCAGAATTACCAGGAGGCAAATTTTTTTTTAAAATTTTTTTGTTTTTCATTTTTGACCCACTTAGAGGCGGAATTTTCGAAAGATCTCAACGGATTCTTGTTCGCACGATCACCCCCAATCGTTTGAGCCTATTTCCAGCCCTAATTTTTCACGAAATTTTCCGAAATTTTCATTTTTTGTTTTTCATTTTTGACCCACTTAGAGGCGGAATTTTCGAAAAATCTCAACGGATTCTTGTTCGCACGATCACCCCCGATCGTTTGAGCCTATTTTCAGCCATATTTCTTTTTTTGACCTGGAAAAGAGTGGGTTATAACCTCATGCCGAAAAATTTTTTTTGCCCTTAGGACATTCATATTTTCAGGGATTGTAGAGCTCGGAAAAAAAACACTTTCTATCGACCACTTTTTCCGATTTCCCTCAGGGGGCAGAGCTACGGAGCTTCAAAAGTACCAAATTTGGCACTTTTGGACCACTATATCTCCGGGAAAACTCAATATTTTCTCATGAGCTTCTCACCAGCGGTAGTCCTCATCGATGGCTACAAATTATATTATGGGGTTGACTTTCTATCTGCAAGGGTTTTCGGGCTAAGGCTGCCGAAAGTTCGGAAAATCATTTGCAGACCAATCTTAAGGTACCTGGGGAATTGGCAAAAACTCAATTTCCAAAAATGTAATGATGCAGAAATCTAAAGAAAAGAAAAATCTAAGTTTTGAGAATTATCTGGAATATTCCAATGGGAAATACGGCTTTTCCAGGAACAACGAAAAACATCGATTTTTGCATGTTTTCAAATGAGAATTTTCCAGCTTTTTCAATCGAATTTTCCAATATCCTACTTATCACAGATAGTAGACTATATGCCACGTACTTTAAGTCACCCCACGACTCTTTAAGTCTAATAGTTTTCTTACAATAATTACTCAAACTTAGGCTTACACGAAAATTCCAAAATATTAAATCGGTCATAAGTCGACCTACAGATTTCTCACGGAAAAAGTCCAGAAGCTTTATTGTGCGCCTTAAGATCTTCTATAAAACGGCTGTAACAAAAATTGGCTACCTAATTTATTAGCTCCCGGAAAATCAAAAAACTCGTTTTAAGAAATTCCTGAAATTTTCTCCAGCCGTAAGTTGATGACTTACTGATGTCTTATGGCCATAAATGGATTTAGATGGTAAAAGTACTGAGGGAGTGGTACTGAAAATATTTCCTAACCATTACAGTTTTCCCGGAATTTTCCGATTAAAATTAAAATTTTCCGGAGTTTCCTCAAATTTTCCAGATGTCTTGGTTAGAATATTAGAGACATTTTTTACCACTGTAGGAGTCGGATTTATTTACGGGTTTTCCCGGAATTTTCATATAACGGTTTCATACGCATGGTGAAAATTCCATATTTTTATGTTACCAAAAGTTAGGTAATCTTATTACCTATCGTTTGATACCGTTCCCATCCCCCCACCACTTCAAATGGCTGAGCTAGGATTTTTACCGTGTACCAACTTTATCATCATTTATTCACTAATTTACCTTCAAAGTATTTTCGATTTTCCTTAAATTTCCCTACTATCAGTTTTCATCAGTATATTTTCAAAGGCCATACCAGAATTTCCATTTAAATTTTCGCATTTGATGTCATTTCTTTTTATTTAACTTTTTCCTTTCCATTCGAAATAATGTAAACAAGAAACTAAAACATTGTTGGTGTTGGTTATTGTTATCTTCTTCTTCTTCTTTTATTATATTAATTATTTACATACGATTTTTTGGTAATAGGTAACAGGCGAACAGAATCACATGTCGGTGAAAATATTATTTAATTTTTATTTATTTACAAATTTATTGTACGCGAATGAGAATACAATAACAAAATCAACAAAATATAAAAACAACAAATTAAAGAAGAAGAAGATAATAACAAACACCAACAATGTTTTCGTTTCTTGTTTACATCATTTTTACGAATGGAAAGGAAAAAGTTAAATAAAAAGAAATGATTGTATTTGTTGTTTTCGTGTGTAAATTTAATTTAATTTTTTACACAATTATTTTTAGTTTTTCAATAGATTTAAAAATGTTAATTTTCTTCATGCATTGCGAAACTTTAAATGAAAATTCTGGAAAAACTAGTGAAAATACGGTGATGAAAACTGATAGTAGGGAAATTTAAGGAAAATCGAAAATACTTTGAAGGTAAATTAGTGGAAAAATGATGATAAAGTTGGTACACGGTAAAAATACTAGCTCAGCCATTTGAAGTGGTAGGGGGATGGGAACGGTATCAAACGATAGGTAATTAGATTACCTAACTTGTGGTAACATAAAAATATGAAATTTTCACCATGCGTATGAAACCGTTATATGAAAATTCCGGGAAAACCCGTAAATAAATCCGACTCCTACAGTGGTAAAAAATGTCTCTAATATTCTAACCAAGACATCTGGAAAATTTGAGGAAACTCCGGAAAATTTTAATTTTAATCGGAAAATTCCGGGAAAACTGTAATGGTTAGGAAATATTTTCAGTACCACTCCCTCAGTACTTTTACCATCTAAATCCATTTATGGCCATAAGACATCAGTAAGTCATCAACTTACGGCTGGAGAAAATTTCAGGAATTTCTCAAAACGAGTTTTTTGATTTTCCGGGAGCTAAAAAATTAGGTAGCCAATTTTTGTTACAGCCGTTTTATAGAGGATCTTAAGGCGCACAATAAAGCTTCTGGACTTTTTCCGTGAGAAATCTGTAGGTCGACTTATGACCGATTTAATATTTTGGAATTTTCGTGTAAGCCTAAGTTTGAGCAATTATTGTAAGAAAACTATTAGACTTAAAGAGTCGTGGGGTGACTTAAAGTACGTGGCATATAGTCTACTATCTGTGATAAGTAGGATATTGGAAAATTCGATTGAAAAAGCTGGAAAATTCTCATTTGAAAACATGCAAAAATCGATGTTTTTCGTTGTTCCTGGAAAATCCGTATTTCCCATTGGAATATTCCAGAATATTCTCAAAACTTAGATTTTTCTTTTCTTTAGATTTCTGCATCATTACATTTTTGGAAATTGAGTTTTTGCCAATTCCCCAGGTACCTTAAGATTGGTCTGCAAATGATTTTCCGAACTTTCGGCAGCCATAGCCCGAAAACCCTTGCAGATAGAAAGTCAACCCCATAATATAATTTGTAGCCCTCGATGAGGACTACCGCTGGTGAGAAGCTCATGAGAAAATATTGAGTTTTCCCGGAGATATAGGGGTCCAAAAGTGCCAAATTTGGTACTTTTGAAGCTCCGTAACTCCGCCCTCTGAGGGAAATCGGAAAAAGTGGTCGACAGAAAGTGTTTTTTTTCCGAGCTCTACAATCCCTGAAAATATGAATGTCCTACGGGCAAAAAAATTTTTTCGGCATGAGGTTATAACCCACTCTTTTCCAGGTCAAAAAAAGAAATATGGCTGAAAATAGGCTCAAACGATCGGGGGTGATCGTGCCAACAAGAATCCGTTGAGATTTCTCGAAAATTCCGGCTCTAAGTGGGTCAAAAATGAAAAACAAAAAATGAAAATTTCGGAAAATTTCGTGAAAAATTATGGCTGGAAATAGGCTCAAACGATTGGGGGTGATCGTGCGAACAAGAATCCGTTGAGATCTTTCGAAAATTCCGCCTCTAAGTGGGTCAAAAATGAAAATCAAAAAAATTTTAAAATTAAATTTGCCTCCTGGTAATTCTGCGCGACTGTTACTTCATCCGAAAATTGCCTGGTATTTTAGTGGAAATTTTTATGGATTTTTTAAAAACGCTATAACTCAGCCGTTTGAAGTGGTAGGAGGATGGGAATGGTATCAAATGATAGGTAATTTAAATACCTATCTTTTGGTAACATAAAAACATGCAGCTTTTTCCGAAATATTTTCGAAAAATATGGCTGGAAATGGGCTCAAACGATCGGGGGTCATCGTGCGAACATGAATCCTTTGAGATTTTTCGAAAATTCCGCCTCTAAGTGGGTCAAAAATGAAAAACAAAAAATGAAAATTTCGGAAAATTTCGTGAAAATTATGACTGGAAATAGGCTCAAACGATCGGTGCTTATCGTGCGAACAAGAATCCGTTGAGATCTTTCGAAAATTCCGCCTCTAAGTGGGTCAAAAATGAAAATCAAAAAAATTTTAAAATTAAATTTGCCTCCTGGTAATTCTGCGCGACTGTTACTTCATCCGAAAATTGCCTGGTATTTTAGTGGAAATTTTTATGGATTTTTTAAAAACGCTATAACTCAGCCGTTTGAAGTGGTAGGAGGATGGGAATGGTATCAAATGATAGGTAATTAAATTATATATTATTATTATTATTATGGACTTTTTTTTCAAAATATTTTCAAAAAATATGGCTGGAAGTAGGTTCAAACGATCGGGGGTCATCGTGCGAAAAAGAATCCGTTGAGATCTTTCCAAAATTCCGCCTCTAAGTGGGTCAAAAATGAAAAACAAAAAAAAATTTGCCTCCTGGGCTTTCTGCTCGCCTGGTAAAAAATCCCAAAAATACTTGACAAATACTTTTTACTGTTACTGATTTTTTGACCCTATAATACAAAAGAATGTAATTTTGGAAAGAAATACCGTCTGGATACTATGTTCTTCTGATACAATTGCTAGAAAATACCTCAATCAAATGGACTATGTGAATGGAGACTCTTGGATTCCATTGTAATACTGAAATACGAAAGGATGCAAATGTGGTACCTAAGAACTTTTTAAGAAAATAAAAAATGCATTTTTAAATCACACAAATTTTTCTAATTTTGATTAATTATTTAATAAATAAACATAAAACAAAAAATTAACAATAAAATTACAATTGAATCACATTTTCTATTTGAGTTAATGCTATTACTAATACTGCTACGACTACCACCACCTCCACCACTGCCACCACCACCACCATCACCACCACCAATATCCAAACAATGCGCATTCAAATGTTTAGCCGGTCCCATACAACCAACGTAACTCATCACATAACCAATGTAATTTTGTTCGAAGGCGCCACGTATTAAATGGGCACCGGCACCTATTGCATAAACGGGTACATCTTCGCCGCCATGCGTTTCATCTTGTAACGGAAATGTGGATTGATGTTGATACGTGGGCTGATGACGATCCAAATCATTCAATGTTGTTATCTTCAACCATGTACCAAAACTGCCGTCGTCTTCCATTGTTTTATTTAAACGATGTTTCCAAAATCCGGGCCCATTTGCATACGTTAATGTTTCGTACGGTTCAATGTTAACATTTTTATTGGCCAAACCTAAAATATCGTTACCCCGTTGCGGATACCCATTAAATGTCATCGCATGCGAATGATCGGCCGTTACAATTACCAATGTTTCGGTTAAATTAATTTGTGTTAATGTATCGCCTATGGTACGATCCAATTCCAATAGTTCTTGTAACGCTAATTGTGCATGATTTTGATGATGGGCTTGATCGATGCGTCCACCTTCGACTAAAAGTACAAAACCATTTCGTGAATTTTTTAAAATATCGATTGCAGTTTTTGTCATCGCACCCAGTGACGGTTGACCACCAGAACTGCGATCACGTACACTATCATATGACATATGATTGTGGGCAAATAAACCTAATAAATATTTAACGGCCGTTGTATTTACGGCCAACAATTGACCCGTATTTTGAATAAATTTACGATTTCCCTTACTTTTACGATTTCCATAATTTCTATAAATTCCATTCATTTCATTAAAACGATCATCATCATCATCATCATTAATATTATTATCGGTATCATCAGCGTCATCGTCGTATGTTTTTAGCTCTAACCATTCATCAATTAAATTTCGTCGGTCGGTGCGTGAACAAAATTTTTCGGTACTACCATTAAATTTTGGTTCTAGTGTTATTGGTACGGGATCTTTTGTGCCCATCATTGATTTACCACCGGCTAATATAACATTTATTAATTTACCCGGTACATTTTCAATTAATTGACGTGCAATATCTTTTTGCTGGGTATCGGTGTCATCATTTACATTACCGTTGCCATTCGTTGTCGGCATCATTGAATCACATTCCCAATCACGATTCGATGTATGTGCATATAATGCAGCCGGTGTTGCATGTGTTACACGCGTTGTTGTTACAAAACCCGTACGCTTACCAACACCAATTGCCCAATCCATAATTGTTGTTAGACGTGGTTGTTTTTTAGTGGTTGCCGACGCCGTTGTATTAAATGGCATTTTACTGTCGTAACCCAGTACACCGGAATTTGTTTTAACACCAGTGACTATTGCTGTTGCCGTACCGGCTGAATCGGGTACCTGACGATCAACATTATACGTCTGATGGAGATAAAAAAAAATAATTGATTATATGTTATTTTGTAAATTTTTGGAAGAAGTTAAAATGTGTTTAGTGAATTATAGGAGAATTAGGAAAAAAATTTAAAATACTAAGAAAGAAATAATTTTAACAACAATAAATGAAAGGAGCAATTGGAAGAAAAAGACTATATTTTATTGGGGATCGCCTTGGATTCACACCGAAAGCAATTTAAATTACGATTTTATTTTAGCACACGTAAATATTGTAGTAATGTGAAGAACCCCACCGCGGCGAGTTTCAAATGTTACAAAATGCTAATATGATAATTTCACATCGAGATGGCGTTACATAATATTCAAACTAGCTTTATTTATTATTTACTTTATTGACGACACCTCCCCGCCACCCTCACCCACACCACACACAATTTTATGATCACAGGTACAATACATTTTTTTTTTATTATTTATTATTTGTTTATGTACAGTGAAACCTCTCTTACACGTAATCTTGTGTGTGGGTGTGTGTGTGTGTGTGTGTGTGTTGAATTTTGTTGTTCCAAACGTACATTACATTTTGTTTGTATTAAAAAAATCTGGTGTTAGTGTGCGGAAAAGATGAGTTTTTAAAATGTGTAAATTAAAAAATATAAAAACAGTGTCATAAGTGATGCGGAACGAATTGGGACACGGAGGCAGAGGCAAGCGGAGTGAAATTTTATGAATAATATATTATTTGTTTTTGCTTCAAAACCACAAATTAAATTACGATTAGTGAGTTTTTTTGTATCGGTCCGCCAATTATTTGTATTTTAAATTGAATTAATAATAAAAATATTTTGATTATATAAAAAAAAAATAAGTAATGGATGGAGGAATACGGGAGGGGAGTGTCCCTTCTTAACACAAAAATATAAAAAATAAATATTATAAAATTTATTACCTTAGCCAAACCAACATTTGGAAACAAATCAAATGTTAAATGTTCTTCTTCGCCGCTGCGGCCACGTTGTTGTCCCTTAAATATTCGACCAGCCGTAATTGTTGGCAAACCCATTCCATCACCGATAAATATTATTATATTTTTGGCCACCGTTGTTCCATCGTACCGTGTATTGGAATCCATTTTTAAAATTTTATCTAAATAATTGTCAGCATTTTTTAACCAAAAATTGGTATCTGTTTGTGTGTGAGAGAGTAAAAATTGGAGAATTTAATAATATTTTATAAAAGTTATTTTGAGCAAAATTTAGCAAAAGTTTAGGATATAAAAAAATGTTGTGGTATTTTTGGTACGGACATACTGAGCCCAAAAGTCTTGTCACAAAAACGAAGAGGTTTTTGTTTCCACTGTTATCCTTTTGAATATCAGCTGCGTATAATTAGGTAGCCAAAACTTTTAACATCTAAACAAAGAGCAATTTATAAAAATTGGGCTAATTTTTTGGCTTTAAAATTGATGTATTAAATAAGAATTTATTGCTTGCATTTGTAAAATTTTTTTACGATCCGTTATCTCCTAAAAAAAGAGTAAATATAATTAACAATGCATTGAATAGAGTTGTCGGTACACCCTGTACAAAATATTCATTATCTTTTACACGGAAAGTAATTCACTATCTGTTTCTCTGTCTCGGGCTCTGTCTATACGTTGGCTGTCGCTAAGAAATTGGCATTGTGTCTTATCAATTTTTAACAAAACAATTAATTAAAATATTTTTTTTTCATGGCACACAATCAAACAAACAAAAACGGAATGCGTGACCAAGTGATAAGAAAATATTTGTTATTATTTATTGTAAAAAATATTATCAATATTAGGAAATAGAATAATAAATTGGTATTATTTGTGTGATAAGAGAAAGGGATATTGTATTTTGATAAGCCGACAAAAATGTATTTGTTGTAATATCTTAAATTGATAAATTTTAGTTGAAAAATTATCTGCCCAACAATGGTTTGTTTGTTTGTTTGTTTGTGTGTGTCGTCGTCGACTTACAATTATTATTAAATGGATAGAGTATAGTAAAAAAATTAATAGGTGCATACCTATGATTCTGTTATGACTTATATTCCATTGAAATAATCATGCGGCGGAAAAGGATATTTAAGTTTACATTCCAATTCGTAAATTTATCGGCCAATTGAATCAATTGAAATAAATTATATTTTTTAAGTTATCACCTAATTACCAGGCGAACCACCTGGTAACGAGTGCTATTAAATTTTGTGAACAATTTTATATAGAAAAATGTAACGAGTATTAATTTACCAGTGGATTTTAATAGAAAAATCGATAAGAAATTTGTGGATAAGAAAGAGAAGAAGTTTCATACACTCACACACAAAGCCGTTCGTGTGGGTAATTCAACCATTTAGTAGTAGTTGATTAAACTATTATTAAAAATAGGAAAATTGTAACGAGTATTTAATATTTTTTCAACACACAAAACATTAATTTAAAATTAAAATTACATCGGAAATGTTAATGACATAGAAAAACAATTCGAGATGAATATAAATGTTCAACTATTTCAAATGAATTATTGGTAACGAAAAATAATGAGGAACAAAGTAACGAGTATTTAATATTTTACAATTAAAATTAAATCTAAAATGTTAAAATGTTAAAGGCATTGGTGGTGTAAGGTGTTGTGCACCAATTCAAAGGGAAATTGTACTTATTAGTTGTTGTGCAAGGACACGGGGCTCGGTGTACTTAAACAGATTTTAATTAATAGGTACCCGATTTTTTTTTTTATACTTCGCTAATGCAAACACAAAAATATTGTAACCATTTTTATTTAATTTTTATTTTTACTGTTTACTTAAGGTGTATCGGTATCACACACAACAATTGCATCGCTAGGGTAACGTGTCGGCGGCGATGTATTCTTAAACTAATTGGGCACATGCGTACATGTGGCCGACACGCTTATAGTCTCTAGTGTGTGTGTTTGGTACTACAAACGTACATCTTAATATAAATAACAGGTGCAATACAGGAGATGTGTCGATATTTTTTCCGGTTAACCAGTTAACGAACACTTTATTTTAAATTTTAATTAATTAACAATTAATTTTTAAGATACACATCAACACACACACACACACACACACACACACACACACACACACACACACACATTTTTTGTTATAAAAATTAAAAAAATTCTACCTTCTGTGCGATCGGATGGTATTGGAAATTTTACATTTGCACCGGTAACCATAAAATTTAATAAATAAATATTTAAATAAAATAAATAATTAACTAAAATTTTAATTATAACAAATTTTTGTAATTTAAACATTATTTAAAAAATTAATTAATTAATTAATTTACAAAGAAAATCAAAAAATCCACTTTAAAATATACATTTTTTTTTCTAAATTTATAAAATTCGATTCTTATTTCCAGCTGCAATTCAAAGTTATAACTAAATTTTAAAATATAAATTCCAATTCATTTTATTGCCAATATTATAACAACAGAATACACACACACACACACACACACACACACACCTAATAATAACAACAAAAGGTAACACCAATCTTTATTATTTATTTATTTATTTATTTATTTATTTATTTATTTATTAATTTATTGTTGTAATCATTTTTTGTTCAAAAGAAAACGTAGCACAATACAATTTGATTTTTTTAGTTTGGTTTGTTGATAATGAAATTATGAAACACAAAAAATTTTGTGAGGAAATGATTGCAAATGATTTATAGTTAAATAAATCTTAAATGCAGCCAGCAGTGGTGGTGGTGCTGGTGCTGGTGTTGGTATTGGTGGAGGTGGTAGAAATATTAAAATAAAAATATTACCAGTGTCTTGACCACCAACGTCTTAAAGATGTGAATATAATCTTGTTATAAACTTAAGTATTTGAATTTAATCAAAATCGGATAAGAAACTCACTGAATTTTACCGATGTTACGAAAAAGTGGTTGAGGTAACCCCATTCCATAGTATCATTTTGTAGAAATTTCATAAAAATTGTTCAGTCAATGTGATACCAATAAAGTTACGAACCTAATTTGATCGAAATCCGATAAGAAATTAACTGAATTTTACCGATGTTACGAAAAACTACTTGAGGCAACCCCATTCCATAGTATCATTTTGTAAAAATTTCATAAAAATTGTTCACCCAATGCCATACCAATAAAGTTACGAACCTAATTTGATCGAAATCCGATAAGAAATTAACTGAATTTTACCGATGTTACGAAAAACTAGTTGAGGTAACCCCATTCCATAGTATCATTTTGTAGAAATTTCATAAAAATTGTTCACCCAATGCCATACCAATAAAGTTACGAACCTAATTTGATCGAAATCCGATATAAAAATTAACCGAATTTATCAGGTAACGGAAAACTGATTGAGGTAACCCCATTCCAAAGTATAATTTTGTAGAAATTTCATAAAAATTGTTCACACAATGCCATTCCAATAAAGTTACGAACCTAATTTAATCGAAATCCGATATAAAAATTAACCGAATTTATCAGGTAACGGAAAACTGGTTGAGGTAACCTCATTCCAAAGTATCATTTTGTAGAAATTTCATAAAAATTGTTCACCCAATGCCATACCAATAAAGTTACGAACCTAATTTGATCGAAATCCGATATAAAAATTAACCGAATTTATCAGGTAACGAAAAACTGGTTGAGGTAACTCCATTCTAGACTATCATTTTGTAAAAATTTCATAAAAATTCTTCAGACAATGCCATTCCAATAAAGTTACAAACCTAATTTGATCGAAATCCGATAAGAAATTAACTGGTTGAGGTAACCCCATTCCTGATTACCATTTTGTAGAAATTTGATAAAAATTGTTCAGATAATGCCATTCCAATAAAGGTACGAACCTAATTTGATCAAAATCCGATATAAAAATTAACCGAATTTATCAGGTAACGAAAAACTGGTTGAGGTGACCCCATTCCAGAATATAATTTTGTAAAAATTTCATAAAAATTCTTCACACAATGCCATTCCAATAAAGTTACAAACCTAATTTGATCGAAATCCGATAAGAAATTAACTGGTTGAGGTAACCCCATTCCAGAGTATCATTTTGTAAAAATTTCATAAAAATTCTTCACACAATGCCATTCCAATAAAGTTACGAACCTAATTTGATCGAAATTCGATATTAAAATTAACCGAATTTATCAGGTATCGAAAAACTGGTTGAGGTAACCCCATTCCAGAGTATCATTTTGTAGAAATTTCATAAAAATTCTTCAGACAATGCCATTCCAATAAAGTTACAAACCTAATTTGATCGAAATTCGATATAAAAATTAACCGAATTTATCAGGTAACGAAAAACTGGTTGAGGTAACCCCATTCCAGAGTATAATTTTGTAGAAATTTCATAAAAATCCTTCACCCAATGCCATTCCAATAAAGGTACGAACCTAATTTGATCAAAATCCAATAAGAAATTAACCGAATTTGATACTAAATTCTGAATTTTCTGTAGTGAAATGTTGTAAGTCCATATATTTTTGTTCATTGTTTCATCCATCGCAATACAAAAACTTATGTTCATTCCACACTAAACCGATCCAAACAACGTCCTGAATCCATAATTCCTTGTTGATTTCATTTAGGTTTTATGTTTAATACTAAAAACACTGTTACTTTTGCAAAAAAAAATTCTCAGGGTACTTCGATTTAAATGTCCGGGGGACGGTTCAACCGTCTGTCCATGCAAACATTTAAAATTAAGTAAAACACAATGTTTGATGGTTTTTTGAATCCACAACAGATTGTTAACAAAATTTTGATAAACACTATTGAACAAAACATTTGAAATGGCTATAGTTCTGGTGTGAAACGGATATATTATTAGTTTTGGCGAAATGGTTAGATGAAATTGTAATAATATAAAGATCGTTAATATTCGGGAGTGGAAGACATTGCGGCTGTGGATAGGTTAGGTTGGAAAAGTGTATGTTGGAGAAGGCTAAAATCGCACCTAGGTTATAACGTCATGGACTATAGTTCTGGTACATCTGCTGATGGTTAGGCCCAGGACTTTTTGATCCCTGTCTTATTATAAAATTATAATAATATTAATATAGTTAAGATTCACAACGATATTAACAAACATTTTAACATTTGCATTTTGCATTTTTTTTTACCGACCTTCACCGCCCCCCTGCCCATTAATATTTAATTATATATTTCTTTACCCAACGATCCATATTTTATGGGAACAACAAATTTATGCATTGTAATTTAATTATTGGGTAAAAAATTCTGTACTTTCGTGAATGTAATTCAAAATAAAAGAAAAATATAATGCAATTTAATATTGTTATTTATCAATCAGTGGCGTCTCAACGACTAACACATGGGTACTGTGTGCGTATCACCCCTTTTCGGACAATTTGACATATATTTTCTGTGTGCAAAGAATATGTCAAAATGTCACAAAATGTGAGACACAGTTTTTACGCATTACACACACACACACATTATAGTTAGATGGTTGGGGAGGGGCATAGAAAGACAATGATTTTAATTTATTATATTTTTACTAGAAAATCTATATATAAAAATTGAATGTCGATTAGTGTGCGCCATTGAATTTGAATTTGCAACAACAATCATTTTATTATTGTTGTTATTATTATTGTTGTTGTTGTTATTGTTATTATTTAATTTTAGAGTTGTTAATATTGTCGATGTGATGATGATGATGATCTTTTATTATATTAATAATATAATATTGAATTATACAATTTACAATTACAATACAATTGTTAACAACAATACTCGTGTGTTACGGGGGCTATTAATGAAAGAAGAAAAAACACAGACACACACACGCGCGCGCACACGACGTACGACATTTAAATAAATAAAATTACAAAACCTTTTGAATTTTATTATATTGTAATTTATTAAATTTAAAGTGACATTAATAAATTTCTATTATTGGAACCCATATTTTTATTGTTATAAAATTATCCAGATTAAAAATTATCACAATTTATGAAATGAGTGTGTGTTGTGTGAAATACAAATTTAAAATTATAATTGAAATCATTGTAAATGATCAAACGCAACTTAAATAAAAATGGAAACAAGTCTTTTATCCATTCATTAAAAATAGATTTTATAAATAAACAGTAATAATTTCTATTAATAAATATTTATAGATGGGCAGAGCAAAGCCGAAAGCGATCGAGAGAGAGAGATATATCACATGTATTTATTGTACTAAGTTTTGATTCATCACAATACTAACTGTCGAAGCAAACAAAATATGAGGCCGCCACTGGACATTTTCCGTTCGAAACCCATACGATAGCCATCTTATCAATGGCATTCCAAAGCTAATGCATGCTAATGGTGTGTATTAAATATACAAAATGTCACACAACTTATTAAATATTCTACTCGCCATAGCCTTTCATTTCACACGACACCTATGCACATATCAGTGGCGGTTGTAAACAAATAGATAATCCGCCATTTTGTATGGGCCACCATATTGTGAGTGATCAAAATTTGTAGTAATGGTAATGGAAAAATTCAAATGCCAAAGATCGTCCATGACAGACAGTGGTTTTAAAAGCGTAGTCAACCTAAAAGTACTATACATTGTACTGCAAACCAGTCGGTAATGCAAAAATTTCGAATACCATCACCCACCGTAGAGGAAACGGTCTTTCGTCGGAAATGTTTTACATATTTTATACAGTTTTTAAAATTTTTTTGCAAAAACTTTTAATTTTATTTTATTGTACGATCACGACCATACTCACGATCATTATGTGTGTGATTGCGAGACTTTTATTCGTGTGTTTAAAACGACGATCAATTATGATCAATTATATTTAAATTTTTTTTTATTATAGAACTCCCCGCCGGTAAAATGGATATAGTGTTTGACCGAAAATATGATCTTCTTATGATCAATGTTTTGAAAATACGATCGTAAGATCAATTATATTTATTTTTTTTTATTATAGAACTCCCCGCCGGTAAAATGGATATAGTGTTTGACCGAAAATATGATCTTCTTATGATCAATGTTTTGAAAATACGATCGTAAGATCAATTATATTTATTTGTTTTTTATAGAACTCCCCGCCGGTAAAATGGACATAGTGTTTGACCGAAAATATGATCTTCTTATGATCAATGTTTTTTAAACTTTTAATTTAATTTTATTGTACGATTACGACCATGCGATCATTTTGTGTGTGATTGTGAGACTTTTATTCGTGTGTTTAAAACTACGATCAATTATGATCAATTATATTTATAGTTTTTTTTATAGAACTCCGCCGGTAAAATGGAAATAGTGTTTGACCGAAAATATGATCTTCTTATGATCAATGTTTTGAAAATACGATCGTAAGATCAATTATATTTATTTGTTTTTTATAGAACTCCCCGCCGGTAAAATGGACATAGTGTTTGACCGAAAATATGATCTTCTTATGATCAATGTTTTTTAAACTTTTAATTTAATTTTATTGTACGATTACGACCATGCGATCATTTTGTGTGTGATTGTGAGACATTCTTCGTGTGTTTAAAACTACGATCAATTATGATCAATTATATTTATAGTTTTTTTTATAGAACTCCGCCGGTAAAATGGAAATAGTGTTTGACCGAAAATATGATCTTCTTATGATCAATGTTTTGAAAATACGATCGTAAGATCAATTATATTTATTTTTTTTTTATTATAGAACTCCCCGCCGGTAAATGTGGAAATAGTGTTTGACCGAAAATATGATCTTCTTATGATCAATGTTTTGAAAATACGATCGTAAGATCAATTATATTTATTTTTTTTTATTATAGAACTCCCCGCCGGTAAAATGGAAATAGTGTTTGACCGAAAATATGATCTTCTTATGATCAATGTTTTTAAAATACGATCGTAAGATCAATGGTTTTATTTTTTTCGCCATTATTTTACGGTACAGTACAGAAGATCAAAAACTGTGAGAACCTGATCAATTTATATATAATATTTGATAAAGTTTTAATTACGAATTTTGGAAATTATAAACCGAAATGATCGATATATATTTAGAAATGAAAAAATACGATCATAAGATTAATGGTTTTTACTTACTGTGATCATTTTCTTTCTTTTTTCTTAATACGGTGGCTTCAACATTGTGAACGGTGATCGTTGATAGGTTTTTTTTTTTTTCCGGAAAATACGATCGTATAATTTCTTTAAAGTCCCTTGGCATATTTCGGTTTTTTGTTTGTTTTGCTCTCTTATTTTTGTTGTTGTTGTTATTGTAGTGCCCCACCTTTCGTCACCATTCATTTACAAATTTTTTTTTGTTGTTTCTCAAAACGTCAACGGTTAAGTTCAACGATCATTTTTAATTATTAATAGTTTAATTTTCAATTTTAATGAGTGACCAGTTGAACAGCAATTTTTTAGTTAATGTTTTCGGTATTTTTTCTGTTAAAAAAATTGATAAAAAAAATAACGGTAAGTTAAATAAATTAATAAATTATGAAAATTTTTGCGTTACCTTAAATTGACTAATTAATTAATTAATTAATTAATTAATTAATTAATTGTTTATTTTTTTAATTGCCTTTAGAAAAAAATCAATTAAAATTATTGAAAATAAACGGAATAAAAAAAATAAAAATGAATGATGATGCTGTAGCTGGACCATCATCATCAAATATATTTGCATTCGATTTTAGGTGTGTCGAATGCCATCATGAATTTGGTGATAATGACCGATTACGGGAACATTATCGCAAAAATGTAATATGTCAAAATTTGTACGATATTATAAGTGAATCGATAAAACTGGAACGTCGTGATTTTAATCAATATGGTGAAAATTGTATGGATAATTTGTCGTCATCGTCGATCACAACGATGTTCACATCACCGGACGAATTATCGTCCGACAACACACAATGGATGGTTTCTGGACGACGGTCGCCGTCGCCGCCGCCGCCGCCGCCGCCGCCTCCACTTATCAACGCCCATGTTGATGTTAACGCAATTAACGATTGCACAACACAAATAAATAACGATGCTGTGGAAAACGATGACGCCGATTCGAATGGCATAAATAATTTAATTAAATTAGATGATACGAAAAAAATGCAATTAATAAACCCCATTGTGAACGCACGCGCATTAAAATTATATAAATGTACCATTTGTGCGTTTCAATTGAGTGATAGAAATTTTTTCATAAAACATATGAAACGTAAGCATCGAAATACCTTTAAAATAAAGTGTCAATTGTGTGTAAACAAACGTATCCGTGTCGACGAATTTTACGGTCACATAGCGGCCGTACATCAATGGGCCCTACAACCATATAGTTGTCCGTTATGCCATGGACACTTTAATTCGATAAATAATTATAATACACACCTAAGAACGCAACACAAACATGTACGCAATCCACTGGAACCCATTGTGAACAATGACCTAATCTTATTATTGTATGGGTGCACCGTATGTGGCAGTCGATTTTCGGATAAAACATTGTTAATCAAACATACACGAAATCGACATCCCACCGTACGCGAAATAGTATGTAAATTTTGTTCGAAATCCATCAACGTTGATGATTATTGTGATCATTTAAATGCAAACGATCATTATATGGCACGACCATTTAAGTGTCCGGTATGCAATCGATTGTCATCAAATCGTCGCGATTGTAAAGGTCACATAAATAGACATATGGCAAATCGTATAACATCGCCGAAAAAATCAAAACCATCACTGGCACCAATCATAAACGATGAATCATATGCATTATTTGAATGTCCTACATGTAATTATAAATTATGTGATAAATATAATTTTATGCGTCACATGAAAGATGTCCATGTTGATGTGACGACAATTTTATGTAAATTATGTTGTAAATATGTTAAAATAAAGGAATTTAATAAACATTTAAATAATCAATTTCACATGGCAGCCAGACCCTTTCAATGTCCGCTGTGTTTGAAATCATTTTATCGTAAATTTGAATGTAGTTTTCATATAACAACAATACATGGCAAACATAATGTTGTGAATGGCAATAATGGGGAAACTACAGCAACGATTACCACGGAAATGGCGGCAACCATAACAACGGCCAGCAAGGCAACGGCGGCAACCACAACAACAACAACAACAACAACCATCACGGAAACGGCCGCCACCAATTTCCAATGTGCATTTTGTTGTAATTATTTTGCCGACGACATAACATTGAACGCCCACAAACAAAATTGTGGCTACGAAGTTTTATAAAAATTATAGTCTATTTCGATATTGTCCAGTTTTTTATTTTTAATTATCAAAATTTAATTGTCAAAAAGTTTAATTTTAATTATGTTTTTTTTGTTAAATTAATAATTAATAAATTATTAAAAAATAAATTAATTACAAGTTATTTTGTGGTGTTTTTTGTTGTTGAGGAAATGTGTAACTTGTACAATTTAGCGGCCTTCGTCATAGTCTGATTAATAGTGACAGTGTTTCGTTGTACGGAGTATTTGTAGCCATTTTTATTATATTTTATTCATTATTTTATCATTTTTTAATCCATTATTTCTGGCCATCACCATTTGACCGACAAAATAATGATTTGTCATTCAAAATTCGATGGAAAATAGTATGATTTGCCATTCAAAATTCGATTGGAATCGATACACGGTACGGTCATATCGGTTTGTAATCAATGAGTGGTCAGCGTACAACGATTTTGTTCCGAAAGTCAGGCGGCATTAAAAGCCCTTCGACATTTAGTGTATTTAATGTGATTGAAAGTCGCTTCGTTTCGAAAAATTACCAGCACAATACTCACCTTTTATTGTTTTGGCTATTAATTTCTTCGAAACATTCGAAACAGGTAATCGAACATTATTTTCGGAAACAATGATTCGCCGTGATTCCACAAAATAAAATGATGCAATGATTCAATTCAATCAATGGTTAATTTTAAATTTTTTTACATGTCATTTTCCACCTACCCCATCCCCCCTCCCCCCACACAGTCGTTGTTGTTGTAAAATCATTATCATTAACGAACCATTTATATTAAATTAATGTCATTGGTGCGCATGTGTACAAAAAAAAACTATGCGTCGACAACTGTTACAACTGACAGCAGTTACAGTTGTAACGTACCGGTAAAACTCTGTCATCATCAAATGTGATTGGTCGGGTGCCTTACACGTTTTATGGGTGCCTGGTTGGTTGGTTGGTTGGTACATTTTTTGTATTTAAATTAAAATTAAATTTATTACTTTTTAAATAATACAGTTGCACATGTGTGTGTGTGTGTGTGGGTGTGTGCGTGTTGGTATGTCTCCATGTACATTTATATTAAATTTTTAATACATTCGTACACAGTTAATAATAATAAAAAATTAATTAAATTTAATAATTAAGATTTAAATTAATTAATAATATGAATAGAAAAAAAAAATAATAAATAAATAGTACTTAATTGAATGTTGCTATTGCGCAGCAGCTGTTCAAATTCAAAAAAAATAAAATTATATTGGTTTTAATTTGGAACCAAATATTTTTTGAAAATTATTTCAATTTATGTAATTCATTTTATTTAATTGATTTTAAGTGAAATGTACAATTATCATACAATGACAGAAAATCGGTATATTTATGATTATCTGCTTCCCAAAAATTAATCGCAATTTGACGATAAATTGGTACAGTTAATTTTTTAACTGAATGTTGTACAAAAATCTTGATACCATTCATTTGTAACGGTGCCAAATTTTCACGTCTACTAATTTTCCAATTTCTTATTTTATCTAAACCATCATAAATGCTATCCGTTGACGGCACCGCAAGACATTTAAACGGTTTAGTAAAAGCACAATTTTTTAACGACTTTGATGTGTAGTCGCCATCATTGTACATCCCAACAAGTTGAGTATTTCCATGAATTTTGAAAATTTTAGCAGCAATGCCTCTATAACCATAAGTTTCACTATTACTACTACCATTACTAAAATCATCACTAAAAGTATCACTAAAATCTTCACTACAAGTACTATCACTAAAAGCATCACTAATATTAGCGCCACCATCACCTCCACCACCACCATCACCACCAGCACCACCTTTGCGGTTGCCAACATTGTCGACACCAACATTTTCATTATTTCCATCCATTGCGACAACGGTAGTATTACCACCACCACCACCAGCATCACGATCACCACCACCACCACCACCACCACCAGCACCACCAGCACCACCTTTGTTGTTGCCATCATTGTCGACACCAACATTTCCATTATTTCCATCAATTGCGACAACTGTAGCATTATCATTAACACCACCACCACCACCAACATCACGACCAGCACCAACTTTGTTATTGCCAACATTGTAGACACCAACATTTCCATTATTTTCATTAATTGCGACAACGGTAATAGTTTCATCAACACCACCACCACCATCACCATCACCACCAGCACCACCATTATCATTATTATTCCTTTTCTTAATTGGCGGCATCATTAAATTCGAAATTTCTACTTGTTGGATACGTTTTTGTTGATCGGGGGTCCATCCCAACGTTAAATAACGATCTTCATTATCCGGCAGATTAATCAATTCGATTTGATTTTCTTTTAAATTATCATAATATTTTACAGTGTACGGTTTTTTAATCAATTTTCTAAATGACTTTTTTTGCTTCTTACGAAATTCTTTTTTCGTTAATAATTTAACAGCTGCCTTACTAAGAGTACTACTAATAGTACTACTATTACTGCTATCACCATAAAAATAAGAATCCATTTATTTTTTGGAGAATCTAAAAATATAGGAAAAAAAACGTGGTTAAACGAAGAAATTTTAAATTAATAGAAAAATAACAGTGTATCGGTTTTTATTTGTTGGCATTGAATATATGGCGAAATCAATTAATTTAAGAAATTGCTAAAGGGAAAATTGCAGAGGATTAATTGGATGTCGAATACTTTAATTAACCAATTAATTAACTCGCCCTCCCCCATTGGGAACATATGTGTTAATGTGTCCGCTGACTCAAACCATCGTGCCCAGCTATCATTTTTTAATCATTCCATAGTTGTTGTATACGCTTAAGTTAATAAGAACATTTTTATGAAATTTTAATGTGTTTTATTGCGAACGCACTTCTAGCCTCGCCTCGCTGGCGATTAATTAGTGCAATCTAACGAGAAATAGATATAATTTATAGAACGCAGAGCATAGCTGAACAATTTTAAGATAATAAAGTAAGTAATTTGGGGGGGTTGGTTAAACGGTAGACATCAATTTATATCAAACCTGACATTATTTTGTATTCTAATTTATTTGATTCGCCAGTCAAACGTCCTCCCTCACCTACTCCTCAGCCACCCGCCCACCCTCTGCTCTATAATTATTTAATACAAGCATGCGCCACACTGTACGCACATTATACAATGATCGTTCCATTGATTATCATTTTGTCAACACCAAATTCTATAGCCACCCGGAATTTAATTATTTTTACACATGACAAAATTATAATTTTAAATCTTAGTATTTCATACACGTTCAAAGGTTCACACACACACACACACACACACACACATTAGAAATTTTTTTGCAAAATGAGATTCCCTTAAAATAATTGCATTCACTGATAGATATTGTTAAAATGATAGTGAACCAGTCCGTTACTGAACTGTTTCATTCTCGATCGTTTAGCACTACATCAACAACAAATACAACAACAACAACAATGACAAACCAACAATTAATGCAACCAATCAAAATCAAGAACACCGGATTGTAACATTTCATTTTTTACTTTAAAAATCAATAAATCCAAATGAGAACGAAGATTAAAATTTGCATCAAATATTACAACACTGAACAACAACAACAACAACAACAACAACAAAACCACTAGACAAAACAAAAATTGTTATCACATAAATGGCACCAAAAACACAAACGCACACACACACACACACACACACACACAACAATTTTACGATCAACGATAATTAATGTAAAAATTCTAGTCATTTCAAAACACAATTGTTGTTGTATATTTTTTTTTCATTTTATCAAATCCAATAACAACAATAACAACAAAAATAGTCATATTGGCAAAAAAAGAGGTACAACAATTTCATCAACAAAACGAATGTTTTTTATATATTACCATAGAGAAATGTAATAACATAGAGACAAACAGACTGGCTGGCTGTCTGTTTTGAAAACAATGTTTTTGAAAAATATTAAAATGTAATGATAAAATACACACAAACACACACACACACACACACCATCGCTCTTAGACTTATTTTATTTTCATACATTTCCGAAATTATTTGGGTGCACTAAACGGATCACAATTTCCTCTGCAACTGATACCAAATTAGTAATTAAAAATCTCATCATGTAATTTCCTTATCGACCCACCCTTCCCCATTCCCGACCTCGACCCCCATATAACTAAGCGACTTACATCACCATCTCATTATCGGATGTGTGCACACAAAATTATATGGACACCGGATATTAGAGGACAAATTGCATGTGAACCAAAATTTAGCTATTCAAATCACAGTGAATTGAAGACGACAAGTGTCTCTATATATTATTTCTTACTCTATGGATTTCATTATTGATATCTTTATTTATTATATTGTGTGTGTGTGTGTGTGTGTGTGTGTGTGCTGATACAAGCGAATGCATTCATAAGGCGAAAAAAAAAACAGGCACACACACAACGACGCACACAAGTATCGACGAGTTTTATATTTATTTATTTATTTATATTGTAATTATTTAATTGAATTGAGAGGGGAAGAGGGGGGACAGTGATATTAAAAAATTTACATTATAATTTGGCAAGAGAAAACACTTCATTTCTTTTTAAATTGAATTAATTCAAATTGAGAGACAAGAAGAAATTTAAATCAATTACTACACCAACAACAATAAAAGCAATTTTTATCATTGTAACATTACACACACACACACACACACACACACACACACACACACAACATTCAACCTAATCAAAGAAAATCAATTTTTAATCTTCTACTAAACACACCATCCAATTCAATGTACTACGAAATTTAACATACAACAACAAATTTACATAAACCAACAACAACACAAATTACAAATCCATCCAAAATCAATGGGAAAAAATGGCAAAAACAAAATAAAATTAGCAAACAAAAAAAAAAAGATGGTGAAAAACTTACCGCAATCAAAAAAATCAATCTGTAAATAATTTGTGATAAAACTTGTCTCAAAACGTAATCACTTTTTGAAAATAATTAATGTATGGAAATTTATTTATTTACCAAACGAAAAATCACTGAAAAAATATTTTATTCTTTTCAATTTGCAAGCGTCCAAAAATCTACAAAAATTTTCTTTTACCACTGGTCGGTCTGCAGTCGATGAAAAACGGAATGAGAATAGAAGAATAAGAATATTTTCAAAATAAAAAATATAATAACAGTACAGGGACACGGACAGACGAGACGACGAGGTTGACGGAGAAGAGAACAAAATACACACACAAACACCATTCGCATAAAAACCTAAACAAAAAACAAAAAATATCCCAACAAACAAAAATTTTCATTAATTTTAACAAAATTAAATAAAAAATATTTTGTTTCACAAATTTTGCGTTTTGTTCTTTGTACTGCGCCATAAATTCGATGATGGTAACTGGTCCACTGTACTGAAGTGGTAAAGGAAGAGAGTGAATATGTCTTGCAGCCACACAACGTGATTACGTTATGTATTGCATTTTGTGAGGCATTGAATTAAAGAAATTTGACGAATCGAACAAAGAATGGGGTTGAGCGCGGATCAGAAGAAGAAGAAGAAGAAGAAGAAGAAGAATGATCGAAGAGTTTTGGTTTTATTTTTTCACTTTTGCATAATGATAAACTCCATTCTGGCGCCAAAAATGATTGTTGGGACATCATTATATTCTTTATTGCATTTTAAATGGTTTATTTTTATATACTTTTGATGCTCACAGTTTATGTTTCTTCGCTCATTTGTCTGTGTGTGTCTTGCGCTGTGTGTAGTGCTTTGCATTTGCATTGATTGAGAATTATATGAAGTGAAGTTTGTTGGGCTGTGTGTGTGTGTTAAAATATTCAAATCAAAGTAAAAAAAATATAGGGTAAATGGTAGGAATATTGAACAGAAACAAAATTATTATTAATGAGTAACATTTTTGGTTTTTCGTCAATGGGATCATTGGGCAAAGTATTGAGTTTTTCTCAACTTCACAACCTATTTTCGGTGGTACTTTGGGCATAGCCGGAAAACTATAATAGATAGAAAACACTTTAAGCTTAAAAATATGGAAAATTCATGTGGTGCACTAATTTTTATGGCTTTCTTTTACATTTCTCTGCATATTTACACACACAAACACACACAAACACACACAAGGCACCAGCGAGAGTGAGAGAAAGAGAGAGAGAGAGAGAGAGAGAGAGATTAATTGCAATCACCCTGTGCAATATTTCTTTACAATTTATTTTTATTGTTCATGTAATTGTTAAGAAAAAAAAAAAAAGAGTATGAATTTTTAGTTAAATTTTAGTATAAAAATCCTTCGCTGTTGTGCGCATGCGAACGTCACCAAATAGGTGAAATTAATTTTCTAATATTATTTATTTTATTTATTTATTTAAATTATTAATTTATTTAATTAATTTTTAAAATTTATAGTTAAATTTCATCGTGTGTGATGGTCTGTGGGTGCCTTTGAAGGTTGCTTTAAAACAAAATTATATAACGGTACCATTTATATCCAATAAGGTAAAATCAATGTCAATTTCAATTAAAATAATTTACAATTTAAAATAGTTCTAAGTTTTATTAATTTATGTATTATAAAATAGAAGTAGTACGCAAAAGCACTCACTACACACACACACACACCAACACACACACGCAAACGCAATAGAATAATTTTTGTACCGTTTAACAGTCTATAAATGATTTTAACTATTTCTCTATCTCTCTATCTCTCTCTCTCTCTTTCTATATTCATATTACATAAATTATAAATTTTTATTAATTTTTAATTAATTATTTTAATTTTAATTAATATTTTCTTTTAATAGAAATTGAAAAAAAAAAAAAAAAAAACGAAACAGACGATGGCTCAACCGGGTTCAAATTATAAATGCCAATTATTATTGAATGAAAGGAGTCGGTGCAGATGTTGGATATGTGATAGAGTATTTGGGCATTGGTATGAATTAAAACTTCATATGGTGGTTCGACATCCCGATGCAAAATTTCATGAATGTCGCAGTTGTGGTAAATTGTTTGAAGAAATAAATGAAGGTAGAATTATAATGCAACTTGCACGGACGAATCCGCCCGACGGTTCGCAGGCCGAAGCGATCGGCGAAGCAATAGCAGACACAGAAGAAAGACATGCATCGGAAATAATAGTAAAAATAGAAGAAAGACCCGAAATTGCAGATACGGTAGAAACAGAAGAAAGACAAGCATCGGAAGTAATAGTAAAAATAGAAGAAAGACAAGCATCGGAAGTAATAGTAAAAACAGAAGAAAGACAAGCATCGCAAGTAATAGTAAAAACAGAAGAAAAACAAGCATCGGAAGTAATAGTAAAAACAGAAGAAAAACAAGCATCGGAAGTAATAGTAAAAACAGAAGAACGACAAGATGACGTTGAAATGGCAGAAACAGAAGAAAGACGCGAAACAGAAGTAATAGCAGACACAGAAGAAAGACAAGCAACAGATCTGCATAGAGAAGGTCGACGACAACGACGAAAAGATCAGCGACGAAGACGACGAGAAAGGGAACAAAGACGACGTGAACGGCGACAAAGACGACTTGAACGGCGACAACGGCGACAAGAACGACGACAAGAACGGCGAAAACGACGACAACGACGACAAGAACAGCGACCAGCAGGGCAACTAAGAATCGAAGCAGCTGCCACAGATGCAATAAACTAGCGACAAGGTGTGGAATTATGTAAGGCATAAATTGGTAACTATCACGCATCACTTTTTGTGACTATTTGACACAGTTTTGTATGTAGAATATGTCAAAATTTCACAAAAAATGATGCGTTATAGTCGTCAATCGCCTTACCTAATTCTGCGCCACACAATACTTATAGTCTGCCTAATAAAATGTCTAAAATAGTGATGCGTGTGTGTACGATATAGTCACTAAGTATCGTCTAAATATAATTTAAGCACCTCTTCTTCCCGCCCCTTCCCTTCCTTGCCAAAAAATCATATACTCATGCGTGAATGTGTTGTGTTGTCATATTACATGTTTATTAAATTTATAGTAAAAAATATCACAGAAGTGATGTGAAAGTGAATGTTTGTGTTCATGTTAATTATAAGTTTAAAATTATTTATAACGAAGCAAAAATATTTAAAAATAATATAATAATTTCGATTTCGATTATATATCGAATTTTTATTATTTAAGAGTTTATCATTAATAATTTCAAAATATTTATTAATCCAAAATATATCATATTTATTAAAAGAGCATTAATTATTGTTTATTTTATTATATTGCAAATTGTCACATCACAGACGAGCCTAACATTCTTGCCAAAAATTTCATTCGAGTGTATTGCAGACCCAAAATTCGGGTATTTCAGACCATTTTCATACGACAAAAGTCTCAAGTCACAATCATATTTTCTTATTAATCAAAAACTAATTGTTGAGCTATTTTATAATAACCACCTCCTCCCCTCACCGACAAACAAATTACTTAAAACAGTTGCGGTTTGTTATTTTCTTCTTCTTCTTCTTTTATTATATTAATTATTTACACGCGATTTTTTGGTAATAGGTAACAGGCGAACAGAATCACATGTCGGTGAAAATGTTATTTAATTTTTATTTATTTACAAATTTATCGTACGCGAATGAGAATACAATAACAAAATCAACAAAATATAAAAACAACAAATTAAAGAAGAAGAAGATAATAACAAACAACAACAATGTTTTCGTTTCTTGTTTACATCATTTTTACGAAAGGAAAGGAAAAAGTTAAATAAAAAGAAATGATTGTATTTGTTGTTTTCGTGTGTAAATTTATTTTAATTTTTTACACAATTATTTTTAGTTTTTCAATAGATTTAAAAATGTTAATTTTCTTCATGCATTGCGAAACTTTAAATGAAAATTCTGGAAAAATTAGTGAAAATACGGTGATGAAAACTGATAGTAATTTAATTACTTATCATTTGATACCGTTCCCACCAGCCCACCACGTCAAACGGCTGAGTTATGGTGTTTTTTAAAAATCCATAAAAATTTCCACTAAAATACCAGGCAATTTTCGGATGAAGTAACAGTCGCGCAGAATTACCAGGAGGCAAATTTTTTTTTTAAATTTTTTTGTTTTTCATTTTTGACCCACTTAGAGGCGGAATTTTCGAAAGATCTCAACGGATTCTTGTTCGCACGATCACCCCCGATCGTTTGAGCCTATTTCCAGCCATAATTTTTCACGAAATTTTCCGAAATTTTCATTTTTTGTTTTTCATTTTTGACCCCCTTAGAGGCGGAATTTTCGAAAAACCTCAACGGATTCTTGTTCGCACGATCACCCCCGATCGTTTGAGCCTATTTCCAGCCATAATTTTTCACGAAATTTTCCGAAATTTTCATTTTTTGTTTTTCATTTTTGACCCACTTAGAGGCGGAATTTTCGAAAAATCTCAACGGATTCTTGTTCGCACGATCACCCCCGATCGTTTGAGCCTATTTTCAGCAATTTTTCCTTTTTTGACCTGGAAAAGAGTGGGTTATAACCTCATGCCGAAAAAATTTTTTTGCCCGTAGGACATTCATATTTTCAGAGATTGTAGAGCTCGGAAAAAAAACATTTTTTGTCGACCTCTTTTTCCGATTTCCCTCAGGGGGCGGAGCTACGGAGCTTCAAAAGTACCAAATTTGGCACATTTGGACCCCTGTATCTCCGAGAAAACTCAATATTTTCTCATGAGCTTCTCACCAGCGATAGTTCTCATCGAGGGCTACAAATTATATTATGGGGGTCACTTTCTATCTGCAAGGGTTTTCGGGCTATGGCTGCCGAAAGTTCGGAAAATCATTTGCAGACCAATCTTAAGGTACCTGGGGAATTGGCAAAAACTCAATTTCCAAAAATGTAATGATGCAGAAATCTAAAGAAAAGAAAAATCTAAGTTTTGAGAAATATCTGGAATATTCCAATGGGAAATACGGATTTTCCAGGAACAACAAAAAACATCGATTTTCGCATGTTTACAAATGAGAAATTTCCAGCTTTTCCAAGGGAATTTTCCAATATCCTATTTATCACAGATAGTAGTCTATATGCCACGTTCTTTAAGCTACCACACGACTCTTTAAGTCTAATAGTTTTCTCACAATAATTGCTCAAACTTAGGCTTACACGAAAATTCCAAAATATTAAATCGGTCATAAGTCGACCTACAGATTTCTCTCGGAAAAAGTCCAGAAGCTTTATTGTGCGCCTTAAGGTTCTCTATAAAACGGCCGTAACAAAAATTGGCTACCTAATATATTAGCTCTCGGAAAATCAAAAAACTCGTTTTGAGAAATTCCTGAAATTTTCTCCAGCCGTAAGTTGATGACTTACAGATGTCTTATAGCCATAAATGGATTTAGATGGTAAAAGTACTGAGGGAGTGGTAATGAAAATATTTCCTAATCATTACAGTTTTCCCGTAATTTTCCGATTAAAATTAAAATTTTCCGGAGTTTCCTCAAATTTTCCAGATGTCTTGGTAAGAATATTAGAAACATTTTTTACCACATGAGGAGTCGGATTTATTTACGGGTTTACCCGGAATTTTCATATAAAGGTTTCATACGCATGGTGAAAATTCCATATTTTTGTGTTACCAAAAGTTAGGTAATCTTATTACCTATCGTTTGATACCGTTCCCATCCTCCTACCACTTCAAACGGCTGAGCTAGTATTTTTACCGTGAACCAATTATATCAACATTTTTACACAAATTTACCTTCAAAATATTTTCGATTTTCCGTAAATTTCCATACTATTAGTTTTCATCACTATATTTTCACGGGCCGTACCAGAATTTCCATTTAAATTTTCGCATATGAAGTCATTTCTTTTTATTTAACTTTTTCCTTTCCATTCGAAATAATGTAAACAAGAAACTAAAACATTGTTGGTGTTGGTGTTTGTTATTATCTTCTTCTTCTTCTTTTATTATATTTATTTACATACGATTTTTTGATAATATTGTAATAGGTAACAGGCGATCAGAATCACATGTCGGTGAAAATATTATTTAATTTTTATTTATTTACAAATTTATCGTACGCGAATGAGAATACAATAACAAAATCAACAAAATATAAAAACAACAAATTAAAGAAGAAGAAGATAATAACAAACAACAACAATGTTTTCGTTTCTTGTTTACATCATTTTTACGAATGGAAAGGAAAAAGTTAAATAAAAAGAAATGATTGTATTTGTTGTTTTCGTGTGTAAATTTATTTTAATTTTTTACACAATTATTTTTAGTTTTTCAATAGATTTAAAAATGTTAATTTTCTTCATGCATTGCGAAACTTTAAATGAAAATTCTGGGAAAACTCGTGAAAATACGGTGATGAAAACTGATAGTAGGGAAATTTAAGGAAAATCGAAAATACTTTGAAGGTAAATTAGTGGAAAAATGATGATAAAGTTGGTACACGGTAAAAATCCTAGCTCAGCCATTTGAAGTGGTAGGAGGATGGGAACGGTATCAAACGATAGGTAATTAGATTACCTAACTTTTGGTAACACAAAAATATGGAATTTTCACCATGCGTATGAAACCTTTATATGAAAATTCCGGGAAAACCCGTAAATAAATCCGAGCCCTGTAGTGGTAAAAAATATTTCAAATATTCTAACCAAGACATCTGGGAAATTTGAGGAAAATCCGGAAAATTTTAATTTTAATCGGAAAATTCCGGGAAAACTGTAATGGTTAGGAAATATTTTCAGTACCACTGCCTCAGTACTTTTACCATCTAAATCCATTTATGGCTATAAGACATCTGTAAGTCATCAACTTACGGCTGGAGAAAATTTCAGGAATTTCTCAAAACGAGTTTTTTGATTTTCCGAGAGCTAATATATTAGGTAGCCAATTTTTGTTACGGCCGTTTTATAGAGAACCTTAAGGCGCACAATAAAGCTTCTGGACTTTTTCCGAGAGAAATCTGTAGGTCGACTTATGACCGATTTAATATTTTGGAATTTTCGTGTAAGCCTAAGTTTGAGCAATTATTGTGAGAAAACTATTAGACTTAAAGAGTCGTGTGGTAGCATAAAGAACGTGGCATATAGACTACTATCTGTGATAAATAGGATATTGGAAAATTCCATTGGAAAAGCTGGAAATTTCTCATTTGTAAACATGCGAAAATCGATGTTTTTCGTTGTTCCTGGAAAATCCGTATTTCCCATTGGAATATTCCAGATATTTCTCAAAACTTAGATTTTTCTTTTCTTTAGATTTCTGCATCATTACATTTTTGGAAATTGAGTTTTTGCCAATTCCCCAGGTACCTTAAGATTGGTCTGCAAATGATTTTCCGAACTTTCGGCAGCCATAGCCCGAAAACCCTTGCAGATAGAAAGTGACCCCCATAATATAATTTGTAGCCCTCGATGAGAACTATCGCTGGTGAGAAGCTCATGAGAAAATATTGAGTTTTCTCGGAGATACAGGGGTCCAAATGTGCCAAATTTGGTACTTTTGAAGCTCCGTAGCTCCGCCCCCTGAGGGAAATCGGAAAAAGAGGTCGACAAAAAATGTTTTTTTTCCGAGCTCTACAATCTCTGAAAATATGAATGTCCTACGGGCAAAAAAATTTTTTCGGCATGAGGTTATAACCCACTCTTTTCCAGGTCAAAAAAGGAAAAATTGCTGAAAATAGGCTCAAACGATCGGGGGTGATCGTGCGAACAAGAATCCGTTGAGATTTTTCGAAAATTCCGCCTCTAAGTGGGTCAAAAATGAAAAACAAAAAATGAAAATTTCGGAAAATTTCGTGAAAAATTATGGCTGGAAATAGGCTCAAACGATCGGGGGTGATCGTGCGAACAAGAATCCGTTGAGATCTTTCGAAAATTCCGCCTCTAAGTGGGTCAAAAATGAAAAACAAAAAAATTTTAAAAAAAAATTTACCTCCTGGTAATTCTGCGCGACTGTTACTTCATCCGAAAATTGCCTGGTATTTTAGTGGAAATTTTTATGGATTTTTTAAAAACGCTATAACTCAGCCGTTTGAAGTGGTAGGTGGATGGGAATGGTATCAAATGACAGGTAATTTAATTACCTATCTTTTGGTAACATAAAAACATGCAACTTTTTCCGAAATATTTTCCAAAAATATGGCTGGAAATAGGCTCAAACGATCGGGGGTGATCGTGCGAACAAGAATCCGTTGAGATTTTTCGAAAATTCCGCCTCTAAGTGGGTCAAAAATGAAAAACAAAAAATGAAAATTTCGGAAAATTTAGTGAAAAATTATGGCTGGAAATAGGCTCAAACGAGCGGGGCTTATCGTGCGAACAAGAATCCGTTGAGATCTTTCGAAAATTCCGCCTCTAAGTGGGTCAAAAATGAAAAACAAAAAAATTTTAAAAAAAAATTTGCCTCCTGGTAATTCTGCGCGACTGTTACTTCATCCGAAAATTGCCTGGTATTTTAGTGGAAATTTTTATGGATTTTTTAAAAACGCTATAACTCAACCGTTTGAAGTGGTAGGAGGATGGGAATGGTATCAAATGATAGGTAATTAAATTACCTATCTTTTGTTAACATAAAAACATGCAGCTTTTTCCGAAATATTTTCCAAAAAATATGGCTGGAAATGGGCTCAAACGATCGGGGGTCATCGTGCGAACAAGAATCCGTTGAGATTTTTGAAAAATTTCGCCTCTAAGTGTGTCAAAAATGAAAAACAAAACATGAAAATTTCGGAAAATTTAGTGAAAAATTATGGCTGGAAATAGGCTCAAACGATCGGGGCTTATCGTGCGAACAAGAATCCGTTGAGATCTTTCGAAAATTCCGCCTCTAAGTGGGTCAAAAATGAAAAACAAAAAAATTTTAAAAAAAAATTTGCCTCCTGGTAATTCTGCGCGACTGTTACTTCATCCGAAAATTGCCTGGTACTTTAGTGGAAATTTTTATGGATTTTTTAAAAACGCTATAACTCAGCCATTAGAAGTGGTAGGTGGATAGGAATGGTATCAAATGAAAGGTAATTAAATTATCTATCATTTGGTAACATAAAAACATGGATTTTTCACCATGCCTATGAAAATTTTAAATGAAAATTCCGGGAAAACCCATGAAAATATATGGCTGGAAATTGGCTCAAACGATCGGGGGTCATCATACGAACAAGAATCCGTTGAGATTTTTCAAAAATTCCGCCTCTAAGTGGGTCAAAAATGAAAAACAAAAAAAATTTGCCTCCTCGTAATTCTGCTCTCGTGTTACCAAATCCGAAAATTAACGAGAGATGAAATGGAAAGAGTATCCGATGAACTCATTTTCAGTTTCCATAGCTAAATAAAATGACGACAACGGTTGATTTATTTTAAATGAAATTTTAAGTATTTATTCAATTATTCTAATTGTTTCTATAATTTAATTTTTAATTACAGTTGCTAATTAGTTTAATTAATTTAATTTCGTTTATTTATTTCCTCTTATATTTAATATAATTATAATTTATTTAATTGTTTATTGGTGCGGACATCAAAGCTGAGACGAAATCCGATTCCAGATTAATGTGTGATGTAAATGTATTCCAAATGATGGTGGTGGTGGTGGTGGTGGATTTTCTTCCTGTCTCACGAAACCTATTTGAGAAGATAAAATTAAAAAGTTATTAGTTATTATTTTACAGATGTTTTAAATAGAATTTTAATTGAATTATTTCTTACCATTTTCAAGCAATTTGTATCAGGCGATCATCACATCCACCGGCAGTATTTCTTTTCAAAATTTAATTCCAATGTATTGTTGAACCAAAATCTCGGCATTTCTTATCATTTTCCAGAAAATTGTACCAGGCGATCATCACATCAACCGGCAGTATTTCTTTCTAAAATTTAATTCCAGTGTATTGTTAAACCAAAAATTTCGCATTTCTTATCATTTTCCAGAATTTGTATCAGGCGAGCAGCACATTCACAGGCAGCGTTTCTTTCCAAAATTTCATTCCGATGTATTATTGTTGAACCTAAAAAAATCAGTTTTTCAGCAAAGTCGTCCGCTTCACATTGTGTGTGTGTGTGTGTGTGTGTGTGTGCGTTGCATGGCGGTATCGTAGCGTGGGAAAATTAAATTGTATAGAAATAAAAAAACAGAACAAAATTAGTTTTACGTTTTTTTTTGGTTGTAATTGAATTTATTTCCCATTACATTTTTTATAACATTTTTTTTTATTTTTATTCCATTCTAAACACCGATAATAATTTTATTTTAATTTTTCATAAATATATAATTTAAATTATTTTAACCATAAATAATTAATTAATAAATTAATTAATTTAATTTTTTGTTTTTTTTGTTTAATTATTTTTTCCATTTGATAAATAAATTTTTAAATATATATTAATTTTTGTTATATAATAATTTGCCACTCTTAAAATATAAATTTAATTAAAATTTTCAAAATTAATTAATAATTTTTTTTGCTATAAAATTAAAAACAAATACAAAAACAAAAACAAAAACAAAAACTAAAAAAAAACACGGTGCATTACCATCCGGTTTCCAAAACTATTTTTAGGTTAAATATTTCAATAAATACGTATTAAATGTTGAGCGCACATACACATAGACACATAGATATTGATAGATAGAGTGAGATAGAGAGAGTGTTTAAGTGTGTGTGTGTGTGTGATGATGTGTATTTTTGTGTTAATCCTTAAATATAAAAATTGATTTCTTATAATTAATAATAAATAGTTTTATATTATTTCACTTACAATTAATTATAATTTAATTTTCTAATTTTCTAATTTCCTAATCATCTAATCTTCTAATCTTCTAATCTTCTAATCTTCTAATCTTCTAATCTTCTAATTTTCTAATTATAAACATTTATTATTAATTTATGTGGCACACATTTTTTTATAGTTTACATTTAATTTTAATTTTACTATTCGAAATAATTAATTGAAATAGTTTAAAATGGTATTTTGATTGAAAAATATTAAATAAATATGATTTAATGTGGATGGGGGGGCTGTTAGGCTTGGGGAGGGTGGGGGTCGATCTTTTGTATCCAAAGTTTTTTTTCACAATGAGTTAGGCGACGGAGCTGGTGAGACTTATTTTACTAGAAAAGTATCGGAATCGTATTAAAAAAGATATAAAAAATTAATTTAAATTTTTAAACTTGTGAGTGTGAGTGAGTGAGTGAGAGAGAGTGTGTCGGAATGTTAGGCTTGGGGAGGTTGGGAGTGGATTGTGATCATTGTATCCAAAGTTTTTTTTCACAATGAGTTAGGCGACGGAGCTGGTGAGACTTATTTTACTAGAAAAGTATCGGAATCGTATTAAAAAAGATATAAAAAATTAATTTAAATTTTTAAACTTGTGAGTGTGAGTGAGTGAGTGAGAGAGAGTGTGTCGGAATGTTAGGCTTGGGGAGGTTGGGAGTGGATTGTGATCATTGTATCCAAAGTTTTTTTTCACAATGAGTTAGGCGACGGAGCTGGTGAGACTTATTTTACTAGAAAAGTATCGTAATCGTATTAAAAAAGATATAAAAAATTAATTTAAATTTGTAAACTTGTGAGCGTGAATGAGTGAGTGAGAGAGAGTGTGTCGGAATGTTAGGCTTGGGGAGAGTGAGGGTTATGTGACCATTGTATCCAAAGTTTTTTTTCACAATGAGTGAGGCGACGGAGCTGGTGAGACTTATTTTACTAGAAAAGTATCGGAATCGTATTAAAAAAGATATAAAAAATTAATTTAAATTTTTAAACTTGTGAGTGTGAGTGAGTGAGTGAGAGAGAGTGTGTCGGAATGTTAGGCTTGGGGAGGTTGGGAGTGGATTGTGATCATTGTATCCAAAGTTTTTTTTCACAATGAGTTAGGCGACGGAGCTGGTGAGACTTATTTTACTAGAAAAGTATCGGAATCGTATTAAAAAAGATATAAAAAATTAATTTAAATTTGTAAACTTGTGAGCGTGAATGAGTGAGTGAGAGTGTGTGTGTGTGTGTGTTTGTGTGTGTGTGTTTGTGTGTTTGTGTGTGTCTCTTTTGTCATTGGAACATTAAATAATAATTATGTTTTAGTTAAGCGTTGGCAATATATGTTAAGGGTGCCCACGAACACAAGTTAAAAATGAAGTCACATCATTTTAATCAAAAGAAAAGAGTAGTCCGACATTCAGACGACGACAAAACAAGAAAGTTCGTCAAAATAGCAATACAAAAATTATTAGGTGGGGCAATAGCTCCTCCTCCGGCGGTATTCACTTGATACTGAAATACCGGCCATTAAACGAACGTTTTCAATATTTTTTCTATAAAATTTTACAGTTATTTATTTAAAATAAAATCTTTAATAATTTAAATGGCGCACCAAAAAGTGTTTGTTGTGCGGTGGTGGTGTCACAAAGTTTGTTTGTATTAATTCAGAAGGGGAGGGGGGTGGGAGAGGGTGGGTTAGGTTTGATAAAAAGCTCGTTAAATATTTTTTTTTTCTTCTTATTCTTAATATTATTCTCTAAATCTCTAATCAAAAACAGCTAAACAAATATATTATTTTTTTTTGCCCAAATTAAATGGCGGCGCTAATTATTGTATTGTATTTTTGATTATTTAAATTATTAATTAATTATTAATTAAATTTTATTTTAAATTAATTTTTAATTTTATAGCTTAACATTATAATATTGTTTTGTTATTTTATATTATATTTTTAAGAATATTACGAATAGTACAATAATTATTGGCTTATAATTAATAAATAGATTGATTAAAAATGATTATTTTTAATATAATAATTTTTTTCAATTAATTAATATAACTTTTCAACTTAAACACGCATGCGTTAATTTTTATTTTGTTTTTAATTTTTAACCTAAAAAAAAAAATATTTCTTTTACTAAATTGGATTATTTTTTTTTGTGTGAGTGTTTTTTGGGTGTGTGTGTGTGTGTGTGTGTGTGTGTATAAATATTTTTTTTTAATCCTGCTGTTTTTTTAGTATTTGATATGTGGGGGGGGGGGGGGTCGGTTGGGTGTTTAGTTTTTTTTTTAAGGTTATAAATTTTTGATTTTATTTAAAAAAAAAAATAAAAAAAGACAAGAAATTGAACGACGACACAAATTTAATTGTTTATATGACGACGATGGCCGATATGTTCCGTTGGTTGGGTTTGTTATACAAAAAATAAAATAAATTCGAATCTCTGTTTCGTTCACTTCGACTACTACTACTACTGCTACTACCTCTTTCAGTATTTCATTTGAGCGTTTGGGCGAGGGGGTTTTGGGGGGGGGTTTGTTTTTTTTTTTGTTTTTATTTATGAAAAGATATTTTTTTTCTAATTTCTTTTTGGTTATTATTCGTTTTTAGCGAATTTTAAACGGCTATTGTAAAATCTGTATTATTTTTTGATTTCGGCTTTTTCTTCTGTTTCGGTTGCTGTTGTTGTTGAAAGCTCAGCTGCTGCTGTTGTTGTTGTTGTTGTTGTTGTTGCAATGATTGATGTACAATTGGTACATTATTATTGTCACCATATAAACTTAAACGTTTTGTTAATGTTGACGACGATCCGGTACCCATTCCGATGGACGATAATTCACCGGTGGTGACCAATGGTGATGAACGCCGTGCCATTATTGCAGTATCAATAGATTGATTTCTTTTGAAACAATATAATTTTTTGCCATCATCATTACCGCCACCACTAGCACCAGCACCACCACTATTAATATCAAAAATATTACCGGCCATTGCATTGGGTTTAATTAATTGTTGTTGTTTGTTGCGCAATAAATTTTGACTAAATTCTATTGAATTTTCCGAATCAAATTCATTGTCTGCATCGTCTTCTTCCTCCGCACCACCGGTTTTCTTTGTACGCTGGTGGCTGTGACGCTGTTGTAATTGTTTCATTTCCATTTGTTTTATCCTTGCCGCATCATCACAAAAATCAATGGGTGGACTTACATTTTCATATGATATGTAATTTTTTGGTTGACGTCCGACGCCACTGGTTTTTGTTGTTAATGTTTTTGTTAATGTTAATGTTGTTGTTGCTGATGGTGCTGTTGATGTTGATGTTGATGCTGATGATGATGATGATGGTGGTGGTGGTGGTGGTGGTGGTGCTTGTGGTGGTGTCATTCCATAACAATTATTATCAATTGGATAGGTAAATTTTTGACGTAATTTTAATAGATCCATATCCAAACGTAATGTATCGGCGGTATTTGACATGGTTGTGCTACCATGGTTGGGCTTGCTGGCTTGGGTGGCTGTAGTTAATGTGGCCGCCGTTGCCATCGGTACCGATGTCGATGTGGTTGGTACAATTGTTGATACAAAATTTGTGGATGTATTACGAAAACCATTTGTAATTTTATGGACGCCCACCTCACGTTTCGTATGGTGTGACAAAGGATCGTTTAAAAATTGTTGTTGTTGTTGTTGTTGTTGTGGTAATGGATTTGATGTTTGTCTATTTGCCGTTATTGATATTGGTTTTATAATATATTTTTCATTGGTTAATGGTAACGATAATGTTTGTTTTCGATGACACAACGATGATTTATGTGATTTTTTATTGTCAACACTTAAATAATGTTCATGTGGTTGTGGTTGTTGCGGTTGTTGCAGTTGTTGCGGTTGTGGTTGCTGTTGTTGCGGTTGTTGCGGTTGTTGCTGTTGTTGTTGTTTTTTAAAATAATATTGATATTGTTTTTGATTTTGTGGTGCAAAAGGATCGTCATTATAAATGTCATTTAATATTAATGCATTTACAGATGAATTTCGTGAATCATCATCATCTGCAGTATTTTGAACATTCATTTTACGACGTGGTGTCAACGTTAAAAAATCACCATACGATTTCGTTAACATTTGATTACTATTTTTATGTGACAAATTTAAATTATTAAATTTATTCATTGGATTTTTATTTATAAATGAATGTTCATGAATTTTTGGAATAATATCATCTCGTGCGGTTGCCGCAGCAGCACCAGCCGCAGCACCGGTGGCCGAATATTTTTTCTCTTTTGACAGGAAATTTTGATATTGTAATAATTCAATTGAATCAATTGAATGTTGCTCATTATTATTAGTATTATTTTTATAAATATTATTGTTATCGGCAGCCGTTGCTGCGTTTGGTTCCGTACAAACAGACACAGATTTTTTTATCGATTGTTGTTGTTTTTGTTGACGACGATGTTGTTTTTTAACACTTTTATCAAATTCATTTAATGTTGGTATGATGTCAAAATTGTGACGTTGTCCACTTGAATTTGAGGTGTGATTGATGATTGGTGTGGTGGTTTGGTTGGTTGGTTGAGTGCATACGAAGAAAATGAAAATTAAAATAAATATTATTAATAAAATAAAATTTAAATATAAAATTTAATTTTAAATTACAATTTTATGACATTTTGACATATGTTACAAAATAGAAAATAACAGTCAAAATGTCACACACACACAAAAAAGTGATATAGTTTCCATTGATCGGCGGATCGGTGGTTAAAAGTGGAATTTGCATTTGTGTGGGGGGTTTTTTTATTTTTTTTTTTTAAATTTCTTACCTTGATTGACGGCTGCTGTTGTGGTGGGTACGAAATGATTCAGAAATTTGTAACTTCTCGATTGATGTATCGACTTTTTGGTTGTTGAATGGAATAGTATCGGCTAATTCGAACGTAATTATAATTGAAAAGAACGAAAAATAAAAGAAAAAAATATTATGGGGACAGTTCGAAGGATTAAGGATTTTTTTCGTTTTTGTAATGGCAAATAAAAAAATAAATAAATAAAGCGACAACAAAAATAAAATAAAAACAAAATTTTTTCAAAGTTGGGAAACCAAAAAAGTTCTGAATTTGTAATTTTATAATTTTTTGCTTTGGTTTTTTTTTTTGGAATCAATCCAAAGAATATCGTTTTCGTAAAGAGTGACCTGTCGGACAACAACAGCTTTTTGCTCAGTTAATTCTTAAGGTTTCCACAAAATCGATATTCTGTTTGTTCAGTTTTAATAGTTGTCCAACTGTTCCGATATAATTCAGTCTATTTCCAATGCTTGAAATTTTTAAATTTTACAATTTTGTCCCTTTTGAATGACCAACAAATGAAATATTAATAGTAGTTTGCCCGTGATTTAACAACAGTGTCCACAATAAATTTCCAGGAAAATCACATTATCCACAGGATAGTTGTAATAGGTAACTTCAAACGCTAAAGTTGGTATAATATTATTGAAGAAATTCGGTCAACTTAAGCGGATGGAGGGGGGCCGGTGGTTATCCACAGGATAGTTGTAATAGTTAACATCATACGCTAAAGTTGGTATAATATTATTGAAGAAATTCGGTCAACTTAAGTGGATGGAGGGGGGCCGGTGGTTATCCACAGGATAGTTGTAATAGTTAACTTCATACGCTAAAGTTGGTATAATATTATTGAAGAAATTCGGGGGTCCGATGGTTTAGAATATTTAAGATTATAAATTAGATTTCCGGTAATTTTAAAGGAACACTATTTAGGATTTATAAAATAGAACATGCGGGGAATGCACCACAATTCCCTTTAACACTTGATGTTCAAATGGATATTAAGGCAATCCAGAAATAGTATATGAATTGACATTTTCGGTACACATACAACAGTTTAATGAGTAAATTCATTAGAAAATCAAATTAATTTATTACAACATTTGCCTCCTCCTCTTACTCACTCCCGCACGATATAACTCCATCGATCAGTAATTGATTTCCGTTAAAGTTAACATTTAAGTTTAATGAAAAATTTAAGGCCACATACACGGAGAAGGGCTGTAGGAACAAAAATTTTGAAAATTTTACGCAAATCTTTTTAGTTTAAATGTCAAAGCTTTTGTTTATGTTTTACAACGTCTCAAAGGTTTGGGTAAGTTTTACGGAATGGTATGTTTGGGATACATACCGATGCCAATTAATTATTATATTCTCCCAGATAATTATAATAGAAAACGGAATAGCTTTCACAAATTAATTTATTACAACATTTGCCTCCTCCTCCCATTCACTCCCGCACGATATAACTCCATTGATCGGTTCCGTTAAAGTTAACGTTTAAGTTTAATGAAAAATTTAAGGCCACATACACGGAGAAGGGTTGTAGGAACAAAAATCTTGAAAATCTTACGCAAAGCTTAGTTAGTTTAAATGTCAAAGCTTTTGTTTGTCGACACAAAGCCCCAAAGGTAAGTGGGTAAGTTTTACGGAATGGTATGTTCAATTAATTATTATATTCGCCCAGATATTTATAATAGAAATCGGAAAAGTTTTTACAAATCATGAACTTTTTTCTCCCTCATATTATGCCGGTCATCTGTCACCTGTCACTTTTATGTTTTCTGTTTTTTGTTTTGAATTTGCCAATTTTGTGCGATAGAAAGAAAGCGAAAATAGAAAGAGAGGATTTTTGAAGTTGTTTTTAGAAAATAGAAATAGAAAAAAAAAGCCAATAATATTAATTCAATACACAAAACATTCATCTGCACTTGCGCACACACACACACACACACACACACACACACACACATACTAATACAAACAAAAAACAAATTTATTAATAGTATAAAAAAATTCCATATTATCTTTGTGTTGCCAATAATGAATGAATCGAATGAGTTGATGGAAAATTATAATTATAAATAATTAATAACGAAAAACGATAATTTAAAAATTAAAAATAAAATGAGCGCATTTTGAATATTAATTTAAAACGGTAAAATTTGTAATTTGCATTAGGGGGGAGGGATTGAATATTTAATTTTAAATTTAATTTATGAATTTAAGTTACGCGTACGCACGGTTTTCTTTTGTTTTTTTTATTAAATATTTTTTTGCACTCTAAAAAAAAAACAGTTTAACTCGAAAAAATTAATCCAAAAAATTAATTGATGATAAAAATTAAAATTGTTTTTATGAATTTCATTATGTGTCAACAAAAATAATACTAACTTACTATGATGAGATGGTCTATTGAAGACAGATAAACGATCTTTGGCACCGATACCACCACCACCACCACCACCGGCAGCAACAGCAGCAGCAGAAGTAGCACCGCCACCACTGCCACCAGCAGTACCAACACCACCAACACCACCAATTGGTATTATTGTCGAACGTAATCCACTAATATTCGAACCATGAGTGATTGGCGTAATTGCATGACCTAAATGTTTTCCGATTTATAATTTTAAATTATTTTCTAAATATTGCCAATATTATAAAAATATTTGCAAAAAAATTACTTGTAAAATTAACCGGTCCAATGTCATCGGTATCCAAATGATTTGTAGATTCTGTAAGACTATTTAAACCCATATTACCATGATCACCACTGCCCGATTCCGTATCCGAACCCAAACTATCATATTCTTCTGATTCAGATTTATGAATTTTAGATTTATTACACATACTACTGCGATTCAATGTGCTGGTATGTAATCGTTGTTGTTGTTGTTGTTGTTGCTGCTGTTGTAATTGTTGTTGATGTTGTTGATGTTGTTGATGTTGAAGTTGTAATGATAGCGTTGCACTATTACAACGAATATCATCTCTTGTTTCATAAATACTGTCGGTGCCAACACTACGTCCACTGCTAATCAATTGTTGTTGTTGTTGTTGTTGTTGTTGTTGATGCAATTGTAATTGTTGTTGTAATCGTTTTGATGCCGACTGCTCTAAACTCTCATGACTGGGCAAATGAAATGTTGCATATGGATATATATCTTCGGAATATTCTGGTATACGTTCTAATGGATTCATTGACGACGATGCATCACCACATGGACTAATACTTTGTGGTTGTTGTTGTTGTTGTTGTTGTTGTTGCGAATTTTGTTGCGGATGCGGTGGATGTTGATGTACTAACGGTGGTTTACGTACAGTTGCATAATATTGATCACGTAATTCACTGTCACTATCGCTACTACGACTGCCACCATGTTGAAATTGAGGATGATGATGATGATGATGATGATGATGATGCCGATGTTGTTGTTGTTGTTGTTGTTGTTGTTGTTGTTGTTGCAAATGATGAACATGATGTTTAGTATTTTCATGAATAATATGATGACTTGTGGATGACGGTAACGTTGACGTACCCGATAGTTGATGTTGTTGCTGTTGCTGCTGCTGCTGTTGTTGTTGTTGCGAATGGGATGGTTCCAATTGATGCCGGTGCTGATGATGCAATTGTTGATCTTGTTGCTCTTCCTGTTCCTGTTGCTGTTGTCGTTGCCGTTGACGCCGTCGCCTTGCCCTCAAATGACAACCGAATATTGTTAGAATTGATGGATACAAACAAAATAGGACACCGATTAATGTTATTAGAATTGATACAACCGATATAATTAATACCATTAGAACACTTTTATCGGACAATATTGATCGTATCGATGGTGTTGTATTTTCTTCTTTATACACATCGTTACGATTAAAAGTGCCATCCAAATTTGTTTGAAATATTGTATCACCATAGCGTGTAACAATACCGGGTCCACCAATATTACCTTTTGATAATAAATTGATGTTATTTTTAATGCCGATGTTACCACCACCACCACCGCCGCCGCCGCCGCCGCCTACACCAGCGCCACCGCCAACAAATATACCATTATGGTCAATCAATATTGGATCGTCCGAATGACCATGACCGCCGCCGGTGTGCACAAATTGTTCGATTGGCTTTAGCGTATCAAATTCATAGTCGGCTATTGTTACACCAGCATTATTAGTTCCATGTACGCGTACGTTATAGGTGGTGGCCGGTAGCAAATCGGGAATGACATAACGTTCATGTGATTGTATATTGCTCGACACAATAATCCATTGACGTGCATTATTATCTTGACGCCGAAATTCAACAGTAAAATATAATATTGAACAACCACCGTCTTGCCAGGCCGATAATTCTAAGGCCACCGATGTTACATTTGGTCTTATTAAATGTTGTTTTTCTGGTGCTATTGGTGCATTGCCTGTGTTAAAAAAAAAACAAAAACGAAAATGTATTAGACAGAGACAAAAAATAAGTAAAAAAAAAAAACCATTATCGTTACCTTTTGTTCGTATTGATTCCGTGCGTGTCGGTGTACCGCTACCAATTCGATTGAATGCAACCAATGTAAAATAATAAGTTGTGCCGCAATGTAAATCTTCAAATAAATATGAATTTGTACGACGATCCAAAATAATCTCTTCCCAATCGTCGTGTTCAAACCGACACGATAATATATAACCACGTATCGGTGAACCGCCCGTATCGCCGGCACGCCATTCTAACGCAACCGATGTTGATGTTGTGTCCGAAACAGTTAATTCGGGTGCAGCCGGTGGTACTTGAACATGCAATTGATATACAATTTGATCGGCACCATGTAAATTACGTACACCACACGTATAATTTCCTTCATGCATTCGTTCCACATTCCGTAATGTTAACGTATTGTTACCATCAACTTCTAGATTCAATTTGGATGGTCTGCGCCATGATGCGATCGATGATGGTGACACGGGAAAATTAAAAAATAATAAATATTATATGTTCGAATTGTGTGTGTTGTGCATTAATTAATTTACTTACCGTTTTCCGGCACCATCAATAGAACTCCATTCGGTTATTGCCTTTGGTCGACCCACATATAAACATGCCAGCCGAACATCAACACGCCATGCAACACTTATCGACTGACCAAATGACACAATCGCAGCCGGTATAACTTTATTTGTTTGCATTTTAATGACGGGCGTGCTGGGACCTTGGCCGACACGTGTCGATGCCGTTACCCATGCCTCATACGTACGTATTGCCTTCAAATTTTTCATTTCAAAATGACGATTTTGGGCGGCCAATTCTTCTTGCACCATATCCTTTTCCACCCCATTTTCTAATATCCGAATGTACAATGTGTACCGTAATATAATACCGTTTGCATTTTTCGGTGGCATCCAACTTATAATTATTGATGTGTCACTGCTCAATACCGATTTTATACTTTCCGGTGAATCCGGTACCGTTTCATCTGTTGCACATGCTATCGGTGCACTGAGCACACCCTCACCCGCTTTTGTATAGGCCAACACTTGTATACTATAATTGGTGTACGGCGGCAACGAACCCAATACCATTTCCAATGTATCCGTTATCCGTGTTTCACGTGACAAACTTCCACCAACACTGCTAACACCACCACTGCCACTAACCCCAATGATTACATTATTGTTGTTGTTGTCATTATTATTATTACCATATTTGCTTTGAATAATTTTAACATCAATTTGACTACCCAAAATGTTATCATTAGAATTAAATCCACGACCACCACCACCATTTTTACGTTGATCTGTATCATCAATACCACTAATTCCATCAATATAATTAACATGTTCAATAGTACCGGATAAATTAGAATCACCATTAATATTACCACCACCACTGCCACTGCCACTACCACCACCACCACCACTACCACCATTTAATATTCCACTATATTCTAAATCCAAATTATATGGTTCGTAATAGATTTTATAGCCTTGAATGATGCCATGAATAAATTGTTCGGGTGGTGCCAACCATTTAATATGCAAATTATGCGGTGACAATGGCATACATTGAATTGATTGAGGCGGTGCACTTGGTACATCTTCTAATGTATGTGCTATAATTGGATCACTTGGTGGCCCATCACCTTTGGCATTAAATGCCTGTACGGTAACACTATATTTTGTAAATTTTTCCAAACCAGTTAAACGAAAATCGGAAATGCCATCACCACCGCCGGGTATACCAACACGTGAATAATTATAGGCAATGTCAAAATAATTATTGGTGTTGGTGACATCGGTGGGCCAATTGGGTGCCGACAATAGTGGCGATGGAATTAAACGAGTTGCCATTGCTGCTGATGGTATTGTGGCCAATGCTGTATTTTTTGATACCGGTACAGATGCTGGTACTATTTCTGATGTTGATGCTGATGCTACTGCTGCCACTGCTGTTGATGATGATGCTGCTGCTGCTGCTAATGCTGATAATAATGATGTTGATGATGATGATGCTGATGATGATGCTGCTGGTACTGCTGATAATGATGATGATGATGAAGCTACGGCTGTTGATGCTGCCGATATGGCCGATAGTGCTGCTGTCCTTACCAACGGTGATATACCTTTTCCGGTTGCCGTCAATGCTGCCGATGGACCCATAATTAATGTACTATTAATTTTACGAAAACCAATGGTATAACCTAATAGTTCACCAAACCATAAATGACGTTCGGGTGGACGCCATGTCACCAACAATTGTTGGGGTCCCAATGGTTCAACGGACACCGATAATGGTGGACCGCCCGGTTGTTCACCTTCCGTTTGTAAATGTAATATATCACTGGGCGCACTAATGCCTAAATGATTTTCGGCAAATAAACGAAAATGATATGGTGTTGCGGGTCGTAAAGATGATACCATCGTTGACGTACGATTACCGGGTAATATTTTTTGATCAATATGTTCGTGCCAAATGTCATGCGATTCTTTATATTGTAATAAATAATTGGTGACCGGTTGTGATTCACTTATAAAATTTGAATTGAATTCACCATCATGACCAGTAATTGGATCGATACCGGGCATTTTACCCATATTAAATATATTACCAATTTTTTTAAATTTCTTCTTATTAAAATTAAGAATATTATTGAAACCACCGCCACCGCCACCGCCACCGCCACCACCTCCAATATTTATTGCATACTCATTGGCCGGTGACCATTCCAATATAACATAACGACTTTTCAATTCAATGCAATGGAAATTTTTCGGAAATGCCGGTGGTTCTTGAACTTGTAAATAAATAACGGTATGATCATGACCATATGCATTTGTGGCCACACACGTATATTCACCGCGATCGATCAATGACGTTTGCATTATTGTTAATTCCGATGCATATCCATTCTGGATGGCCGTATTCTTTAAATTATATCTTATGTCATACATTGGATCGATACGATTACCTCTGGCACGCCATGTAATTTCTAATGGTTGATCACCAACCGCTTCACAATGTAATGTTAAACGATCACCACGACGTACAGTCAATTGTTTATTACGTACGGTTACAGTTGGACCAACTAACAAAGAAAAATAAAATAGAAACAATTGGAAAACTGTTGCATGTGTGTGTGCATGCAAAACAAAACAAATCAAATTCAACTTACCGTGAACGGTTAAACGGATTAATTTACTGAGTCCTGAACCGATGCCATTATTTGCCTGACACAAAAAGTAACTGTCATGTTTTTGATTAACATTTGTTATTATCAATGATCCGTTGCTGTGACTTTCAATGCCCGCATTACTACCATAAATATAGCTTAATTCACGATAATCGCCCGAATGTTGTTCGCCAACAGCTTGTTTCCAATGTACCGTTGGCAATGGAAATCCATCCGCTTTACAATCAATAACAACTGTATTCCCAAATATTGCACTTTGATCTTTTGGTTCGACTATCCAACGCGGTGGTACTTTAATAATTTATATAAAATTAAAATAATAACAATTAAATTAAATTATTATCGTATGGAAAAAGTTTATTGTTGATAATTTTGTGTGTCGCCGCCGATCAATAATTATTTGATTTGCAAAAAGATTTTATGAGCTTTTTTGTTTGTTAATCATCAATCTGGACACAAAAAATCATCATCAGTTTATTGCATAATAATAATTAACGGTAAATAAAGCACATGCCATTACATTGCCAACTGTTTATAAAAATTATAAAAACCCAAAATAAAAGCTAAACTACTTGCCGCGCTACATTTAAATTAAGAACAATTTAAAAAATCGGCATTGTTGTCAAATTTAATTTAATAAAATACATATTTGAGAAATAGAATAACCTACCGACCGATAACAATATATACCTGAAATGAAATAATCCTTAATATTCCTAAAGACGTTCCAAATAACCCTATAAAAAAACAGTCTCCTTTATATCCATTTATTTTTTGTTTTGAGTACACACAGAAAACTTACATTGTTGCCAAATTATTAAATAAATCAATCGCCATAAGTAAATTAAAAAAATATAATTGTGGTGCCTTTGATTAAAATTAAAATGTGCTTTTATTAAGAAATGGTACATTTAAATAATACAATCTTTGGACATTGTGCCATTGTTGCCAAAATCATTGGCATGGTTTCATTAAATTTTCCATCTAATTTTTTTCTTAAAATTTATAATTCATTAATCGCAAATTTTACCCTTTTTGTGCGAATCGATACGTAAACTATGTTTTTAAAATTAAAACCATACCAAAGTTGGGTGGCTGAGCAACAGCTATGTGACAGACAAGTGCATGTGTGTGTGTGTGTGTGTGTGTGTGTGTGTGTGTGTGTGGGTGCGTGGATCTTATTTGTATAATAATAAGTGATTTTTAGGTGCAAAATTAGTGATTAGTTACATTCTTATTTACGATGGTGCTGCTGTTATAGCTTGCTTCTTGTACTGTGCAGTTTGTGCTCCACATTGCATTGTGTGCGTGGGTGGGTGTGTTTGTGTTTGTGTGTGTCAATATGATTGCAATGAAAAAAAAAAAAAAAACCAGTAAATACGAACCAGATACTGATAATACAGCTGAATATTCAACTGTTCCACCTAAATTACAAATTTCACACGTATAATTTCCATTATGTTTTGATGTTAAATTTTGGATTGTCAATATGCTTGAAAATGATGGTAATTCATTTATAATAATTGTCCGATCAATTTCGTCCACATTTGATATTGGGTTACCGTTACGCAACCATGTAATATTAAACGGTTGATCACCTTGACTCGTCGAACACATTAATTGGGTACGCATACCTTCGACAATATCCGTTTCAAAATTAAACGGTGATATTCTGGGCGGTACTGTAAACAAAATTTATTTATTTATATTTTTACAAAACAAATTTATTTATTTGGTTTTGGGTGGACGAGAGCTAGAGCTAGAGAGAGAGAGAGAGAGAGAGAGCGAGCCAGATAGTCCTTTACATCTTTCTTTTTACAGTATAATGCAATAATACCAAAATACCAAAATACTATTAAAATTAAATAAATATTTAAACAAAAAAAATTTGCATGCATTTGCGAAGTTTAACAATTTTTATGGAAAAATAATTATTAATTAAATTAAAATCCATGCAAACACAACAACAACAAAAGAATACAAGAATATTTTCAATTGGTTTTTATTTTAGTTTTTCTGTTACAATTTTTTTACCATTCACACGTAATTGTGCTGAATATGTAACGGTATCCGCTTCATTTTCAACTTTACACGTATAGACACCACTTTGTGCACGCGTTACACTTGTTATACTCAATGCACTTGTGAATTCATCATATTGACGTATCGTAATTGTTCCATGATTTGTTTCATTTTTAGCCATACCAAGTTGTTTATTAACACCGATACCGCCGCTACCGCCGCTACCGCCGCCGCTGCCGCCGCCGCCACCATCGATTTGGAACATACTTCCAACACTACCGCCCGCCATTATTCGACCCATTAACGGTGACATTAATTTTATCGATGCAGATGTTGATTGTTGCAGCGGTGGTGGTGGTGGTGGTGGTGGTGGTGCGTGCAGTGCTTGTTGTTGACGATGATGATGTTGTTGTTGATGTTGTTGTTGTTGTTGTTGATGTTGTTGTTGTTGTTGTTGATGTTGTTGTTTTTGTTGTTGTTGTTGTTGTGATGGTGGTGATACCAATGTTTTTACCACCGATACAATTGGTACATCATCTTTATACCATGAAAATGTTAATGGTAAATCACCGGTACCCACAACACATTGGATACTCGTACGATCGCCAACATTAAGATCACGTGATTCAAATGGTGTTATTTTTGGTGGTACTATTTTCGTATTTCGTTAGTCGTATTTAAAAGTGTTAAATTTTTTAATTAATTATTTAATTAAAATTAAAATAGAAAATTTAATTAAAAACATTTGGATTTGCTAATGCCTGGCACTGACTTAAAACAGATGACGGGAATAACTTTTTAACGCAAAATGTCCATCGTCGTTTTTGTGGCCCAAAAAAAATATTGTCTAATATAAAAAAAATATAGAGCTTTTCAAAAGGAAAATAATGCTGTGGTCGACGATAAATATTCAATGGATTCCATGGCGATGTGAGTGACTCAAAAATTCGTACTAGTTTCTTAGAAATTCCGTTTAAAAAAATCAGTTCCTTATATTACATTTCCATTGTCAACGCATAAATATATTTTGGGACGAGTAAAGTGAAGTGAAAAAAAAAAATTAAGTGAACTTTTGCCAAACCCATTTCAGTTTGTTTAGTGCTACTACCGTAAAATTTTTTTGGTGATAAAAAGCTTTTAATTTAAACTTCTATGTGAAACTTCAAAACTGTGTGCTTTTATAATTTATTATTTTATTTTATTGTTAGTGCTTTTAATTTCATATTATTTTTGTGCTTTTAAAATTGTGCAATAAAAAATGGTGTGTAGTGAGGGGCGGGTTCCATTTTTTTGTTTTTGTGCATTTAAATTGTGCAAATAAATTGTTTAACATTACCTTTTTTTTGTGTGTGTGGGTGTACTTCAAAAAAAGAATTAAAAATATTTTCAAAAAAAAACCAGAGCCGTTGGTTGAATGTTCGGGGACATGTTGAAATTTTTATCTTATATTTTTTATCATAAAATATAATATTTAATAAAGTGTTCGTTTTAACGTTCAAAACCATTGAATTAAAACTACAAAAAAATAATTAATTAAAATTTGAACGTACCTAAAACTCTTAATTCAACAGATTTGGATGAGGTATGATTATGTTTATTACGTGCTGTACATGAATATGTTGCCTGGTCAGCGGCCCGTTGTACATTATCAATTTGTAATGTACCGTTAACAACACGTTGTCACATATTGGTAGGCAATTGAACGTTATCCTTTTCCCAGGTGATGCTATCAATTGGATAACCGGCAACCGGACATTTGATAAACAATTGTTTACCGGCTACCGATGATATTGGTGGCATCGAACGTACATACGGCATACCGTAAATGTTAAGGCGTCCGGCATGTTGAATTTGACCGGAACGTGATTTTGCAATACATTCGTATTCGCCGCCATCTTCGGATTTGACAGCCGTTATATTTACATGACTGATAACATCACCCAATACGGTTACATATTGACCAATCATAAGACGATCGTTCTGTGTGTTGTGAGTTGGGGGGGGAGAAAAAAAAAAACAAAATAACGCATAATTAATTAAAAACAAAAGAAAACGAAAAACAACAACAACAATTCAAAAAGATAATTTACAACTGGTAATGGGAATCCATCTAAATTCCATGTTATTTGTGGTGTTGGATTACCAGTTGCACTACATTTTAATGAAACCATTGGTCCCGGTTGCATTGTTTGTTCAATAAAACGATAAATAAATTGTGGTGCAACTTCTGTTCCAGAAAAATAAATGCAATAAAATTGAAAAAACCAAAAAAAAAATAAACAAAAAAAATTACATCACAAAATGTTTTTAAATGTTTAAAAGAGCAAGACGCGCCCCCGTTATTATTTTATTACCACCAAGACTTAATTCGGCTGTACTTTGAATTGATTCCGCTTCATTTTTATAAAAACATTGATACATTCCTTTATCCTCTTTTGTTATCGATGTTATTTTTACATATTCCCGTGTCACCATACGCACACGTGCACCCATTCGCAACGGTTGTCCATCCTTAAGCCAATACAAATTTGAATGCGGAAAACCGGAAACGCTACATGTCTGTAGGTGTTGCGTGCGGATGTTGGATTGTGATTGTTCGAATTGGTGTCCGCATTTGTGCGTGTACATATAAATAAAAAAATATTTTTTAATAATACAATTAAATGTGTGTGTGTGTGTGTGTGTGAGAGTTAATTAAATAATAAAAAAAACAATTTCCAACACATACCAATTCAGCGGATTTTCCCAAATCAATAGTTTGACGTGCCGGTTGTACATGTACCGTTAACGGTGCCGTAACCGCCAACTGTACCTCCAATGTTTCACTGCCTTCGGAATTTGTGGCCGTACAAAAATATGTACCCGCATCGGTTTTCATAATGGATGAAAATATTAACGTACCACCACCATCACGCACAAAAATCCGATTATTTAATAAAACATTGTCAATTGTTTCGTCGCGATTATTTTTCTGTGAATGCCAACTGAAGGGGGGGGGGGGTGGTGGAAAGAGTAAACAAAAAGAAAAAAAAAGGAATAAATAATTAATAAATCTTATCACTTATTTTAATATTCAAAATTAGATTAGATTACTGTAAATTGAAAAAAACCAGTCGCAAAGATTACTGTCCACCGGTCACTGAACTGGGATATGGTCATTTCTTAATTAAGCTTTTTTTTTCCTGTTAGTAGAATTCAGTTCCCCAAAAAAAAACAGAAAAAATACTAATAAAATCAATACCCAGGCCTTGAATTAATTAGTCCTCAAATGAATGAATGAATGAATTTTTTGAATTATTTCTCAAGAAAAAATTATAAATGCTGAAAAATTAATTTGCTTTCTGAGAGTGCCGTTTTTTTATTCATTAACCAGAAAACCACTGAATTTTGCTTATAGAGGGGTAAACTTTCTATTGAATTTAAATGCATTTCTAGTATACGAACAGGGGGGGGCCATGATAAATATACAAGAGACACAAGATGGATGGTATCAGAAAAATTATCCAGTACCAAATAAATATCTTAAATACTTCGTACACCCATAGCTACTGTACCATCACATTTAAATGGAAAATAAAATAAAATAAGAAAAGCCCATTTCATTAAAGCCGTGGATAAAAAAAAATAGAAAATATATATAAAAAATTATTGCAACAACCCAGCCACATTTTTGGTGGTGTTCCTTAAAACACCACAAAAGCCTGGGATAAAATGAAAAGAGCTTAAATTGCAGGTGAAAAATAAAGAAAAACAAAAAAGCTCAAACATTTCATTAAAGCCGTGGAAAAAAAAAATAGAAAATATATATAAAAAATTATTGCAGCAACCCAGCCCAGCATTTTTGGTTGTTTTCCTTAACACCACAAAAGCCTGGGATAAAATGAAAAGAGCTTAAATTGCAGGTGAAAAATAAAGAAAAACAAAAAAGCTCAAACATTTCATTAAAGCCGTGGAAAAAAAAAATAGAAAATATATATAAAAAATTATTGCAACAACCCAGCCCAGCATTTTTGGTGGTTTCCCTTAAAAGAAAAGGATTGGATAAATTTAAAAGAGCTTAAATTGTTCGTGGAAAATAAAGAAAACAAAAAAGCTCAAACATTTCATTAAAGCCGTGGAAAATAAAAATAGAAAATATATATAAAAAATTATTGCAGCAACCCAGCCCAGCATTTTTGGTGGTTTTCCTTAACACCACAAAAACATTGGATAAAATTAAAAGAGCTTAAATTGTTCGTAGAAAATAAAGAAAACAAAAAAGCTCAAACATTTCATTAAAGCCGTGGAAAATAAAAATAGAAAATATATATAAAAAATTATTGCAGCAACCCAGCCCAGCATTTTTGGTGGTTTTCCTTAACACCACAAAAGCCTGGGATAAAATGAAAAGAGCTTAAATTGCAGGTGAAAAATAAAGAAAAACAAAAAAGCTTAATCATTTCATTAAAGCCGTGGAAAATAAAAATAGAAAATATATATAATAAATTATTGCACAGCCACATTTTTGTGGTGGTTTATCCTGTTTTTCCTTACAGGCACAAAAGCATGGGAAAAGCTTCTTTCTTTTTTCTTCCCCCTATTTTTCGGTGGCTTTATTAACCAAAGAAAATTATTGAACCTTGGCATTTTTCTCTGCAATAATATTGAAAAATGGGAAGGGTCATCCAGTCAACCAAATGTGTCGCCACCGGTGTCACCCAAAAAATGTTGTAAATGTAAATTTTCCTCTGCAAGACACGACATAAAAACACAAACGACACAATTTTGAAATTGTGCAAAAAAGTAACTGTAAAATTTAGATTTATATAAATTTTTTTTTTATAAGTACCTTGCGCAATCAGAAAATCATTAGAATTTTGAAGTAGAGTTAAGAGGGGGGGGGGGGGGGGGGGGGGGGTAGGGGGAGGAGGCTAGTAAGAGTAGGCGGAGTAGGAGTAGGCGAAGGAGTAGTAGTACTAGGTGTCGGAATAGATGTCAATCGACTATAAATAAACAGTAAAAAATCTAATTTTTCAAAAACTGCCAATCAAAATCAACAAACAAACAACCGTTATTTTGGTATTTTTCTGCTGCATAACGGTGAAAAATGTACAAACAAAACGGTACATATTTTATTTGTGGGTGTGTGTGTGTGTGGGTGTGTATGAAAAATGTTTCATTTAAAATTACACCACGTTCTGTCGTTGTTATTGTACATTTATTGCTGCTGCTGTTGTTGCCGTTTGTTGTTGCTGTTGTTGTCGACAAATATTTATTTTAATTTAAATTCTTTTACGGTGAATTTTCTTCTTATGTAAATAATATCGTTTTTAGTAAATTAATTTTTGATTAAAATGAAAATTTTCATGCCATTTACATTTGTTTACCATTTGGCAAAAAAAAACATGATTCGTCAAAACGGCGATATGATATTTTGATTAAATTTCTAAAATATAATTGAAAATTGATTGTTTGGATTGGTATTGTTAAGGCGGGGGCGGTGAAAGTGGACGGGCTGGGATGGGTTTACGAAAAATAATGGGCACATTCATTTAATTATTTAAATATTATTTGTGAAAATCTATTTCTTATATGGAAATTTTTTTCTAATTTATAACAAAATAAATTGGATTTTGATTATTGGATACCGTCTGTAATGAATATTATATGAATTGCCAGCAAAACATAAATTTATGCTTCGCTTAGACACAAACAAAGTGATCAACAACAACAACAACAACAACAACAAATTTTAAATAAACATATGGAAATTGTTCTTCAGAGACAAACCACACAGCACACAGCAGCAGATCCGTTCATTGTGGAAGTCACACACACACACACACACACACAAAACCCCATCCCATCAATAACAAATTATTATTATTTCTATTACAATATTATTAATATAAAATTAAAAACAATTACTTACCGAAATGTTGGTGTTGGATTAGCAAATGATACACATGGAATAACAAGTATTTCACCAACACGTGCTGTTATATGGATTAATTTTTCATTCATAATTGGCGGTACTGTTTCACGCATCTCTACATCAAATAAGAAACGAAATAAGAAAATATAAATAATAAATGTGACAAGAAAAAATGAATTGACACATACGTGCGTCATGTGTGTGTGTGTGTGTGCGTGGGTGTGTGTATGATTTTCTATTATAATATTTTAATAATACAAAATAATACCAAAATAATAAACACAAAAAAAGGAAATTATTCCATACATATTTTAAATGAGACACATAAATAAAAAGAATATGTCAACATTTTAACAAGGACCCTCTTTCAATATCCTTTTTCCAAACTATAAACATATATTTTTATTTCGTTGGGTAATGTCCTTCTTCTGAATGTTCATTCAATTACAAATAAATAATGTGGTGGGCGGAAAATGGATAAAGATATTTTTTTGTTTTGGCCCGAAATTCTTCTATTAACAATTTTGTTTTAAGTTTTGCAGCTCAAAATGTAATTCTTTGTGTATTTAAAGTGAGATCACACACACACACACACTATCGCGAAACCATTCACACACACACACACAAAATTGTATTAAAAAGGTAAAAGTTTTTTGGTGGGCAAACAAAAAATTCAATTCTCTTTGGGTTCCCATTTGTAAAGAAAAACATTGCCTATATTATTTTGTTATTGGTGGTGGCCGAAGTGCACGGGAACTTTTACAAAACAAAACAAAACCCTTTAGCCTCAACAACCTTTCAATCAAATAAAATAATATATTTAAATTTGAATAAAAACCAACAATGACTAACTAATTAAAGATTGTAGACTTTGAAGTGAACTTTTAAAAACTGAGTCGTTAAAATTTAACCACAACACAAAACAAAACACCTGGTCTCCGATAAAAAAAAATAGAATCAAATCAGTCATAAGTCACCGCCGCCCCATCAATAGATTAACATTTATGTGTTTAACACTTTTTAAATCTTATGTTAAATTGTACGGAGTATAATAGAGTCAAAGTGGTGGTGGTCCTGATAACTGGATGATAAACATTTTTCATTCAACATTATGTTTCATTCATTCATTTTAATTTTTTTCGAAAATACTATTCTGTGTTTTTAAAAGTAAACAGCCGTCACACCCGCACCACCGTTTGTCTCAAAAATTCCCAAACTTTTAGAAATCTTAAACATCAAACACAACTGCAGATCGCCTACTTTGATTCAAACACTTCAATTCATTTGTACAAATGTCACTAATTCAAGTGTTACATTAACTTTGCCTATAAAACAATTTTTAATTGTCATCTTAAGGAATACTCAAAGTTGTTTCAATGATGGTGAGCTGTAGTCGCCACCAAACGCGATGCCATTTGAATGTGTTCATTTTATACTTTTTATCGACATTCCCCTCGTCCGTTTTACGAGCACCGACTTTTTTCTACGTTTTTTTAAACGTTTCATTGACATTGTATCGGAGGGAAAAAAAAATCTTAAATTTCGGTTGCTCCGCACAAATTTTCGTCAACAAAAGCGTATAACAACTTGTGTGTAAAATTTTGATTGAAAGACACGGAAAAGTATGTAGTGATTTTTTCTGATAATTGGCTAAAAAAAACTAAGCATCGAATCAGGCACCAGGTCAAACCAGTAATAAAAATTTCGTATGGAAAGAAGATGGTTATGGTTATGGTCTACCACCACAATCGGTCGTTCAGTATATTATGAATTGTTGAAATCAAGAGGTGACAGTCAGAATACAAATAAAACAATTTAATCACCACGTATTAAAAGAAAAACGACCAGGCGCAGAGAAAATAAAAATGGATTTTGCTACAACGAATAGGCGGCTCTCACATCACATTACCATTTGTTTCGTTCATCGATCATCAAATTATTGTTATGGTAGTCCCCAAACCTTTTCTCCGCTATAATAATCACAGCCATGTTTTACCAATTTTCTGTTCCACTCAAAGTCCAGTTGATCCGAAACATTACGATTTGCCATCACTTACCTCAACCTCAACCATTTTGTAACAAAAATGGTGTGCTACGAATTTTTTTGTTGTAACTATTTTCTAATCACCCCAATTCACAGTGGGTCACACATTTGATTAAAAAATGGCATATATTATTCGAATCATATTTTCACAAATGTTGTGTGGCACTTAATTTTTGGGACACACGGTATATAAAACAACGATTTCTTTGTAATATAATAAATTTCCATTAACACACAAAAATCTCTTTAAAAATATCTTGTGTAATTTCTTTTAAATTACATAATTATTATTATGTAAATTTTTAATGAACCTCTTAGCATTTGTTATTTTAATACGTGTGTGTGTGCGGAGGATGGGGGTGTGCGGAGGATTGGCATAACGGTATGTATGCTGTGGGGTGGTGTTGGGGGCCATAAGCTCATCTTGGATGAATATTAACACATGGACTGAAAAGTTTCCGGAAAATTCTAAGAAGTAGCGCCACTAGAATTTTTTTCATATGATTTTTAGTTAGTACCAACCTTAAAGACGATACGTGTCAAAATTTGAGACAGCAGTCCCCGACCATTCGTTTGTGAGATATTGCGTTGTGAGTGTAGCCAATTTTGTTATTCGGAAAAAAAAGATGGAAAAACACGAATTTCATGCGTTGATTAAACATTATTTTTTGATTGGAAAAAATATTTCTGAAGTCAAAAAACTGCTTGACCAGCATTATCCCGAGACACTGCTCCAGCGCTCTTTCAGTACAGTACATTTGTGGTTTGCGAAATTCAAAAAACCGGCCATATGAGCCGCAAGGACGATGTGGTGGACGCAGTCGACGTCCAAAAAGGAGGCTGTTACTCCAGAAAATATAAAAAAAAGTCCACAAAATAATTTCCGATGACCGTGTAAAGCGAGATGTTGATCGACGAGATAGCTGAAGCTCTGAAGATATATCAAAGGAGCGTGTTGGACATATCGTGCATAAATATTTTGGCATGCAAAAGCTCCGGTGCAAAGTGGGTGGTGCGCGCGCGAACTCACAATCGATCAAAAACAACAACGCGTCGATGATTCAGAGCAGTGTTTGGACTAGTTCAATCGCAATAAAACAGAATTTTTGCGTCGATATGTGACAATGGCTGAAACATGGCTCCATCGTTACACTCCGCAGTCAAATCGGCAGTCAGTATCATGGACAGCAAGCGCCGAACGTCGTCCACAACGACCAAACAACAGCAACAGTCGGCTGGCAACGTTATGTCCATCTGTATTTTGGGATGCACATGGAATAATTTTCATCGACTATCTCGAACATGGAAAAACCATCAATAGTGACTATTACAGAGCTTTGTTGGAGCGTTTGAAGCATGAAATCGCTAAGAAACAACCGCATTTGAAGAAGAAAAAAGTGCTGTTTCACGCAAGACAACGCACCGTCCGTGTCATAAATCAATGAAAACGATGGCAAAATTGCATGAATTGGGCTTCGAATTGCTTCCATCACATCTACCGTATTCTCTAGATCTGGTCACCAGCGACTTTTTCCTGTTTGCAGACCTCAAGAGAATGCTCACTGGAAAGAAATTTAAGAACAATGTAGAGGTGATCGCCGAACACAGAATCCTATTTTGTGGTAAAAACGAAATCGTACTATTAAAATGGTATCGAAAAGTTGGAAAATCGTTGAAATAATTGAGTCGCCCGCGAATCGATGAATGTTGATGAATATAGTTTAATTTTGCCAACAAAAATGTTTTTTTATTAGAATTTTCGGGAAACTTTTCAGCGCCCATGTGTTAATGTTTATTGTAAGTCACAATGTGGGTGGACGGCAGGCGCGCCATGGTGATGATGGTGGTGGGTAAATGTTTTGGTGTGAACTTTATTATTTATAAATGCCAAATAGAAGGACACACACATTATTATTATTATCATTAAAAGATAGATTATTCTGTTTGTGTGTTTGTCGTACACATTTCTCCCGTATGTCATTTGTAATTTGAAAATAATAATTACATTTTATTTGAGGATATTATTTTTTTTCATTGTTTATTTAACCTTTCTGTGCTTTCTCTCCGGTATAATACCAACGGTGGACACATTCACATGTAAAAGTGTAAAACGGAGAGACTAAACTAAACTAAAAACATCTATCAATATTTAATTGCATCGTCTAGATCTATAGGACACATCAAAATGTCCTTTTGCTATATATTTATTTTTCTCATTTCCATTTGATGGAAATGGTTGTTTTTCCATTGCCCAACTCAAACACAAACACACCCACACACACACACACACACAAAATAAATAAATAAATATTAAATAACAAATGAAAATAGGTAAAATTCATTAATCACATGATTGCACACAACATTCAAAACCATTATTGACATTGATCTGAGTCTATCCATACACATAATATAGGTCTAACGTAATATAACCCTACAGCTAGTGTACGTGTATAACTTTTAGGTGCCGTATTGCCCAAGGGGGGGTTGACAGTAGATACAATAAAAACCATATGTAGATACATTTAGTTTTTTTTATTAGTGTGTCAATGTGTGTTAAACGTACAAAAAATAATTTTACTTTGACTATTTTTGTGTACACACACACACACACACACACACATAGAAAATATACCGAATTAAAGAAAATATTTACAATGTGGATGGTCTTTGCGTGTAAGAAGGTTAATGCATCGGTTACTAACAGCATTCTAATTGTATTGAAATATGTAAATAAATTTGGATACCATAAAGTCCAACAAAGGGGATCGTGATATGGGACGTCATTTGAATATTTATGGCGAATTAAAAATAAAATCCATTTTTTGTACTCATCCCTGAAAAACGGGAAAAAATTGTAGAAAAAGCTTGATTTTGAGCTTTTTTCCAATTTTTGAGCAACCAAAAAAAAAAGCTTGCTTATGCTATCAAATTTTAAACTTTTCAAAAATGAACAAATGTTAATGGGCATCATCGTCATCATCATCATTTGACAGCAGTGACTATAAAAATGTAGTATTTCGAAAATGAAATAAGCAAAATTAACGGATTCATATTTGAGCAACAACGAAAAAAGCTCACCAACCTCCACATTTTTTGGCATCGTAAACATAGTGAAAATTAATGGAAATTATTGTAATTTTGCAAAAGAAAAAAATTCTAAAAGTTGAAAGAAACGATGATGAGAAGAGGGGCGACGCCAGCTAATCGTTGATAACATAATGTAGCAGTGGTGGTGGTGGTGGTGGTGGTGGTGCAGAGGGTCAACGGTAGGACCTCGCCATAAATTCTGCTAATGAATTTGATGGTATACATTAAAAATGTATAAGAATTTGGTGGTCATAATTTTTGAAAAAAGAAACGGTACGGTGAACTGTAGTTGGAGGGACGAGGCCTGGCGGTGGATGGCCCACAGTAGTAGTATGTACATCTACAAAACTATAATAAAAAAGTAGATGGCGCTTTTGTTTTTTTATTTTCTTATACTCTGTGCTGCCTTGAATGTTCAAGATGACAACTTAGCACCCACAACTAATTACAATACACCTTTTCTTCTTCTTCTTCTTCTTCTTAAACCCCCATTTCTTTGTACCACAAAATACTCGTCTTTGTATTTACTTTATAAAAGTTTAGATGCAGAGACGATCCTCTTTATCACATCAAATAATAAAATTTTAATTAAAAATGAAATTTTTTAGAAAACATTTTTATCATCATCATCATCATCACCTGGGGGGGGCCCCGCTGTCCCATCAATTATTTTTTGTGTCACACAATACCTCTTCGCATATACTCCAACCCACCCGCATTTTCTGTTTTCGTGTGGTTTAAATTTATATTATCAAAATTCAATTAATTTATTAAAAAATGCACACACACACACACAATTCCTGTGTTTTAAACGTTTTATTTGGTTTTTTTTGGTGCCAACATTCAATAAAGGAAAAAAACTTTCGTTTCAACAATAAAATGAAAAAAAAATAAAACTTTTCTCTTGCTCGAGACAAAACAAAAATTTTATTTTAATTAAAACTTATAATTACAAAATTTGACAACACACACACACAAACAAAAAATTATGATAAAACATTTCTAAAGAAATTAAATTATAGTGTTTGTGTGTGTGTGTTTGGGTGTGTGTGTTTGTGTGTAAATTATTTTAAGATTAAGTTTTAAGTGGAACAAAAGGATTTTAAAGTTTTGTTGATGATGGTTACGCGGTTGTGTTGCGTTGGACAGGACATCAATGGATTCATTAAGGTGTTGGTGTGTGTGTGTATGTTCGTGTTTGTGTGTGTGTGTGTATTGTCACAACAACAACAACAACAATGAAAAAAATATATAAAATATAAAAATTACATACCTGCCAATTGGATGCGTCCCGTATTTCCACTGACAACAGCCTCTTGCGTTAATTGATGATGGGTACGACAACGATATGTACGTTGGGCATCGGCACGTGTTACATTTATTATTAAAAGTTCACCAGTTGGTAGCATATGATATTTTCCATCTGTAAATTGCAAAAATTTTTGTAAAATTAATGTATAAAATTTTTATGATTTTTTTTGTGAGAGCTTTTATAATTATTTACTTTCCATTTACAGTCACAGCCACATAATAGTTTTCTATCTCTATCTCTATCTCTTTCTCTCTTTTTCTCTTTCTCTCTTTCTTTCCCTTTCTCTTTCATTATTTTTTCATTTTATCGGTTATTTATTAATTAACGTTCATTTAAAATACGAATGCCATTTAAAAGCTTATTTTGTGCTTTTTTAATTTTTATTTCTCTTTAAGTAATTACACGGCAAATATTGATAAAAATGGATAGAAAAATAGTGTTGTTGATTTTTGGGTTAAACAATAAAAGCTCATTTTTGGAAAACTAATGTGTTTTAAGTCCGTTATCGGGTACTTGAAAACGAATTAAAATTAATTGTAATGTAATTGGCATGTGCGACGACCATCTCATACAAAAGAGACAATTAATGGAATTGGTTTGACGTAATGGGGAGGGGGGGTTGGTCATTTACATTTACAAATTTATATAGGAATATTACAAAGGACTTCTATTCGATATCTGTGTTCAAGTAATCGGACAACAGACACAGAATGCTGCCTCTGCACTCTTAAAAAAAAAGGGTATATAAATACAATTGAATTGAATTGAATGTGTCCATCCATCTATCCATCCATCCATCCATTCATTTTATATATTTTGGCATTGTTCAAATTCAATTCAATTTTTAAAATACAATTCATTTTCAAAGTTGTGCTTTTTTTATTATTTTTTTGTAATTTTTTATGTCAATATTTAACCGGATATTTTGTAAATGTATGGCAAAAACATAAAATAAATATCAAAAAATCTATATAAATTTCATTATTTTATACATTATTTGTTATACAACAACAACAACAACAACAACAACAGCAGCAAAATAAATATATTTAAAAGATATCAAACGTCCGTGGACACACACACACCCACCCACACTCACCCACACAAAAAATGCCATTTCAATACGTTATTTTTTTTTGGAAACCCTGTCAAATATCAACATAAAAAAATATATCGAATAGAATCACTAAAGGTAAGAAAAATAGAAGAAGAAGAAGAATAATAATAAGAAAACATCTCACACAAAGAAATCTGCAAACAAAAGCTTATGAATGTGAGAGATAGAGGCCGATGCGTTGACACATTGTCAAAATATTATTGTATTAATAATAAAATGGATGTGACAAACAAATGATAAGAAAAAATATCAAAAATAAGAAATACAACCCAATAACAACAACAACAACAACAACAACAACAACACCACAATAAACATGTAAAAATATGTTTACGTGCAATTCAATTCAATACAATTCAATACAATTCAATTCAATTCAATTCAATTCAATTGATATAAAATTTAGTAATAGTATTTTTTTGTATGTCTCATGTCATCTTGAGTGGGTGGGTGAGTGAGTGAGTGAGTGTGTGTGTGTGTGTGCGTATAAATAAAATACAAATTCAAGTGGAAATATGATAAAGGATAAAATCAACATCAATTTGACAGAAGATATTCTGATTTGTTAACAATGCCACACTTACAAATTTTATCTTTTATCGTCCCATTCAAATCAAAATTCTTACCTTAAATGTATTTATTTATTTATTACAACAAAGAAAATGTTTCGATCTGTTGATGAGATTTCCACAATTTACATCAATTTCAATGTTTGTGTGGTTAAAATAAATAATACGCAAAACTATCTTTGGGGGTGGGTGGAAAGGCGATTGTTACACAACACACATTATTTACAAAATATAATAATTGTAATAAACTACTAAAACCACACTACTAGCCTGCCGTCCATCGCTTAAAACCGTAATGCCATACATATTTTCCAAACCAAAGCTACACCAACATATTGCACAGTTACTAATTCCAAATTAACCATTTAAAAATATGTTAAGAAAATCGCTGTAACTGTAGCTTTAAAGTTTAACAATTAAAAGTTAAACGTTCTGTTATTCCAAAACTTTTAGACCGTTAAAAACCAATTTTTTTATGCGGCGCACGAATTGTAGTAAACTCCAGTGGCTCCGGTGTCGTAATGTGAATTATCAGATTTCTTCAAATGGTCACAACATTGCAGAAACAATAATAAATTTTCATTTTAATTTGAATGTGGCCGCTGTGGTTTAGTGGCCAATGAAGAAGTGGCGGTGTGGTGGTTAGAAAAAATATATACACAATGATCAGCGATCGGGTTCCGGCAAACAAACATTAATATTGTACAAAACAAAGAACTTTTAAGATTGTGGGTGTGTGGTGGGGGAAAGGGAGTAACTTCTACTCACCTAAAATTTTATCAAAAAATTGTGCCTAAAAATAATTAAAAATTGAACAGAGAGAAATACTTATTGTTGACCAATGGCAATCGATTAAGGAAAAACATCGCGGCAGCCGAACGGAATGACAAAATGTACATTTTTTATTTATAATTTTTGAACAGACAAAAAAAATTCCCCCACAAAAAATTTATGGGTAAATTTATGGGTCCAGAACTAAGTTTTTGTGGAGTTTTTGGGTAAGAGAAACACATTTATTTGAAAGTACAACGGTACATTAAATTTTATGCCAAAGTATTTGCCATCAGATATAAGCTACAACCATTTTGATCATCTTTTGTGGTGGCAAATTATGGATTTTCTCATCGCAGAATTGGCTTCTTAGGTTTTGAAAGCAATCCATTGAATTTAGTCATTTTTTCATAAATTCGTATGAATTGAATCGGTGTGCCCTTTCTGGGCTGACTGCATCGATCGGAACAGAACAAATGGTAGTCGGATGGAGAAATATGGTTGGTGAATATGGCGGGTGCGGTAAGATTTCTCAGCCAAGTGGTTCTAACGTCTTTGACTTGTCTGTTTGTTTGACTTTGTCTTGCAACGTGGGTGTGGTGTAGCATTATGATGCTGCAGATTGGTACACGGTCATGTCTGTTGACATATTCTGATCGTTTTTGCAATGAAATGCTCGGCTCAATTGAATTAATTTCTCTCGGTAACGTTCAGCAGTTATAGTTTGTTCCGGTTTAAGCACAGCTCATAGTACACAACACCAAGCATTGGTCCCACCACAGCATAACCTTAAAACCATGAATATTCCGTTTTGGTGTTTTGATGGACCTGATTCACCTGTCTTCCACCAATGCTTTCACAAGTTTATTGGATTATCGTAATGGATCCACTTTTCATCACCAGTCACAAAATTCAATACAAAATTGAATGTCTTTGAATCAAAATTTCACACACATTGTTTTTTTCCGATTTTCCGGTTGTGTCTTTCCGTCAATGTTCATGAGCGGTACCCAATACGATAGCTTTTGGATCATTCCCATTTTCTTTGGAACGTTTGCAAAACACTTGTGCTTCGGCCAACATCTAATGCCAATGTGAGGTGGTGGTGGTGGTGGTAAATATTTACTTTCCGTTAAAAATCGAAAATTCATATATTTTCTGAAAATCACAACTACTCGAAAAATGGATAGTTTTGGTGGGCGACTCATACAAAAGAGAATTTTTTGACCGATTTCAAGAAACACTGAGAATTTAAGAATTTGAAAATTAGAAATAAAAAACTATTACAAGTAAAATTGATGGTTTAAGTTATTTATTTATGGATACATAGAAAAATGGCAAACAAAGCCAAAATTTTGTTGTACATTGTCACCCACACCCAAAACAAAAACCATGTAGGAATATTTTCACAAAAAAAAATAAATAAGGTTTAACACCGACAGCAGTCACGTCGGTATAATTACCATTGCCATCAGTACACCATCTGTAATGATACCCATCCATTGTTTAAATATGTTATTACTATTTTACACACACACACACACACACACACACACACACAGACGACCTTAAATGCTACAAAAAAAAAAAGGGTTAAAGGTTTCACAAAAAAAACCGAAAAATGATAAAACAAAACATAAACATTGTAATAGCCCTTAAAAGTTTAAAGCCATTAAATCCAATGGCAAATAGACAAAAAACAAAAGCGGAAAGAAAAAGTCATAGAAGTTAAACTGGAAATAAAAAAAAAAAATGGTTTTGGAGAAGGGGAGCAGGAGAGCGGAAGGGTATAACAACATCGTAAACCAAAAAAAAAAAAATGACTAAACAATATTCAGTTTTAGTTTTGTTTTGTCGATAAATCTGTAAACTATAAACTGTTAGAAAATAAAAATAATAAAAAAATAACAAACCCCATCCCCCAACTCATCCCCATCCCTTCGCATTCGCATATTTTCTATACATCATCCAATTTTTTCACAACATCCTCTGGTACTACAGGAAGCTCTTATAACTTTTTAGTTTTTAACTATGTGCACGACGTACATGGAATGGAATTGAATGTATTACATTGTACACACACACACACACACACACACACACACACACAGAGGAGCCAACAAATTACCGAGTCTATATAAATTGTATAATATCCAGAACACATCTGAATGTATCTTTTTATCAATATGTGTGTGTGTGTGTGTGTGTGTGTGTAATATATATATGGAAACAAGTATAAATTGCTGCAGGAATAATAATAATAATAATAACACAATGGTATGGAATAATAGCAACACCAACAACAACAACAGCAAATCCTTTCCTATCCCATATCCTAGCCTATATCCTATCCCACAGATATATATACAAATATATAACACAACCGATCTAATCCTCTCTTCAAAAACACATATATATTATAATATACTTTGTCTATTTCTATACCAATATATTGAATGCATTCCTGGTTTTTTTTGGGGCACAGAGTGGTCTCACATATACAAAAAATTATCCAAATAATTTGTCATTTCATTTTAAATTAGAAATAACAGGGGACTAACTAAGTAAAATTTTTAATAATTCGCAAATTCTAAAAAAAATATGGTTGTTTTCACTTCGTTTTCAAAATACCCTGTCCTATAGTACCGCACATATCTGTGGGGCATCTTACTGTACACATGTACATCATCCTATAAATGTATGCCATTCATTCGGATATTGGAATAACGGTAGATGGGTATGTGGTCCCGTCTAAAAAAAATAAAAACAGAATGGTTGGCACTGCGAAGATACAATTTTTGGAATCGGACAAGTTGTACGGCGGTCAACAACCAAATTGATTGTCAAAACAATTAAAATCAATAGATGGCTGTTGGACACGTAGTACGCGCATGGCGGAGGAGTGTGTGTCCCGAAAAAATAGTTATGGTAAACCAGAAGGCAGAAGGAGAACCGAGCCTGGAAGACCTAAGGCGAGATGGTTAGATGCCGAATAAACTGTAATATAAAGATCTTTAAAATTCGGTATTGGAAGACATTGCGGCACGTTAGGTTAGAAAAGTGTGTTAGAGAAGGATAAAACCGCACCCGGGTTATAACGCCATGGAGAAAGTAATTAAGGTATGTGGATAGATAAATGTTCTTAACACACAGAGTAAAGAGTAACACTCTATTAAAAATTGTACAGTACATCATTTAATATAATGTGTGTGTGTGTGTGTGTGTGTTAAATGTGTGTGTAATAAATAAATGGAAAATTATAATAGAGTCTAATAATCACATACTCAAAGGATCATGTCATTTCCCTATACACATTTATTATATTACCCCTATGTCTTCCATTCATGTGTTGTTGTTGTTGTAATAATAATAATAATACCGTTATGTGTTAAATTTTAAATTTAAATATACAGTTAATAAGTTTTTATTAGGTTATGTACAACAATTATATTTTATATTATAATAAAACACACACACACACACACACATGTATTTACCCATCCACAATAAATATAACTGTACATAGATTTGCATTTAATATAAAAGAACGGTATATTTATAGGGGAGACACGCATGTAAAAAATTGTATATGATAATTTACAGTTACGTAAAAATGAAAACAGTAAAAATTCTATTGCAAATCTTTTCAAATTATGGAAATTTTAACTGTTTACTTAAATTCACACAACAGGACACCACACACACAGACAAAATACATTTCAGGTGTTCACCTTCACCTTAAGATGCTGAAAAATAACAACGGACACTGTGTGCTGCACAAAAGAATGACACACACACACACTATTTGTTTGTTGATTTAAATCGGATAATATCGGATGGACTGTCAATATAGGTCAAAGTTATGGAAAAATATGAAATAGTTTGGTATTCCCAAAAAAAAACTGATAGATTTGGTGGCCATAACGTTTGGTGGAAAATGTAAGGTCACAGTTACGAATCCATGGAAAATTATCGGATCACATTGAGCCGGTCGATGGACTAGACGACAAGGTGATCCATCGTCAACACTACTATTTAATGTTACGCTTCGGAGAAGACAGTGAGGAGGGGCCGTAAATATTGAGATAAACAAAAATTTTCTCAAAATCGGGTTAATTATTAGCCGCTTATGCGCTGATGCTATAGACATAATGGGTTCGGAATATGATGATAACTGTCGAGGATGCTTTTGAATCGTTACAAAACGGAACGGAATCGGGTCTGGGTGTCAAAGTGAAAACAAAATATTTGGTGACGGCAACGAATGCACATCAAGAATTCGAGATTAAACTGTGCGAACAGAAATTTGAAATAGTCTATAGTTTTGCGTATACTAAAGGATCGTTGATAAATGTAGAAAAATGCTATTGAAGAGGAAATTCACCGTCGTGCAGAGTACCAACTGGAAAACTAGATATTATTACGGGTTAAAAAAACAATTCCAATCGAAAACATTACAAACGAGATTTTAAGTGCAAGCTCTAACAACAACATTAATACGTTCAATATTAACGTATGGGTCGGAGGGTTGGTTGTGCCGGAGACACAGAACCAGAAATAATTACTTCGAAAGGTACTACGTGGCATTTTTGGTTCTGCGTTGTCAAAAAACAGAATGGTTGGTACTGCGAAGATAAAATTTTTGGAATTAGACAAGTTTTACGCGGTCAACCAAATTGATTGTCAAAACAATCAACATCAATAGGCTGTTGAACACGTAGTACGCGCATGGAGGTGGATCGTGTGCCGAGAAAAAACGGTTAAATGATAATGCAGAAGGCAGAAGGAGAGCCGAGCCGGAAGACCTAAGGCGAGATGATTAAATGCCGAGTAAACTGTGATATAAAGATCCTTAAAATTCGAGACAGGAAGACATTGCGGCTGGCGGGTAGATCAGGTTGGAATAGCGTGTTGGAGAAGGCCTGATTTATAACGCCATGTCGAAATTATTAAAATAATTTACAAATCCGTACACAAATCCCATTAACATATGGCTGGCGGTCGCACTCCAATATCAATAGATTGATTACTGAACCGAATATAATTTTGGTGAAAGCTTTTTACTCTTTTATTTTTTTTATTAACACTTAACCCACACTTGATTGAACACACTTCTTTTGGTATCTTTAAAAAAAATTCGCACATTACACCATTTGTAACACAAAAATCGGATAGAATATGTGTGTGTGTGTGTGTGTGTGTGTTTGTATATATCTAAATTGTTGTTTCACCCCCTCCCACCTCATTAACTTTTCACATATGGTTTTTTTTTTTTTGTTCTGGTCATCACGACACGTTGTGGTGTCGTCGTCGTCGTCCCTTTTGCGCTATTAAACGAGAAAAAAATGTGTTAACAAATTTTCAAATTCAATTCAGTTTTTCTTTAAATTATTTATTTATAGGTTTTTTTTACTATTATATCTCTGTCAATTGTGTAGCTGCGGGGCCGGGGGGGGGTGGTGGTTTACGAAAGGGTTACGATTTTTACATGAATTTGTTTTTAAGAAGATAAAATCGAAATAACAAAAAAACAACAACAACCAAAAAAACAGCATAAAAACCAAATTTAACGCACATTAAAAGGCAAAAAAAGGATATATAAAAAAAAATACTTATTTAAATTTTTATGTTTCGAATGGCAAACGTAAGCCGTTTGAAAAGTTTTCAATGATTGTACACAAACAAACACACACACACCCACAGATTATATTTTCATAATTTTAAATCAACCCCATTTTATTATTATTACGTTTTTCAAAGTCTTCCGAATAATTTTGTTGACCACCATTTTGAATTTTGAACGATTACCGTAACACCTAAAACAATTGGAAACAGATTTTGCTAAACTACAAAATGGCGTCAAGTTATTTAAAAAATTTTCAAAACCTCTTAATCAATTTTTCTATACAAACGACCATTTTGTTTTCGATTTGTTACAACAATGAAATGTGTTGTGTTGAATAAAAGTGAATTCAATCGTTCTGAATTGTGTCATTTATCATGTGATGAGAATAATCTAAACTGCAGCTAAATCGTTAAACGAAATCCAAAGAGACACACACACAATATTGTAGACCGCTCAATCCTCATCCATATTTTCATGGCTTCGACACATGGCCACCATTTTCCTACATCCAATTTTATCATCATTTGTGTTTCAGCTGCAAAAATTCAAATTAATTTGGTGAAACATCAAATGTGCTGGCGTATGAAAATACAATTGCAAGTAAGACTTTTCAAAATACCCTTGCACAGAAGAACAAGAACAAATACAAAAAAAAAAAAAAAAAGGCACAAAACCCAATGACAAAAGGGGCAGTAAAAATAGCAAAGGTTAAATGTTAAATGTGTACACAACATTGTTTTTTTTGGCTATCCACCACATTCAATTGTAATAATTCTAATATAAAATGGAGTTAAACGAAACAAGAACAAATAATAATAGATTTTATCACACTTGAACGACTTCATGTATTTTATTTTAAACAAAGTATGTACATTTTATGTGCGTGGGTGTTTTTGGAATGTGTTTGTGTTATGTTAATAGTCACCTATACCTATATTATGGCCACGTTTATACAATGAAAATTAAATTTTCTATTACAATCTTTAGAGAGTATCACACACACACACACACACACACACACAGTTCATAATGGGCACAAATATATAGCAATCAAATAACATCACCACATATTCCTATGCCAAAAACTTAAATTATTACATTTTAAATTGGGCCACCGATGATCGTGTGACATTTTCATATTTTTCAGTTGGCCGCTGTCAAAGTGGACAATATAAAAATCGATTTTATAATTTGATGATCTAACAACAAAAAATGTTTCCCGTTTAATTGAATTAATTTTTTCTGAAATTTTTTTCCGGTTATTTTTCGGACACAACATACGAATGGAGTTATTTTTAATTTTTTTTGAAAATTTCTACTAAATATATGTTTTACCATGACTGGATGCCTAGCACATTATGTTTTGTGTTAGTGTACTATCTTTTTTGTGTCGTACATATGGTTGGCATTTTCAATTTGTAACTTGTAACTTGTAACTTGTAACACACACCCACCCACACAAACATTAATTTAATACCCTCATAGATTTTGATGGTGGGTGACACTTGTTTATTTATTTGTGCATTCACAGTAGCGGTGGACTGGGACACACAACAAGCATTTAACATTATACGAAGTTATTCGATGTAACATATGGGCCTATAATGAATTGATTAAAAATTGTTATCAACATTTTTGCCAAAGGGTTGGTAAAAATAAATAAAGAATGAGTAATAAAAAAACTATAGTATAACTTTTTCATTTAAACAAACCACAAGTGTGTGTTGGGTGTGTGTGTGTTGGGTGTGTGTGTGTGTGTGAAAATCTTGATAATTTTAATGAATAAAGAAGTAGCTATTTTTTCCTTCATAAATTTGGGTTTTTGGATTCGATTTTTTATGTGGTTGGGCACGGATTTTCATATGATTTCAAATAAAAAAAGCTATTATAATGTGTGTGTGTGTGTGTGTGTACCTAGATTTGCTGAAGAATCTCATCTCTATCTTCTATACACCATTCACCATCACCACCATCCACCACTACCACCATCCACCACCATCACATATTTGTAAACACACAGAATATATAAGTTCCATAACATACACTGGCTCTTCTTCTTTTGTGCTGTATGTCACATCATTTATTTATTTCTATTTAAACCACACGTAATGTTTACTAATAAAAAAAAAAACAAAAAAAATTTGTCCGAAAAATAACCGGAAATGTTTAAGTCATGCATTATAAATCAATCAATCAATCAAGCCCATTGAAATGACACAAAAAAGGGGACAAACACAATAATTTAAATGAGGCAGATGGGGGGGGGGCGGGCGTCAACCAAACCGGTTAGTTGCGATATCAAATCCATATATTAAAATACGAACAAATTATTTGCGGTTATTTTTTTTTCGGACAAAAATGTTTTTGCGGTAATTTTTTTTATTTTTTTCGGACAAATAAATTTTTACAGTTTGGAAATAGTATTTTTTTGCTTTAGCATTTTTTCCAATATACAAAAAAACCACCAAACTTTATAGTTCCGTTATTTTTTCGGACACAGGGTGGTGTTATATATAAATAATAAGCAGCAGCAGTAGCACCAGCAACAAAAAAATATATAAAAGTCGGATTTTTTTTTTAGTTGTTTACTTTTTTCCATTAATTTCTTTGATAAGGGGGACACTCTTGTTAGTCGAGTGCACGATAGGATAGAGGCACTGGATTCAAATCTATATATTATTTTCCTTTTATTTATTATTTTTCCTTGTTTATTATTAAATTCCATTCACATTTTGCTTTTCTTCCAATGCTTTTTTCCTTCCTATTTGTTTTCACATATTTTGTAAGGATCATTTTGTTGTTGTTGTTGTTGTTGTTGTTGTTGTTTTTAATTCTAATATTATAAAAAACATAAATGTGTGATTGGTTGGTAAGATTAGGCTACGGCACGAGATGCGATTATACAATGAAAAAAATATTAAAAATTATTTGTTGACAATGGGTAATGACAGACATCTGGCATTTGTAGCAGAGGCATCAGTATCAGCAACAACAACAACAACAACAACGACAACAACAACAACAACATAAAATTATATAATTCAAGATTTTTATCGTCTCGATCTTAACATCGTTTACATTTGTTTGGCGGGTTGTTTGGGTACGTACACGAAAAGGATTTATGTATATTTAATATTATTTTCTAAAGAAATTATACAAATTTTTTTGCTTCTTGTACACACATCCTTTTATTGGAAAAGTCATAATCATAATTTTTATCTTGTAGACATAATCTGGCTGACAGCGTATGTGTATTTTGAAATTAAAATAATAAACATTGTATTGTAATATATTATTTTATTTATTGTATGTACAAAATAATGTGTGTTAATTAAGTGAAATGTGATTTATATGAAAATAAATAGTTTAATTTTCGATGGAAATAGCTAAAGGTTTTGTCTTTTACATGCACAAACATAAAAAAATTTGTGTGCTTTAAAGTATTTGTACATTTGAAAATATAAAATTTGTAGGAATTAGACAAGTTGTACGCGGTCAACAACCAAATTGATTGTCAAAACAATCAATATCAATAGATTGAGATGGCTGTTGGACACGTAGTACGCGCATGGAGGAGGAGTGTGTGCCGAAAAAACTGTATTATTTAATGGAAAATATGTCAAAATGTCACAATTTTTTTTTGCAATGTCAAAATGTCACAATTTTTTTTTTTCAATGTCAAAATGTCACAATCAGTTATTTGGTAATGTGTTGCCATTCATTAAGTTGAGAAGAAAGAAAGAACAAGAAAACACAAAAAAAAAAAGGTAATTGAAATATAAAAAAAAAAAAAAGGGATACAATTTTTTTCCACAATCAAAACTAATTCTTCAGATCGACCTTTTTTCTTTCCATCTACCCCCCCCCCCTCCATTACAATTTATCTATCTTTATTCTATCTTTAAATATTAAATTTAAAAATGGTTGATTAGATAATAACGGTTTTTTGTGGTTATGCAAAAAAAGAAAATATGAATAAATCCTTTTATTCGATTTTTTTGTAATAATTTTAAAGAAAAAAAAAAAACCCTCCCCCCCCCCCCCCTCCGGGCTCCATTTTGATATTCATTATTCACTCACAATACCAAAATACCGTATATTAAGTTAAAATGAAAGAAAAAGGAAAATTTACACATGACCGACGACAACAAAATGTGTGTGTGTGTGTGTGTGTGTGTGTGTGCGTGTGTGTGTGTGTGTGTGGGTACACTGATAACAATAATAATGTGAAATATTGATACAAAAGATTGAGGATTTTTGCTGAATTCCCAAAAAAAATATAAAAAATCTTCCAAAAACACAATAGTTTTTTGTGTTTTCAATACAATAAAAATTGAATTTTGTTTTTATTATATTAACGGTAAAAAAAGATTTATTCAGACAATTCACCAAGCTAAAAGAGTGCGACGGGTGGTGACGGGCAGGAGGGTGTGTTACGGGGTACACACCAACAGGGCACATATGTGCCAAGAAAAATTTATTACATTGTCAACAATTTTTCTATGCTTAAATTTAATTTTTCTCTATTGTATATATTTTATATAACACACACACACACACGCACTTACACACTTACACACACACACACACACACACACACACGCACACACACACAACGACACATATCCCTTAAAGGTATTCCATTTACAAGAGAAATAATAGTGTTATAACGGGAAATAGATTGAATATAAAATGGATGCGATAAATAAGATGCCATTGATGGTAATACGGTTTTTTTTTGTTGCCGGTGTGTGTGTGTGTGTGTGCGGATGTATGTGTGTGTGTTTGGTATATGAATATTTCCTATAATATATGGGATTTTCTTTTAATATTACACAATAAATAGGATATAATCTTCTTTTGTTGACACTTCATCAATTTTATGTTATTCTGTTGTTGTTGTTGTTGTTGTTGTTGTTGTTGTTGTTGTTGTTGTTGTGTGTATATAACTGTAATAATTTACCAACCAATTTTTTTAACAGGAAAAAGTAATGCCAATGTTAAAATGAAAACAAAAAATAAAGAAAAAAGGGATTTTCAACCATTTTTTTTTTCTCACCATGTATTTTAACGAAATATAAAATATTTAAAATAAATTGTTTAAAGATATTATAAGTAAAATTGCAGTAAATTAATTCATTGTCATCGAGCCTCAAATACGTTCCACTTATTTATACTTAATTTAAATGTTTTCACAAACTATTAAATGGAACGAATACAAGACAAAAACACATAATCGCCCCGAAAAATTTACCGACTGCGCCATGTTTGTTTTAAAAAAAAATTTTAAAAAAATTTAAATATCGAGCTTAATCACACACGCTCACTCCCCCACACCACCCCCCCACCCATACAACTTGTTCTTTCAATTAATTTTCAATTTACAAAATTGAATAACATGTGACATATGCCGCAAAGTCCAAAGAATTTAATTATTTACAAATCGTAATTTGTGACCAAAAAAACCTATACGTTTATGTGTTCACCAATCCCCCAAATGGCCTCCTCTTTACAAACAGCAATTAGTTATGAAATTTTTGATTATTTTTCGCTATAGAAACATGGTGTGTGTGTGTGTGTGTGTGTTTGACTAAATGTAGAAAAAATCGACATTCAATGGATATCGATTGCCATGGGATTATTATTATTATTATTATTATAATGGGGATGGGTGGGTGGTTGGTTGGCAAACAAGATGAAATAACTATTCATATTCATTGTATTATAATCCGATTATTGTACACACGTACACACGTTACACAAATGAAATAATTATATTGTATTGAATAGCCATTGTACAAAAAATAGATAAAATATATACGGAAAGCTTTATTCACATATTATTTAATGTCCATTAAATAAATACTATTGGAAACATTATCGCATCATCGCATCTCTTAGAAATAATACATTATTATAATTGTAATACACACACAAACACACACACAAACACCCACCTAATCCCAATTTCACATCATATTAATACATTATGACAAGAATAAAGCAAATCAGATTTGATAGTAATTAATTTATTTAAACATCTAAAATCTATTTTAACATCAGTGAGGTGGCAGAAGGATGAACGGTAAATTGGATGAGATTTTTGCTCAATCGGCTCTATCGATTTCCATGCTTTTCATCCCATAATCGTTAATGGATGCAAATGCTGTTTACCATCAATTCACATAATAATACGTACAGAGTGAGCACCCAAGAAATCCATTTGCTTCTGTTTCATCCTGTCATTGTTAAATGTTATAAAACGGACAGTGGGAAATCCTTTTCCACACAACATTTTTAATTGACCACATTTATTTTTTTTTTTACCCCCCCGGCCAGGCAATCTTTTTAGTTTTCAAAAATATATATTCTTAAGACAACAATTTCCAAAATAAATATAAATTCTCTAATAATCATTGTTCTTTGATATCACACAATTAAATGTATAACAAAAAACCACCAAAATCTTATACAACTACCCACCCACCTACCCACCCACCTACCCACCCACCTACCCACCCACCTACCCACCAACAACACTGCTCTCCCCATCTAAAGATAAAACATATATTCGGATGGTTGATTTCTTTGCTTTGTCCTTATTATCATTATTATTATTATTATTATCATTTAATTTTAATTAATTTCATATTTATTTCAAGTTTTTGTTTGTGTTCTTGTGGTGGTGATGGTGGTGATGATGGTGGTGCTGATGGTGTTCCAAACAAAAATAAATAATACAAATTTGTAATGGCAAAAAACCCATTTATATTTTCAGTTTTCTTATTATAAAAATTCGATTGCACTGTCGCATCATCATCGACGATTCCATTCCAGCAACCAGATTCACATGCACAATTAAATAAATGTTCAAGTCAATCCGATGGGATGGCGGCGTTTGCCTAAATTATTTACAAATTTTTAGTTTCCAAAAAACAATGCCTTATTTATCCGCTCATTGGTAAATCAAATTGATTGGGTATTGATATATTTAAAAGTTACAAAATTTTTAAAATAAAAATTTCCATCCACTTACCACTTTCCATCGATGGATAAATATTAAATACCGGTTCTTGTAGCCATGACGTTACCTTTACATGATCACGTACAAATGATGGTATATTACATTTTATTAATACATTGCTGCCCGGAAAACCACCGGGATTATGAACTTCAGGATCATATCGTTGATTTACAACTGCAAAAAAAAAACGGAAATAAAAATATTAGTGTTTTTTTTGAAAAAATTTTTAATCCCCAATAAATTTTAAATATGCGTTCGAAAAACTGGTGAATTTTAGTTTAGAGTGGCGTTAACAATGATTTTTCAGTGCCTATCGTTTGTTCCCAAAAAATTATAAATTTTTAGAGGAACTAAACCCATTAAATATTCTTTTTTTGGTGTTGGTGACTTTACACAGAATCCAATTCGATTGTGTAAAAACTATCGCCCCCCCCCCCCCCCCTCAGGGTATCACTTTTAAACCGGTAATTGAAAATATTAAATTTTTAAAACAAATTTTGATGATACGAAAAATGTTCGGTTCTAAAAATGTATTGTGTGAAAATGAAAGAAATAAAAGAAAAGTGTCCAGAGATGGAAAAAAAAAACAAAATTATTATTTTAAAAATGAACCAGAACGTAATTTGGTCAGAGTGTTGTTTTGGGAATATCAAATTCAAAAATTGGCGACATTAAAAAAAGGGGCGTTAAGAGTAAATTTCATTAAGTTTTGTATAGAAGAGAAAAATCCCGCCAAAACAGATATCACAAGTACCTGGATAACGTTTTGCCTAGGAAAACTGTTTTGGATTATCCGTATTTGAACAATTTTCACACAAAGTTTCCATAAATTAAATGTCCTATGGAAACGGTTTTTCATCGGTAGATTCAATCCACCTGAACCAAATTTGAACAGAGTTGTACAACTTTATTATTGATAAAAAATGGCAATATAATAAATACTGAAGTTCAAACTGGAACAAAAATTTAACATCAGGGTGACCACAAAACAATAGTAATCCGATAATTTTTGGAAAGTATTTATTCAGTAATTAATATGTTAAAATTTAACATTTAGGTGCCATTTAAATAAATTTTAACATTTCCTGATTCCCTAAAACGAAACGGACCATTAACTAAGGTGACCAGAGATTAGTAATCAATAACCGGATAATTAATTTTTTCACTAATTTTAATGAAATTCGCCATTTAAATTTCAAACGGAACTATACAAACAATTTTTCATATATAAAGTTTTGACAAAAAAATGATGTTTAACTAGGGTGACCAGCACACCACCAAATTAGATTAGAATCAAAATTATAACTACGGTTAGTAGTAGTCACACACACACACACTGGCATTTGATTGTGAATAGATAACATTTTAATAAGAATTAATGAACTCATTTATTTTCTACAAATTTATTTATGTTATACTAAAAGTTGTGTACACCTTACACGGCACACTAAACATACATTTGTTGTACACACACTTTATTTATTATTCGTATGAGATCTCTGGTGACCTATCCATTTTCCTCCAAACATTTATCTATTATGTAAACAAAATGTTATGTAACTCTATTGTGGATACCAAAATGTTTATACATTGTTCGCAATATCCATTCCACTAGTCACTACTAGTACTAGTACTAGTACTAGTACTACTACTACTACTAGCACAACTACTACTATTACTATTTATGTAGTACACAAATACAAGATATGTTAAAACATAAATATTCCATTTAAACAAAGTGTGGTTACGATGGGGTATGATGACGATGACGATGACGATGGTACGATGGTACGATGGTACGATGACGACACAACGTGTGTTACATTATTTATATACAAAATCCAAAACATATACAAAACCCCCAATTTATAGTACTATAAAAATGTGTAATATTAAACAAGTCGATCACCCAACCGGCCGGCCATCAGTTGAATGTATTAATTTGCATATATTTGTATGAATTGAATTATGCGTACCGATAAAATTGTACGATGATGGGGATGGGATGAAATTGTTTATTTTTCGATAGAATTTATGTAGAACGCGACAGTGAAAATATTTATAGATATTTAGGTTAATAGAGTCACACACAATGCCTGTACAAAAAATTAAATATTTGATACACAATTATATAACCTTTAACCTATAAATTTTATAAATTTTATATATTGAATAATATCAATACACACACACACACACACACACACACACATTCTATCTACAATATTTTGAATAATCCGAGATATTTACATAATTTTACATAAATTGTATTAGTACCACAAAGTACATATGATTCAAATATATACAAAATTAAATCATTTCCATACAACGCAATGTCCGGCGATTGACTATGAGTAAAGCATAGAGAACAGATGCCACACCATCTTCCAGTTTACGTATGATTTGTAATAAAATCGATGACAATTGTGTGTGTGTGTGTGGACAAATTTCAAATGATTGATCAGAAAGCAGACAAAGCAACGGTAATCAGCGATGATGAATGACCTGGAGTTAAACATCTGCAGTAATCTATTTAAAGAAAACTGATGTTTGATTTTGGTGAATATTAAACTAAGAAAAACTACCAACGAAAATTATTCTAAATTATTTTATGTCTATTTTTAATTCCCATCCGGTTTTGTGTGGGACAGAGGTTTTTTACGATTCCAAATAGCCAAAAATAACAATTATAAATTTAAATTTACTTTAACATTTTACGTTTGTGCACGAGTACATAAATTGCATTTTATGTGTGTACACACACACCATTCGTTGTGGCCACCCACCGTTGTTAATTTTATAACCCACATATTCATTTGTTTTGTATAACAACAACAACAACAACAACAACAACAACAACAACAACAACAACAACTTCATTATTATTTATTTTCTTGATTAGTTGACACAATAAATTTTTATTAATTGCGTATTCACACCATTCATCGCATCCAGTTCCATCAAAACAATTTTTTCAGGTGTCAAATATGTGTGTAGGTGTGCGGAGGTGTGTGTGTGTGTAATAAAAAATATTTTGTGAGAAATTTTTCTTATCAAATTCGTCAAATCATTACTTAATTATTAAAATAAAAAGCCCAAAATTTTTAGAGCAAACACGGCGCAGTCGGTTTATTTTTTTCTTAATAAATTTATTTATTTATTTTGTTACCGTTACCGTTACTGTTCACATATGGCTGGACGACAGTAAGTTTATACCGATGGCAATCCACAACGGAGGAACAACAATAAGATCGACTGTGACCAGTTACAGTTGCTGCGTATTGTTGACATTACCCAAAAACAAATTAATTGGATTGATTGTCTCGTTTTATTTGTTTATTCATGTTTTATTTGATTTCAAATTCACTTGTTCCTTGCCGGCAAAAAAATCGGCATGGCATTACTTATGTGAATGCAACAACAAAGTCTAACCATCTCATTTATTATTTCCATCTAATGTATACGTACAATTGTGAAAAGTCTACACACGATACACGACACACGCACACAAATATCGTACGCAAATGAATTCATGAATTCATGAATGTCTTTAGCTGTTTGAATTTGAAATGGCGCCGTCATAAATTCTATCATTTTATAGTAATCGATTTAATTTTTAATGTGACATGACATGAATTTCTAGGTCTCGCAAAAATATGTATTTAAATAATATTGTAATAATAAATATGATGGAAAAATTGTGTGGGCATTGCAAAACATTTACATAATCAATCTGAATTTAATGTATACACACACACACACACACACACACATATCAGGTATACCGGTATAAAGTGAGCGTCAAAATACATAATGTATCGATTGGTTTTCATTTGAAAAATTTGGGCTACAGATTCGAATGTTTGTCGCGAAGGCATATCATGCTCTATCCGAAGCAACAATGCAAACGAATGGTTAATGCAACGGTTCAGAGAAATAATGATTTTGATGTGAGAAATAATGATGGTGAAGGAGGGAGGACCACCACCAACAAAAAAAGTTTGAAGACTCCGAATTTTGCAAGCAATATATTGGCGGATGAAGATGACACCGTGAATTAAAAGTAAATGGCAAAAATGTTGGACCACAACAAAAAAAATTTGCTGACCGTTGCCGCAGACCGTGTGGGAACGATCCAAAAGTGTGGAAAATGGGTGCCACATGTATTGAGATGGAAAACCGAAACAACACTTGCTTGTCAGACGCGAAAGAAAATCAGTTTTTTGCACATCGAATTCTTATTGGCAATGAAAAATGAATTTATTTTAAGAATCTTGTAAACGGAAAAAAATCATGGGTGTAATCCAGGACAATCATCGACAACAAAACCAAATCGTTTCGGCAAAAAAGACGAAGATGCTGTGTGTCTGCGGTGCGACACCAAAATGGTGTGGTGTACCACAAGCTTCCAAAAACCTGGTGAAATTGTTAATGTTGATCGCTACCGACAACATACAAATCAATTTGAACCATCGAAAAACGATCAAAATAGACGAGAAGACACGGCAATGTAACTGTTACTCCATGACAATGCACAATGCATACAAACCAGAACCGATTCAGGATACAATAAAAAGAACTTGGGCCGGGAGCTGTATTCATCAGACTTGGCTCCTTCCGAATACCAATCTTTGTTTTTAATCGATGGAATACACGCTGATTGGCTCTTAGCATCACTTCCAGTACGAAAAAGTCGAAAATTGGGTGTCTGATTGGTTTGCTTCGATGAGACGAACAATTCTATTGGCGGCACGATATTCCCAACCCAACCCATTGCCAGAAAAGGTGATCAAAATGTGTAACAAAATTAATGGCCAATATTTTGCGAATAAAATGTTTTATACTTTCCCACATTTAAAAAGTGTTTAGTGTTTTATTTTCACAAAAAATAAACGTTCACTTGATACCGGTACACCTGGTACACACACACAAACACACACACACACACACGGACCTATTATTTATTTTTAATTTATTATTTTTGTTGTTTAAAGGATAATGCGGCGACGATTGGGACGATTTAATTTTGGTTAAAATTAAAGTAGAGTCGATGTGCGAATGGGAAAAAAAAGGCACCACACAAATTTTGTTGTAGTTAATGGGTCGTCGGTGCAATTAAAAAAAAACCAAGAAATAACCTTCTTTTTCTTCTTATCAATAAATAGAAAACGACCATAAATTATAAGAGTTAATTTAACCAAATTTTTAACAGGCGATGGGATTGGACAGTTTCACGCCAACCACTGCGTTTACAAAAATTGGCTTACATTTTTGAGCTTTTTGACCACAGAGCCGCTTTTTTTTCGGCTATGCAAACAATAAAAACGTATTTAAATTTGGTAATCGAAATTCTTAAAACATTACCCCAGGAAAACAGTTATTATTTTTTTATTGTTACACTTTCACATTGTACCCATTGCACAACCCCGTTTGCCGTCGCCACCTCAAAAAAACCTTTAATATTTGTGCTTCGCATAAAAACTAAAACACTTTGAACTCCATAAATAAATGATTTGACTCACAAATTATTACGATTATTACGATTATTTGCATAAGTACTATTAAATGGAGAGTAATTTAATCCAGTTTAACAACATGGAAATTTATAGACATAATACGTGGATGGGTGGATGGGTGGATGGGTTGGGGATGGGTAGTGTTGTATATGTGACAAAATAAATAAAATCAACTGAGTCGAAAATGAAATGGGGGGAGGAAGACAAAAGGATAAAATATAAAAATATATAAAACAACAAGAAAATTCTGTTTTCACAATATTATTTTCTCTATTACCATTTGAAGATAAAACAAAAATATATACCATTTTTACGTCTTCTTCCAAATTTTTTTGGGTAAATATTTTATGATTATAACCATAAAAAAAAAAACCAAAATAAATGAAGATAAATTTTGATGAAAAAAATATTATCTATTACATTCGTGGTGGTGGTGGTGGTGGTGGTGGTGATGGTGGTGGAACAGATAACATACAGTTTTGTGGCAGCAAACCAACCAAAAACTGATAGTTAATTTACAGTAAATTCTATGGTTTTTGGAAATAACAAACACAATCCATTGCCATCACCATAAGAACTCCGCTATATTCCATTAGCCAACAAATATTTACAAATATATTATTGCTGTAGCGAAACATATCTCCCCGACAATAGTTAAAAATAATTTTATTTCAATTTTCTCCTGTATTTCTTAACCAAAGGGCACCCCTGCCCCACCACCACCACCACCACCACCACCGCCATATATTGGGACCTTGCATTATTAATAATATCAATTTAGATAACAGTTGGCGTAACTGGCGTTGTGTGTGCATCGTGTGAACACACCGCGGCCATTTCGTTGAAGTGTAAACAACAAAGTTTTTTTTTGCTTCGAACATGTCGAACATTTACGTGCCTGAAAAAGTTGTTTTGCGGGGGAGGGGGGAGGGGGAGTTTAATAACTTTCTTTCATTTGAAGAAAAAAACATAGCTGTTTGAGTCGAATTGTCACTGGCGATGAAAAGTGGGTGTATTACGATAACCCTAAACGTAAAGCATCATATGTTGATCTCCCGGCCAACCATTAACTTTCAAAATGCGATATTCATTGCCATAAGGTAATGCTGTGCATTTGATGGTGTAGAAATAAAGGTGTGGTGTATAACGAACTGTTAAAATCAAATGAAACGGTTATAGCTGATCTCTACCGACGACGACGGCGACAACAACTGGCCGAATTGGCAAAGAAATTGAACGAAAAAAGACCATTGATAGGTTGAAAACACCACAAAAAGTTTTATTTCACGATCAACCAGACCAGACCACATCGCGCGTGCAAACATCGTTAAGGAAAAAATAAAGAGGCTCGGTTGGGATCATCTTGATCACGGTCTCCTCCAGACCTTGCTCCTTCTGATTACCATTTGTTACGATCAATGCAGGTCAGCCACAGACAGACAGACAGATGTACGCTTTCGACGTGCTGAAGAAGTGCGAAAATGAGTCGATGAATTGATTGGGACAAAAGATGAGGAGTTCTTCAAACAAGGAATCAACAAACTTCTCAAAAGAAGGAAGAAAGTCATAGCTAACGATGGGCAATATATTGGTTGATGCGTCTCAATCATTTTGGTATAAAAAATAAATGTCATTTTCAAGCCAAAAAATTGACATTATTAATGCAATGGTCCTAATACATTCCCAATGCAAAAGAATTTACTGTACCGCTGATTTAAATATAAATTGCAACATCAAATAAATAGCTTGACGACTATCAGCCACTTACAATCTTAATATATTTTCTAAAATTCACATATCATCATCATAACACACACACACACACACACACACACACACACACACACACATAAAGCCATAGGCATAGCTTAGAGAACAAAGTGTAAGGCCATAAACAGTTAATAAAATGTATGGTATCGACAGACGGCAGGGTGCGATAAAATGATATGTTGAGAGTAGATGATAATAATTTGGAAAATTTGTATTATTTATATATTTTTCTGTTGTCGTCATCATCCATCGTCATATCGCACACACATAGGGATTTTGTTTTTATATTATTCGTTTTGCATATTATTATGATGAGGTTTTTTTTCTGTGTTTTTGATTATATCATCCCTTAAAATCATACATTTTTTATAAGTCACATAAATAAATAGTCACACAGGAATTCGGTTTATATTTGTGTATTTGTGTATTGGCGCGAATATAATTTTTCGAGACCGGTAATATTAAAAGAATTTTGTTTTTATTTTACAGAGTTAAACATCAACATCGGATTGATTCCCTGTTGAATTTGGTCTCAAAAGAGGTGTCGCATGCCATACATTCAAAAAAAAGATCCTTGTAAAAAGTTGTTGGGGTAATATCCTTGATCCTTCAATATTTTTATTCTACTAAATTTGCTAGTTAATTTGTTTTCCGAAGAGGTGTCGCATGCCATACATTCAAAAAAAAAGATCCTTGTAAAAGGTTGATTTGGGTAATATCCGTGATCCTTGAATATTTTTATTCTACTAAATTCGCTAGTTAATTTGTTTTCCGAAGAGGTGTCACATGTCATACATTCAAAAAATATCTTTGTAAAAAGTTTTGATCCTTGATCCTTGAAAATTTTTATTCTACTAAATTTGCTATTTAATTTGCTTTCACTAGAGGTGTCACATGCCATACATTCAAAAAAAAGATCCTTGTAAAAAGTTGTTGGGGTAATATCCTTGATCCTTGAAAATTTTTATTCCACTATTAAATTCCCCATTTAATTTCCTTTCACTAGAGGTGTCACATGCCATACATTCAAAAAAAAGATCCTTGTAAAAAGTTGTTGGGGTAATATCCTTGATCCTTGAAAATTTTTATTCCACTATTAAATTCCCCATTTAATTTCCTTTCACTAGAGGTGTCACATGCCATACATGCAAAAAATATCCTTGTAAAAGCTTGCCGAGTAATTTCCTTGATCCTTGAAAATTTTTATTCCACTATTAAATTCCCCATTTAATTTCCTTTCACTAGAGGTGTCACATGCCATACATGCAAAAAATATCCTTGTAAAAGCTTGCCGAGTAATTTCCTTGATCCTTGAAAATTTTTATTCCACTATTAAATTCCCCATTTAATTTCCTTTCACTAGAGGTGTCACATGCCATACATGCAAAAAATATCCTTGTAAAAGCTTGCCGAGTAATTTCCTTGATCCTTGAAAATTTTTATTCCACTATTAAATTCCCCATTTAATTTCCTTTCACTAGAGGTGTCACATGCCATACATTCAAAAAATATCCTCGTAAAAGCTTGCCGAGTAATTTCCTTGATCCTTGAAAATTTTTATTCTACTATTAAATTCGCTATTTAATTTCCGAGCACTAGAGGTGTCGCATGCCGAACATACATTAAAAAAAAAAACCCCCCCCCATAAAATCCCTCAAATCATCAGAAACCAAAACAATGTTTTTTATTCATATACAAAAGTTTCGCATTATTGCGGCGGGGCGTGTCTCATTTTTTCAAATTACAAAATATTTAATTACAATTAAAAATACCGTTACATTTTTCAATTCTTATGTGCGGCAATGTTATTTTAATTTTTGGTGCGGCCGCCACAGTGGACGGATGTATTAAAAGATTACATTGTACTTGTACTTGTTTGATGAACAGTGTTGCCAAGTCAAGTTGTTTGTTAGCGCATATTTTGTTTACCAATTTTTTAATGCTGACCATGCTGACAAATATTGTATTAAATGGGATAAGGTAAAGACAATTAGGTTTATTTTACTACATTGTTGGTATTGTGTACTTGAATAGTTGATAATATTTTGCTAATTTTAAATTTATCATTTACATCATCACCACCATCAACCACCACCACCACCATCATCATCTCCTTCTGTTTGTGCACAGTCAACATAATGATTTTAATTAACTTTTCACCATTAAGTCCAATATAATATAATGTTAATTAAATGAAATTTATATATAAATAGCGGATACGATGCTGTGCATATTATTAAAATTGGCATGTTATACATATTCCATACTATACACACACACACACCATTGGGTTGATAACATGAAATTAATTTGAAATTAAATACTCAACAAATAAAATACGATTTATTGATATTGGGGTTTTGAAAAAAAGTTTTATTGTTATTTGCGTTGCTGTGTTAAAAGTAATTGGTGTTATACGATGTAATCGCCTCATTCGCTAATCAAACGGTTGAATAGTTATGAATGTGTCACAAATATTTAGTTAAGTTTGAAAATTTTTGACAGATAACACATATGTTATATGTCAAATATTCATAAAAATTATCGTTTGACCCCACCACAAAACCAATTTGAAAACAATTTACTTTTAAAAGTGTACATTTCGAAACTTTTTACAAAACCCCAACATTTCATTTTATTTTATTTAAAATTTTTTATTTTGTTGTCTCGTTAAGTGAACACACAAGGAGACTCACTTAAAAACATAAAATGAGAAAAAATACAACTGTTGTCAAAGTGTGATGTGATGCGTGTGCAAAGTATAAATCTTTTAATTGAATTATTTCCTTTTGTAAATTTATATTAGTCTATTTTAATTTCATTCTTTTTTCCATTTATTACACAACCCCCCCGCCCCCCCCCCCCCCGTGCATCGTATCTCAATTTATTTATTATTTACAAACTTTAAAAGTTAAACACAAAATGAATATGTCAAAATGGCAGACAATTTAATTTAATTTTGTGTTTCAATTGAATTAAGTAATACTTTATTGGTGGAAAAAAGTGGTTTTATATTGTGTGGATGAAATCAAATATATTGTAAATATAAAAAATTTAATTGTTAAATCGAATCCCATCCGTCGTCCGTCCCCATCATTCAATAAACTTTGAAAAATACAATTTTATTATTTTTTTCTTTGACAAAATAACCATTTAATTCAAATAAGTGGCTGTCTATAGGAAATATATATATCCTCTTTGTAATCTCTGACTATTGATAAGAGTGAAAATAATTAAAATTTTATAATAAAATATAGAGCGCCCCATCCCCAAAATATTGTAATTAAAATAAAAACTTATTTAACTTACCCGCTTTGACGGCAACATCACGTGACAATATTGTGCCCACCACATTGGTGGCCGTACATTTGTAAACGGTCCAATGTACATCCTGACGAAATGCACCGGCTTCAAAGGGTGGAAAATATATAGAACCATTCGCTAAAATTTGACGTATTTTTGGTATGGTCGTAATTATATTATTTTCCATATCCAACCATAAAATATTTGGTAATGGATTACCGCGTGCCGTACAATCCGAACGTAAACCTTGACTATTGGTAAATTCCAAACGATGTTTTGGTTCAATAATAAATGTTGGACCTTGTGTATCAAATGAATGCAAATGATGTTGTTGTTCGTCCGCATCGCCGGCCAATACCACAACCATAATTCGTTTGGTAAAATGGATTACTAAAAAAAATTGGAAAGAGAAAAAATTAATTAATTTTTTAATAAAAAATTATTATTAAAAAAAAAGCTTATCATTTATAATATTTTTAATACAATAAATAATTGATCGTTTAAAAAGTTAAAGTTTTTTGTGTGTGAGCTTTTAAGTTTTCGGAAAAACTTTGCGTTATGATTTTTTTTTTGTTTAATTATATCGGTTCAAATAGTTAAGAGTGTACAAAAATTAATAATCTGTTGTTTCTCTCCGCTTGATTTTATCAAAAGCTTTACGGAAAAATTTTTTCGCAAGCTTTAAACGTTGGAATTTTTTTTAAAACTTATTGTTAAAAAAGAAAAGTATTCCGGTCGACACATTTGGTCGACCATTTTTTTTAGTTACAGTTCCTTACAGTGCAATTAATCTTTAATTTTCGGTTTTCGGTTTTTGTCTTATCGAAAGCTTTTAACGGTTATTTTAATGTTTACACACAGTTAAAAATGCACACTTTTGATTGGACGACAACGAACCGATAACGGTTATTTTTTTTTATTTATATACCTCTTCCTCCTCGCCGAACCCCTCCTCTTCTCTCCAACAAATAATTCACTAACAAATATTACAATTGCAATATGATTTCCGGATACATTGTGTTTTTGCTGGTACAATAAAAACCAATTTCAATTAAGCGCTTTGTGTGTCGTTGTGTGTGTGTCAGTGTGTGTCGTTGTGTGTGTGTGTGTGCCGATGGCTATGTGTGCTTTGTATATTTTATAAAAAATTAAAATAAACATCAATTTTTTGTGTTTGCAAACAATATTTATAATCCCTAATTTTGATTTTTTAAATTAAATTTATAGACTCTACAAAGATAAAGATAAAGGGCGGTTCAAATTTGATGATTATCTGTTTTTTTTTTAAATTTGGCGCCATTTTTTTTTTTTTTTCTTTGACAGATAATATATTACACTGTGACACCATTTGCAACGGTTATCGCAAGTGGGTGATAAAGAGCCACAGACAATTTTTATGGACTCAATTTTGTACATAATATTGATGTGGTGATGTGGTGATGTGGTGATGTGTTGATGTGTGGCTGTGGTGGGGATTCAACATACCGCACAATAGCAACGGAAACACAATCGAAGCTTTTGAATGACACATTTTATATTTGAACAATTGATTTTGCCAAAGAACATTTCGTCCCTCTCCACAATCCGACAATTTAACATCATTAGAATTTTCCGTTCGTATGCGTTGCCGTTTCTTGTGAATAGTGAATAATTCTTAAACTGTGCGACACCGTAACACCGAGACAACCGAATCAAGAAAATGCGAGAACATCACCTGAATCACGCCATTCGTTTTTCAATTGTTACACACACACACACACACACAGACATTTTATTTAAAATTTTTTCTAAAATGATACGTTAAATTTGAACACCCTTTTTTTAATACATATGGAAATTTAAAAAATATAATAATAATAAATTATTATGCGACACCGAGTGTTTCAATTGAATTGAAAACAACCACCATTTCAATTTTTTTTTCCCATGTCGGAGTACCAGCCATTTTTTGGTCTAATGAAATGATTTTTAACATAATCAAAGAAACAGAAAAATTTTTTGTGGGACCGGGCGGAGGTTTCTAAAAATTGCTGAGTACATAATAAAAGTCCCTTGGCTTTGTAATACATATTTTAATTTTTTCTCTATCGCTGCTTCCAATTGTTTATTGTGTGCCAACACCAAAACCAACAACAACAAAAATTGCATTTTTTATATTAAATTTACATTTTTTTTTGGAAACACAAACAACGTTCCTTTCGTTTGCTTCAATTCGATATTGATATTTAAGACGATTTGCGCGGTTAATGCCATCAAAGCGAGTTACACACGTGTGTGTGTGTTTTACGTATCGTTGTGGTGTGAGGCAGATAAATTGATAATCTTTTTCCGACTTATTTCGATACCAATATGTGTCGTACATTTTTCAACACAAGGATATCAAATTAAAAATAAAAACATGAGAGGGTTTCGGGTGGGTGTGGGTGGTTTGGTTATCATTCACAATATCGTTGCTCTAATGATGTATTAATTAAACCAAAACACGGCTATACAATGTTATCATCACATATAGAACTAATGTGTGTGTGTGTGTGTGTGTGCCAATACGTTATTATCCGGTAGAAAAAAAAAAGATTAAGTTGCACACACAAAAAACAAACACCCAACCACGTTCGGATGGTACGAGATAAAATTATAATATATTTATTATTAAAGGACATATAAAAATTGATAGAAAAGTATTTTTAATCATTATTAAGGTTTGGGTTTTTTTTTCCAATTTTATCACACAATGAATGAATGGCGCCGCATAGTAACCGTAATCTTATAACATAAAATACAGAAGAATCTGTTTGCAGGTACGTGTACCACCATCAACGTCTATTAATTTGTGAATTTGTTATGATGATGATAATAATATAATAGTGGGAATATGAGAATTGGATTGGATTAGATTGGGTAATTCTAATAATACTTTCGTTTTCAGTGAATCAGTAAAGACATGCATTTAATCTTCTTCTTATTCTTCTTCTTGTTGAAATGAAAGCTTTATCTTTGTTCGCTGTTTCCAATGTATTTAGTTTTGTTTTATAAAAAAAAAGCCCATTTTTTTGCCCCGTTGAATCGGCAATTTTCTAATTGAAATGGATTTTTTTTTTAAAACAATTTTTAAATCACAAAATGGTAGTAATTTATGAAAAAAAAAATTAGCTTTTATTCTTCTTCTTTTTCGTCAAAAACAAACGTTTAAGCCTTTGAGTTTTATTCTTTACATAAAGTCCATTTTCTCATCAATTTAATAATTTTCTAATCGAAATAGTTTTGTTTCTACAATTTTTCAATTCACAAAATGGTTGAATTTATGAATTGGAAAAAAAAAAAAAAGCTTTAATTCTTCTTCTTCTTCTTCTTTTTCCAGAAAAACGAAAGCTTAACCTTTTAGCTGTTTTGTTTGTTTCTATGAAGAAAGTACATTTTCTCATCAATTTAATAATTTTCCACAATTTTTAAATTACAAAATGGTTGAATTTATGAATAGAAAAAAAGCTTCTATTCTTCTTCTTCTTCATCTACAAACACAAAAACTTTGCACCAAGGTGACGTAAATTGACGACAGAGAGAAAAGAAAAGTTGATACCAAGCTGACGTAAATTGACGACAGAGAGAAAAGAAAAGTTGATACCAAGCTGACGTAAATTGACGACAGAGAGAGAAAAGAAAAGTTGATACCAAGCTGACGTAAATTGACGACAGAGAGAAAATGAAAAGTTGATACCAAGCTGACGTAAATTGACGACATAAGAGAAGAGAAAAAAAGAAGTTAAAGGAAAATACAACAATTTTGTGAAATTGTGAAAAGAAAAAGGTCATTCAAACATTTTTTTTTTCTATTAATAATTTTTGCATATTTTCTCTCTCTTTTCAGTTCCAATAAAAAAAAATTTATAAAAACAGAAGAAAGAGAAAAATGTAATGAAAGGGGTTTTTTTTTTATGTTTATAATTACGACACCATTTTGAATTACCAAACAATTTGATAATAAAACATTTTGTTGGAACGAATAAAAAGTAGAAGAAGAAGAGAAAGAAAAAGAAAAATAGGAGAAAGAAAAAGAAGAAGAATGAAAGCTTCTTTTCTGTTCTTCAATTACAAAACAAAGTGAAGAAAGAGAAAAATGTAATGAAAGGGGGTTTTTTTTTGTTTATAAATTACGACACCATTTTGAATTACCAAACAATTTGATAATAAAACATTTTGTTGGAAAGAATAAAAAGGAGAAGAAGAAGAAGAGAAAGAGAAAGAAAAAGAAAAAGAAGAAGAAGAATGAAAGCTTCATTTCTGTCCTTAAAATACAAAACATTTTATTGTGTGGTTCTCCACACATTGTGAAAATGAAAGATTTTTTGAAAATTGACAATATTTCTTAAGAGTGTTCACTTAAGAAATGGGATTGTTTGCGTGCGAGTGTGTGTGTGTGTGTGTGTTTGTGTGTGTGTACTTGTATTTACAATGAATATATTTTGTAAATAAAAATGTGTCATAACTTTGTTACATATAATTTTAATGGACAACCGACCGACAGTAGCACAACCCCCCAAGTAGAGTTTCACCTGTATTATTATTATTATCATTATCATTATTATTATTATTATTAAAGCTCATATTCATAAATAAATAAATTCGGATATAAATCATTATCCACATTTTGGTAAATCGGATTTCCTAAATAATAATAATAATAATATTGTTCCGTATATCATCCAAATCATAAATAGTATGTGGAAGGTAAAGATAGATATTACGATGATGTTAGAGAATTATAATAATAATAATAATAATAATAATAAAAGGTATTACGTATACGTATTAAGTCCTTATAATAGTTACGGTATATTACAAACGTTATCCTACACTAAATTTAACCTTAAATACAAAGTAATATTATGTGAATAGGAAAAAATCCCTTCATTGTATAAAGTTAATGGAGAAAATGATGGGACAAGAAAAAAGGATATATAGAATTTAATGAATATTGAGTAAAAAATATATATAATAGGGATGCGAGGGTGTAGTAGCAGCAACAGCAGCAACAGCAACAGCAGCATCAGCACAAGGCACAATAACAACAACAATATTATAATATTCTATTTATAACAAACAAAAATTAGATATAATATTACATCAATCTATTGTTGGACGTAGAAATGTGATACGATCGGTAAAATACAATTAAAAATTTAACAGTAGCGACACAGAAAAATCTAAGGCTAGATCCTTAAAAAATTCAGAATTAAAAGTTATTAGCTACAGAATAGTGGCATATTTGGTCCCGTCAACAGAACAGAATGGTTGGAGGCGAAGATACAATTTTTGGCATTAGACAAGTTGTACGCGGTCAACCAAATTGATTGCCAAAACAATCAAGATCAATAGATTGAGATGGCAGTTGGACACGTAGAACGCACATGGAGGAGTAGCGTGTGCCGAAAAAACCGGTTAAATAGTAAACCAGAAGGTAGAAGGAGAGCCGCACCGGAAGACCGAAGGCGAGATGGCTAGATGTTGAGTAAACTGTGATATAAAGATCCTAAAAATTCGGGATTGGAAGACATTAACTGTGCGGATAGGTCAGGTTGGAAAAGTGTGTGTTGGAGAAGGCTAAAACCGCACCCGGGTTGTAACCGGCCATGGAGTAAGTAAGTAAGTAAGCTACAGAATAGAATATTAACGTTAACGGGTCGGAGACTTGGTGCACCGGATACAGAACCAGAAACAATTACTTTGGATTTTCAATCGAAAGGTACTCCGTGGCATATTTGGTCGCGCCGTCAAAAAACCGAATGGTTGTCACTGCGAAGATACAATTTTTGGAATTAAACAAGTTGTACGCGGTCAACAACCAAATTGATTGTCAAAACATCATCAAAATCAATAGATTGATAGATGGCTGTTGGACACACGTGAGCCGAAAAAAACCGGTTAAATAGTAAACCAGAAGGTAGAAGGAGAGCCGCAGAATACCTAAGGCGAGATGGCTAGATGTCGAGTAAACTGTGATATAAAGATCCTTAAAATTCGGGCAAGGAAGATATTGCGGTTGCGGATAGGTTAGGTTGGAAAAGCGTGGAGGTTGGAGATGGCTAAAACCGCACCCGGGTTGTAACCGGCCATGGAGTAAGTAAGTAAGCAAGTAAACTACACAATAGGTTCCCCCATTCAATCCATACTCTTGGGCTGCACTTTATTTTCTTTCAGCATCAGCAGCAGCAGCAATTTTATGTTAATGTAAATTGATTGATGATGTCAAAACCAATCTAAAACAACCGCATTCAACAAAACGGCATAGAAAACAAAAATGTTATTCCAACACAACACCGCCGCCGCCGGAAGGATGACAAGCCGATATAAATTCGAACACCGATCGTTACATATTTATAAACCTCTATTTTTTTTTTATTAAATTTCGTATATAAATTGCCTCAATGATTTGAATGAAAAATTGGATTTTGGGTTTTCACACACAGGCGATATTTTTTGTTTTTGTGTTTTGTTACCGATTATCATTATTTTTTTTTCTAATTAAAAACAAAGGAAAAAAATTGGTTGTGTGTGTGTGTGTGTGTGTGTGAAAAGGGTTGATTTTGTTGTTGTTGTTGTTCTTGTTTTTTTGCCTAGGTATTGTTCCAGCGCACACACACACACAGCAAAATAAAGAGGTGACGACGTAAATGTTAATTAATAATAGAAAAATATATGAAAATGCATTTTTTTATTGTATAAAATTATTTTTCTTTGGATAAAGTTCAGATTGATAAGAGGTAAAACAATGTGATGGTGGTGGTGGTTGGTGGTTGGTGGTAGTTGGTGGTGGTTGTTGTTTTTTTATTTGTTCATTCATCTTTTATCACTTTTTTTTTCCTATTTATTATTTAATTAAAACTTATAATTTATTCACCGTTTTATCGCATACATAATTTGTATGACAAAAAATCAAGTTATACGATCGTAGGGGGTGGCAGGGGGGATGAGAAGAAGGGTAATGGCAAAAAAAGTGTGAAGAAAAAAATCCATTGAAATACTATAAAAGAAATAGTTTCATTCAAACTATTATTTTATTTTAAATCAAAGCTTTTTTTTAAGCTTTTAAACTGATAGATTTGGTGGCTATGACGTTGGAAAATGTGAGGTCACAGGTACGAATCCGAGGTAAATTATCTGATCACTTTGAGACGGTTGATGGACTACGACAAGGCGATCCATTATCAACACTGCTATTTAATATTACGCTGGAAAAGGCAGTGAGGGGCGTAAATATTGATAAACAAGGCACGATTTTCACAAAATCGGGTCAATTGTTAGCGTATGCTGATGATATAGACATAATGGGTCGAAATATGATAACTGTCAAGGATGCTTTCGAATCGTTACAAAAGGAGGCATCAGGTCTGGGTCTCAAAGTGAATGCAGAAAAAACAAAATATTTGGTGGCAACGAATACATCACGAATTCGAGATCAAACGGTTAATATTGGAGAACACAATTTTGAAATAGTCAATAGTTTTGCGTATACTTAGGATCGTTGATAAATATTGAAAATGATATTGAAGAGGAAATACGCCGCAGAATAGCAACTGGCAACAGATGTTATTACGGGTTAAAAAAACAATTCCGATCGAAAACATTACAACGAGCTCTTATGTGCAAACTATACACAACTTTAATACGTCCAATATTAACGTATGGGTCGGAGGCTTGGTGCATGACACAAAACCAGGAACAACTACTTCGGATTTTCGAACGAAAGGTACTCCGTGGCATATTTGGTTCCGTCAAAGAACAGAATGGTTGGAGGCGACGATACAATATTGAATTAGACAAGTTGTACGGTTAACCAAATATTGTCAAAACAATCAAGATCAATAGATTGAGATGGCTTGGACACGTAGAACGCATGGAGGAGGAGCGTGTTCCAAAAAATCTGTTAAATGGTAAACCGGAGGGTAGAAGGAGAGCCGGAAGACCTAAGGCGAGATGGCTAGATGCAGTAAACTGTGATATAAAGATCCTAAAAATTCGGGATTGGAAGACATTAACTGTGCGGATAGGTCAGGTTGGAAAAGCGTGTTGGAGAAGGCTAAAACCGCACCCGGGTTGTAACGCCATGGAGTAAGAGTAAGTAAGTAAGTATGTGAATTTAATGATGCTGGTGAAAAGTTTGCGAAAAGCTTATGGTGAAAATACGGGCAATTTTTGTGTCATCAGTCACCCCGTGTTGCGTCGCCATTCAATTATACAGCTGTTCTACAATTATATTAAGCTGTTAATCGAATCGGGCCAGGTGGTCCAGGACGAATATAATATTTCTGATACATTTCAATAAATACTAAATAAAAGGTATCAAAATTGAGGTGGTCCCGCTTGTCGGACTAGATGAGCCAACACATATGATTTGTATTTTGTTGATCATCCATAAATTATAAAGGATAGTCATAAAGGTAGGGCTGATGATAATGCAAAGACTAAATGTCTAGATTTTGTGAAATTATAAGGGAATAGCTGATCTATCACCATTGTGACAATTTTCTTTTTGCCAACCCCCAAAAAAACCATGTCATAAAAGAAGTGTTTTTAAGGTGGCAATGTCCAAGCAGCCGATCATAACTAACCAAATAATGGATTATTTAAAATTACATTAAATTCCAATTTATAGACAAAATGTTAAATTGTCAAACACTATGCGATTTGTGTTTCGGAAATACTAAATACATTATTCCATCTATCCCAATCTATCTATGACTCTCAAATTTTGTAAAGGACTAATTAAAATGGAAAATATAATATATTATACGTTTATCCGAATATATTGTAGTACCAAGGATTATTATACATTATCCATGCGTATGGTATGGGTTATGGTATGGGTATGGTGTGTGTGTGTGTGTGTGTGTGTCTGTTCGTTAACATTAATTACCACCACCGTATGTTGTATACAATATTTTTGCATTACAAATTCATTTCCTCAATCCTCTTTTTACAAAACTTAACATAATTGATTGCCACCGGGGGTAAACCTAAAAATTCACATCACATAGAATTCATACAATTCATTTGAATTGCACAGTTGTGTGTTTGGTATTTGGTAGTAGTCGTCTAAGGATAAAGATTTTATTATTATGTTCTTAAATAGAATAACGGTAAATTAATAATAAAATACATCATTAGATACACCCACCACACCACAACGCACCCACCCACCCACTTTCATCAACATCTTAATTTACTAATATATATTTTCGTATTATTAGACAATTGTGGAACATTCTAAGACATTTTGTATACAACAACAACAAAAAAACAATGTACTTATTTTATCATTTCGTAGATTATACACGCGTCACATACATTTTTATACACAGACACCCCCCGCCCCCGTCCGTCTGTTTCAACTATTCTTTTGTATTGTGTACACGTAACACACGACCCATAACAAACGTAATTCAGTATTAAATATCTATGGTTTGTATAAAAACTGTCAATCATTATTCGTATGGATCGGATCACCGTACAAATATTCATCTATGGTATTAGCCGCCGCCAACAAAACAAAATAAAATATATTTATTTATAATTTTTGGTAAAATTACGTGCAAAGAAAATTCCATCAGTTTTTATATATATTATTTTATTATACGCTTTCCAAATTGCATGTTTCCGAATAATTAAGGATTTTCTTCTTATTTCATATTATAATACTTGTTCGTCTGCACACACAGCCCCAACACACATTTTATACAAAACATCTATATATGTGAGTAATATTCTTAAATCCTGTATATAGTTGAATTTATTCATTCGTGTGTGTGGGTTTGTGTGGGTTGGTTTGTATATATTCAATTCAAAAGAATAATTTCATTCAATTTGATAAACAACATAAAGTTTTTATAAATAGAAGAAAAAAAATGGAAAACATATTTTCACATAAATATTTTCTCTTGTTAAAAATTATATATGAAATAGGAAAAAAAATATAATAAAAATACACTGTGTGTCCTCGCCATATATTTTTATATATTCTTAATGCTTGAACACATCAATTTTAGTCGATTTCTAGTAGAATTTGCTTTCACATGAGGTGTCACATGCCCGATTTTTAATAAATGTCATTAAAAAAGGTCCTGACAGTGTCCTTAATCTTTAAAACATAAATTCTAATCAAATTCTAGTTAAATTCTCTTTCACATGAGGTGTCACATGCCCACTTTTTAATAAATGTCATTAAAAAAAAAGTCCTGACAGTGTCCTTAATCCTTAAAACAAAAATGCTAATCAAATTCTAGTCAAATTCTCTTTCACATGAGGTGTCACATGCCCGATTTTAATAAATGTCATTAGAAAAAAAAACGGGTCCTGACAGTGTCCTTAATCCTTAAAACATAAATTCCTGTCAAATTCTAGTAGAATTCTCTTTCACATGAGGTGTCACATGCCCAACATTACTAAATAGTCTTACAAAAAAAAAAGTCCTAATAGTGTCCTTAATCCTTAAAACATAAATTCTAATCAAATTCTAGTTAAATTCTCTTTCACATGAGGTGTCACATGCCCAAATTTAATAAATGTCATTAGTAAAAAAAAAGGTCCTTTGCAGTGTCCTTAATCCTTAAAACATAAATTTTAATCAAATTCTAGTTAAATTCTCTTTCACATGAGGTGTCACATGCCCAAATTTAATAAATGTCATTAGAAAAAAAAAACGGGTCCTTTGCAGTGTCCTTAATCCTTAAAACATAAATTCTAGTCAAATTCTAGTTAAATTCTCTTTCACATGAGGTGTCACATGCCCAAATTTAATAAATGTCATTAGTAAAAAAACGGGTCCTTTGCAGTGTCCTTAATCCTTAAAATATAAATTCTAGTCAAATTCTAGTAGAATTCTCTATCACATGAGGTGTCACATGCCCAGCATTACCAAATAGTTTTACAAAAAAAAAAAAGTCCTAATAGTGTCCTTAATCCTTCAAAACACCGATTCTACTCAAATCTTAGTTGAATTCTCGTACAACGACAAGCAAAGACGATTGTAAAAAAAACCATCAGCTTGTGCCATGTAAAATTGATGTTTCCAGGTGGATTAATGGCATTCATTGAATCCCACATCAGAAAGGATATTTTTCTGAAATTATGAAACACCAACATTACTTAGCTTGTTTGTTTTATTCTGGAAAGTATCCTTAATCTCGTGAAATAGGATTTAACTAGGGTTCAAGTAGAACATTGGTGTTTTCAATGATTATGGATATTGTAAGGACCTTTTTGTAAGGCATTTTTTTAAAATTTGGCATGTGATAGAGAATTCAATTAGGATTCAAGTAGAATATTGGTGTTTTCAATGATTAAAGATATTGTAAGGACCCTTTTAGGTAAGGCAATTTTTAAAAATCGGGCATGTGATAGAGAATTTAATTAGGGTTCAAGTAGAACATTGGTGTTATCAATGATTAAAGATATTGTAAGGACCTTTTTGTAAGGCATTTTTTTAAAATTTGGCATGTGATAGAGAATTTAATTAGGGTTCAAGTAGAACATTGGTGTTTTCAATGATTAAGGATATTGTAAGATCCCTTTTATAAGGCAATTTTTAAAAATCGGTCATGTGATACCTCATGTGAAAGAGAATTTAATTAGGATTCAAGTAGAATATTGGTATTTTTAATGCTCAAAGATACATCAAGAACCCTTTTATATGGCAATTTTTTTAAAATTTGGCATCCAATACTAAAAAATGGATTCGACACATACGATGGAAATGTAGTGTATGAAAATTCACATTCGACACGATAGATTCAAGATAGTAATACTTTAAATCATTGTATTCGCAAATGATTGCACACCAAATCGTTAAAATCCATTCATGTTTTGTAAAAACATTTGAAAATAATATAAAAAAAAATCCACTTCAAATTACTGCTGCGATCCATGAAATTGCTAATGTTCGGTAATGCCATATCAAATGTATATAAACACGACATTTATCACCCACATGCAATACATAAGATTGCATTAAAATCTCTAGAGAGATTGGGAGAGAGTGATGTGAACAATGGTATAACCGAGAACGGGCCGCCATAGTTTTGGATATGCTTTTTTGTTTTATTCCTTTGTTATTATTATTATTATTATTCCATAGAGTACAGCATTATTTAAGGGACTGGGGTAGGTTGAGTTGTAAGTGATTCATTTCATTTCAGTTTTATTTTAAGAAACTGTACCATATAACAGACACACACACACACAAACACCATGCTATTAATATATTACCAAAATAATAATAAGAAGAAGATGTGACGGCTACTTGGGAATATAGTACAAATCTACAAAAATATATTTATAAGAAGACTGATGATGAACTAGTGTATAGAGGATACTCTCTAATAGCTCAACCACCACATGCCATCTGTATCTGTCTACATAGACCGATATACCGTGATGATGTGCTCTATAAATGGTATTTTTATCAAATTTATGTGTCTCATTAGCGAATTATATAAGTTATAATGTAAAATATTGCATGCAATGCCAAATTGAATATAAATTGAATCGGAAAATTTAAAACTATAATTTATAAAGAAGATCAGAGCGGGAGGGGTGAGTGTACAACACTCCTAAATCATGTGAAATTAATGCCTTTATATAATTTCTCAACACATAAAACTTTGCACAACATTACCGGTTCAACGTGCTTTTGCGGTGCAAATGCAAATGACATTTAATCCGGTTTTGATGTGTGTTTGTGTGTGTGAAATTAATGACACTACTAAAAGTATATTCACCACTAAACCGTACTAATTTTGTTGAATTAATTGTGTGAAATAAAGCTAAAATTTTATCTATTAAATTAAACCGTTAAAAATATTAAATTAAACCGTTAAAAAAAAGCTTAAACTTCCATTTCTCCGTCTGTGTATCTTCAAAACTGTACATTTATTGTTTACAGATACGCAACCATTTTGAATTCCTACGAAAATTTGATGGAGGGGAAAAAAAAGCTTCTTTCTACCAAAAGCTCACCATTTTGTAAATTTCTTACAAAACAGAAACAATATGTGTGTGCGTGTGTGTGTTGCTTTGTGTGTGTGTTGCTTTGTGTGTGTGTGTGTGCTATTATTCATTGCATTGCACCTTATTTTTTTTTGCTAATCACAAAGTTTCAGAAAAATAGAAAAATTATAAAAAGCAGTAATTTTTAATGAACATTTATCGGAAAACAAAAAAAAACACCAAATTAAAACAACAAAAATGGCACAGGCAAAAAAAAATGCATTAAATTGCACTTTTATATGAAAATTATTATTTTTATGAGAGATGAGATGAGATGAGATGAGATGAGTGGGGGGGGGGGCGAAGGAATGGGTTGGTGGTGGGCCACAGTACGGGTTATGCGGGTGGCCCATTGAATTATAGTGTGTATACCATTGTTTGGTTGGGGTTGACGGAGATGGGGGCGCGATAGAATGAGACGACGGCAAGGAAGCGTTAATTTAAATGTAAATGTTTGTGTGGAAGGAAGAATACAAAACTATAAAAAAAATCCTTTAATTTTTTCAACAGTTATTGTTGTTGCTGTAAAAATTATATTTTCTATTGTTGTTGTTTTCGTTGTTCTGTGTGTGTGTGTGTGTTGAATGGAAAAAAAAATATATATTTCATGCGGTTTATAAAATACAATAAATCCAAAATGAACAAAAAAAAATAATTTTGTGGTTTTCAATTTTTGTTGTTGTTGTTGTTATCCCAGTTTTTTTTTTTTATCCTTAACAATTTTAACGGAATAATGTTATTTTACCTGCTGCTACTGTTTGTCATTATAATTTTCCGATTATTTTTCCACATCTGAATATTGTTTTATTTAGCGTTCGGACAAAATGCTGCTCTGTTGCAACACCACCAAACATTTATTGTTTCATTTCGCATTTCTCTACAACCATCTAAAGGATACACTGTGTCTGTGCGGTGGTGTGTGTATGTGTGTGTGTGTGTGTGTGTGCCAGTTACACTGTTTAGTGGTGGCCAAAAAAAAAATTTCATTAACCGACTGCGCCATGTTTTCAGTAAAAATTTTTATGCTCAAAAAACTATTGTTAATTTTAGAAAATTTTCAACGGCAATATAGTTTTTTTGAAACATAAAAATTAACAGTGTTGCCAACATTTTTTTAAAATTTGTTTTTGTGGTACGTAGGTGTGTGTGTGTGTGTGTGTGTGTGTGTGTGTGTAAAACAAATGCAAACTTAATTTTATCATATTAAAATAATAAAATTTCCATACCAAATAGCTATTTTATTGTGTACAGCTATCGGTTTGTAAGTGTGTAAGTGGTCGCCATGTTGGTTGAGTAGGTGACGACGGTGCAGATGCTCGTGTTGATTGTGATGATGATAATTAAAGTACACACACACACACACAAACACACACACAACATTAATTTACGCTTCTGCTTCATAAAATGAAAATTGAAATAACAAAAAAAAAAACAACAACAACAACAACAACAACAACAATAATAGTCTACATTTTACAATAGCAAAAGCCGGAAAACTACTCTTTTGTAAAACATATAACGGTTGTTTTTGCAAAAAAATATATAAATAAAATCGCAATCGTGAATTTAACAAAGGAAAATTAAACACAATAGATATAAAAATTTATACATTATTTATAAATATTCTGAGTGTGTATGTGTGTGTGTGTGTGTGTGTGTGTGTGTGTGTGTGTAGGTTTACACAGAAATCTATGTAATGCTATTATTTATAAAGGATATATAGGATGAAAAAGGACTAAACATAATAAAATATATTTTAGTATAGAAATGTATGAAGAAAGTTCTGCTATTTATAGTGTGTTTTCCCGAGAGTACCTAATAATTTTGTACATGGGGATTTACCGTTTTTTTGTATTAATCTATGTTTTATATGTGTGTGTGTGTGTGTATGTGTGTGTGTGTGTGTGTGTATGAGTTTGCTATGTGTTATTGAAATAAAATAATAAAATAAGATAAAATTAAGGATAGGTAAGAAACAAAATATTAATTTAACGTGTTAGTTTCATTTTCTTGGTTGTCCACCGGGGTTTAAGGGGAGTGGGGGGGGGGGGGGGGGGGCGAGGGTGTTGGTTGGTAGAATATTGGAGGTTCAGAAATATAATAAAAATAATAAAATCATAAATATTTGTGTGAATTAAATTGAAGTTAAAGTGATGTGAACGAAAACGATCCAGCCAAAGAATCTAAAAAAAAATGGTTATTCTAATCTGTAAGTCACCGTCATCATCGCGCAAACTCATTGTGAATGATCAATTATACAAATTAGACAAATAAACATTACCATCCATTTAAAAATTGACCGCATACTTACAAGGGAAGAGATTTGACGGATGCCATTCGACGCTGATTTTGATAAAATTACACACACTTATTTTCAATGGTACCGGGGCAAATATTGACGAAGGTCAGTTAGCCGCAACGACACACACACACACACACACGCAAACAATTAATCAAACTTTCACACGATATAATAAAAATTAACAAAAGCACACGCAAACGCAATGAATTTTGCATAATATATTAACATTGTATTTGTGTTATTTTCAATGGTAACCAAAATGTTAAATATTGACGTATGTCACAATTCAAAAATGAGCAGCCATCATGATTTTTTTTTTAACCAATGAAATTAATGTACGCTCAAATCGTTGAGACACAAACAATTCAACTTCTGCGTTATAATAAATTTATAAACGCATACGCAAACGCAGTGAATTTTATTTTATTGTATATAAGGGTAAGTTCAATAATTCATGGTATAGTCAATTTCATTATGAGATTTTATATATTATTATTATTAACATTGAACTTAAGTTATTTTCAGTGGTAACCACCATCACCACCAACCACCAACCACCACCACCACCACCACACCATCGTAAATTTTGACATTGGTCAAGTAAAAAATTTTTATTTTACAGATATTTGTGAAATATTTGTGAAAAAGCTTATTTTGTAGGATTTCAACAAAGTTTAAACTTCAAATTTTTTCAACAAATTTATTAAAATAGAAATTCAAAAATAAAAATAAAAAATATAATTCAATTTCAAAAAAAAATAGAAAAAAAAAAAAACCAAAAATTAATAGTTCAACAATTAAAATTCAAAAATTCCCGCTACATTTTCACCTATGCACCTCGTTTTTTTATATAAATTATATTGAACGCAAAATGTCGTTCATCATTATTCATCGATCACTATCACAACTTGATCATTGACATCACCTTTGAATTCACGTTTGAATTCACGTTTGAAATCTCCTTTGAAATCACATTTGAAATCACCTTTGAAATCACCCTTGAAATCATCTTTGATATCAACTTTTATATCACCTTTGAAATCACCTTTGAAATCACGTTTGAAATCACCTTTGATATCACCTTTGATATCACCTTTGACATCACCTTTGATATCACCTTTGACATCAACCTTGACATCATCATCATCATCATCATCAATTATTATTACATTCATTGTTGTTGTTGTTGTTGTTGTTGTTGTTTCGGCACCGTCATCACTATGGTTTAATTGAATGTGACTCTTTAATTCACAAGCAATTAAAAATACATCCGAACAATGGTGACACTTAAAATAATGCATTCGATCAAAGTGTCGTATCAACGAACTACTGGTCGACAACAATTTATCACATAATTCACATTTTACTGAATTTTCTTGTATATGCCATTCGTTGATGTGTTCATGAAAATGAATGAGCGGTATTTTTATGGAACATTTTTTACACTCATACGTTGTTACGGTTGGATGAAATATTTTCATGTGTCTCATAAAATTATATCGATTGCTAAACAAACGATGACATTCATTACATTTAAAATGTTTACATTCGTTATCGAATAGATCATCATCATCATCATCATCAGCAGCAGCAGCAGCAGCAGCATCAGCATCAGCATTATCATGTTTATCATCGCCACCATTATCGACAATGGTTGGTTCTGGTTTTCGGCGTATAATAATTTTTTGTTTATTGTCGACCACCGTCGCATTCATTTTGTTGGCGCTGCCATTCAATTTAGATTGTGTTGTTCGTTTTCGTAACACTTTTGTGTTTTTTTTGGTGGTCCGTTTTTTTTTTGTTTTTCGTATTTTTTGTGATTTTAAAGTTTTCGGTGGTAACATTAATAGTGGTAATGGTGGTGGCGCCGGCAACAATGGTGGCGTCATCGTTAACATTTCAATTGGTGACGTTTCGGCTGGCCACAATATAAATGGTATTATGGACGACGAATCATCACCACCGGCGCCGCTGCCGTCGCCGCCGCCCATTGATATTGGATAATTTAATGGATTCTTATAATCAGCAACACCATTGGCTTCATTACAATCAACATTTTGTTCCAAATGATCCAATAAATCACCGACATTACAAAATGGAATGTTACAAGCGTTACAAAAATGAAATAGAAAAAATGATAAAATATGTTCCTCTAAATCGACTTGGTATTGAAATTTTTTATTACAATAATTACATTTAAATTTAAATGATGATGATGATGATGATGATGATGATGATGACGTTGTTGTTGTTGTTGTTGGTGTTGTTGTTGTTGTTGTTGTGCCCGCATCCATTTTAAATTTGGATATTATTAATTATATAGTACCACAAACACACACACGCACGCACACATCCACTTGCCGTCACACACACCAGCTGTGTATCTTTCGTACACGTTTCACCGAAAATCAATAATTAAATTATTTAAATTTTATAGCACACCAAAATTTGGTAAATTTTTATAAATTTTGTAAAAAATTTTAATACACATTTCCCGTTATGTATTGTGTCGGTCCAACAACAACAAATCAAAAACTACCGGTTTTTAATTTATTTTTTTTTAAATTTTCTATCTTATCCGTCCGTTCGTTCGTTCGTCTGTCCGTTGTTGTTGGATTTTATATATATTTTGGTAAAACAATAGCCACTCATTAATTTTGATTTGAATAGAATAAAAGTGTGTGTGTGTGTGTGTCGGAGTCAGTGTTTTTAATAATTAATAAAAAGGGTGTTCCGATTTTGTGACAACAATAAATATGGGTCATTTATAAAGAAAAAAGTTTCATGTTAATCGATTCGATTTCGATACAAATTTACAATTAAAACTTGTACTTATAGTCTTTCGTGTCCCAATATCCAATACAACAAATTAATCGATTTTAAAATTTTATTATTAGCGCATTTTGTCAAACCCAAACTTATAATGTTTGCGGTTAAGCGCTATAGCCAATTTTGGTTATAAAAATCGTTAGTTATTTATACAATGTTCAATCAAAATTACTCTACATAAAAATAACAAACTCTTTTTTCGCAATGCTATCACAAATTCGGCCACCCTGTACTTATTTAATTTAAAATGGATTGTGTGTGTGTGTGTGCATAGTAATATTTTAATAATGTATTTATAAAGCGAAAAACCAAAATTAAATTTAAAATGCTTTCACAGCGTCAAACATTGTGCATGGAGATAAATGGCGATAAATTAAAATAAAAAAACAATTTAAACAATCCACATAAAGTCCCTTGGCCCCCCCATCCATCATTTAAATTCATATTAAAAATTGTGTGAAATTGAAATTGTGTGGTAAAAATTTATTTAATTATAATTGATTTGTTAATTTTGATTTATGTTTTGATTGATTCGATCGGTCGTCGTTGTCGCCGTTGTCGTTGTCGTCGTCGTCGTCGTCGTCGTCGTCGTCGTCATCATCATCATCATCATCATCATCGTGGTTGTAGTCGTCGCGCAAATATAACGGGGTAAGTTTTAATAAAATATATAAAAAAACATTTTTTTCGTTTTTATAAAATTTTGAAAATTTTTTTTTTTTTTCCCCTTCATCTATGGCATTTCGTAAACGAGTAGGCAAACAAAAACCAAAACAACAACAACAACAACAACAACAACACCACCAGAAACCACCCGCAACGAAAAAAATGCAATGTGTTTATTGTCATCGATTTTTTGCCAATGCCCAAGAAATTTTGGAACACAATTTAAATGCCGATTATACAACGTGTTACATTTGTTGTCGACAATTTTGTCTAATTACCGATCACATCGAACATTATTCGATGCAACACGGTGACACTTTTCATCATTTGCTATTCGAATTTCTTGCCGAAAATTATGGTGACGAAAGGAACAATGATGCGAATGCATTTAATTTATCATCCGAACAATATCAAGAGCAATCGCAACGACAACCGCCTATAGAATCTTCTGTTGTGCTGCCCATCATTTCAGGCATGGAGTTACCATTTCAACAACAATACGGGCAGCAACAAGGACAACAACTACAACAGTTACAACAACAACAACAACAACAACAACAACAAGAACTACTACTACTACAACAACAACAACAACAGCAACTACAACCGCAACAACAGCTACAACAGTTACAACAACAACAACTACTTCTACTACAACAACAACAACCACTACTACTACAACAACAACGCCAGCAGCAACAGCAACAACAGCAACAACAGTTACAACAACAACAACAACCACTTCTACTACAACAACAACAACCACTACTACAACAACAACAACAACTACTACAACTACAACAACAACAACAACATCAACAACAACAACAACAGCAACAACAATTCCTTCTACTACAACAACAACAACCACTACTACAACAACAACAACAACAACCACTACAACAACAGCAACAGCAACAATATGAACAGCTACAACAACAACAACAACAACAAGAACAACAACTACTACTACTACTACAACAACAATCACAACAACCACAACAGCAACAACAACAACAGCAACAACAGCAACAGCAGCAACAACAGTTACACCGACAACAACAACAACAACAACTACTACAAGAACAACAACAGCAACAGCATGATCAGCTACAACAACAGCAGCAAATACAACAACAACAACAACAACAACAACAACAACAACAACAACAACAACAAGAACAACAACAACAACGCGCAATAGCATATGTTACGCCTACAATACGAAGCATTGAATTATCCATACAACAGCCGACGAATACAGATGAAGAAAAATCATCATCAGATGATGGCGCCACTGGCAACGCTTTCACCGATTTCAATGATTTCAACGATTTAAGCGATGATTCATTAACGTCGGAAATAAATTATTTAATAAATCATAGTTTCGAATGAAATACGAAAATCAAAAGTTAAGTTTTGTTAATTTAATTGTGTAATAATTTAAAAGATTTGTTAAAATATTTGAATATTAAAATGTTAACGGTTCATTTTGTTTTCATTTAAATTCGTTTTTCCATTTTCCAAATTCAATGGTTCTTTTGTTTTGTTTTTACAATTTCCATTTACAATAAAAGAAAACGATTTGTCAGCCATTTTGTGTACATTTTTTTTGTTTAACGCATCTTTGAAGTTATTCAATAATTGTCATGCATCCCGTCACACTGTGTCTCATTCCCGCTCTCTTTCGCTCTGGTGTGTGCGTGTGTGTGTGTTTGTGTGCGTTTGCATTCAATAAATATTCCCAAATTTTTGTGAAATGAAAAAACGGTCAATCAATCAATCCGTCGATGGTCAAATCGGAACGGGGAAAAAAAAATTAATTCACTGTGACTAATAAGTGACACATTGGCCACCGTCGCCTCCTGGTGGTTGCCGCGCGAAACATATTTGTATTTTTTAATAATTTTTTCAATAATTCGATAACAATTATTATACAATTAATTTTAAAACAACCTCTCCCAGCTCCATCGGCCCCAAACATTTTACCTTTTCACAATTTCTTTCAAATGCCATTGTGTGTGTACATCCTTTTTCTGCTAGTAAATAGCTTTATTGTGTATGTGTGTGTGTGTGTGTGTGTGTGTGTGTGTTTGAAAGGATTTTGTTGTTGAAAGACATTTGAAAAAAAAAAAATCAAAAAACAAATTCAAAAAACACAATAAAAATAAAATAAAAGTTAATTTTCCGTAGGAAAATGATAAAAAATTTATAAGAAATTATACAACAACAATATTATGAACAAAATAAAAAGATCAAAAGAATTGAATTGGGGATTGGATTTTTTCAGGCAAGAAAAAAAAAATGAAAGAATGTCGGGTAAAAAAGTAAAAAAAAAAAGGAAGCAAATTGGAAAATAAAATGCTTGAAAAGACAATAGAAAATTAAATTATTTGAAGCGTAAAAATTGTTTCACAATGAAATAATTGTGTGGAAAAATACAAAAAAAAAAGAAAGTTATTTGGGGCCAGACAAAGAGAGAGAGAGAGAGAGAGAGAGAGAGCGAAAGATGGGCAAATAGTTAGTTTAGAAGTTACAGTGTGCAATTGATTCAAATGTCAAATGGTGTGGATCCATGTTTTATTCATTGTTTCATTCACATGTTCCAATGCAAAAACTTGTGGGTTTATTTCACCCCAAACCGGTCCCAATCACTGAATCCAAAATTCGCGGTGTATGTGTGTGTGTGTGTTTGTGTGTGTGTGTGACAGCAATTGCGACGGTACCCCATTTTTGAAAACAACTTTTTCATACCCAAAAATGTTTATGTACAAACTTTTTTGATAACTTCCCAGGTGTTTTTTCAGGCAACTTAACAACCTCTTAAGTAAGGTCCTACCACTCCACCCCCCCTACTATTCAATAAATAAATTTTCAAAATATTATCGAATATTTAAAATAGAAATAAAAATCAAACAAAATTCATTTCGATAATTTCATTTCACATATTTTACATTTACGTTGATTAACGACACTCAAATCTCAATAAATATTAAATAAAAAATATACATTTTGATGATATAAATGGGATAATAACAACAACAACAACAACAACAACAACAATAGCGTCTCAAAATATACGACAGATAAATTTTTTTGTAGGGTGATTCAAATATTATTTTAATTTGAATTGCTTTGAAATAATGTCAAATGAAATAAATTAGAGTCATCGCTTTGTTTTCAGCCCAATTAGTTGTTATTGTAGAATTTATAGTTTTTGTTGAAATTTTTTGGAAAAAAAAAAAACACGAACCACCCTTTAAAAAAAAAAAAAAAAATTTAAATATTATTTCTTTCAAACACTTTTTTTTTCTTTTATATCATTTCATTTGTAATTTTTCTTAACATTTTCATTTCATTTCATTTCATTGCATACGGCTTCAATTTCAATCATTTTATTTGCATCAACCCCAATCATATGTGTGTGAGACACAAAAACACCCACACCCATCCAGCCAGCCAACCAACCAACCACCCACCACATTTTGGATCACATCTAATAAAAGGAAATCATCAATTTAAAATATTATTCTTTACGAATTTTTCCTTTGTGTGTGGTTCAATAAAAAGGGATACAAAATCCATATTAGAAAATGCAATAAATACCGTTTTAACGTACACACACACACACACACACGCACACACACATGAAATTATTCATTATTGTGTTTAACGGTGGTTAAATTGATGGCATTTAAATATTTCGCATAAACGAACAAATGCGTAACGGTATTTTAATTTAATGCAAAGAAAAACCGGATTTTAAATAAATAAATTTCGCTGATTTCTGATGTTAAACAAAAAAAAAAAAATGGTTACAGTCGATTCTCCACATAAGCGAAAACCTCTCTATAAGCACAAAGAAAATTTAAAATTTAATAAAATAGTGGGAAATCGATATACAAATCAGTTTTCTTGAATAGTTTCCCATTCAATTAATCATTTCTCAATCAAATCTTGGCCGTAATTTTGTTTGTATTGTAGATGCAAACAGTTGTTGAGAAAATTTTGAAAAACTCCAATACCCTGGGGCCCTTTTTGCCAACAAAATTTTTTTAAAAATTGAATTAAAAAATGATCAAATTTAAAAGTTTTCGTAAACATCGATTGTGCGGGGGGTCAGAAAAGAATAAATGAAACTGATTGATTTCCATTTAAAAATTCCTCCTTCACACTAAGCAACACCATTGACATTTCCCTATACAGAACCGAATCGTTTGTTCAGTGAGCTTACTTTAAACTGTGACCGGGTGTAATTGTAACGTATTTTGTGTGTTTTTTTTTAATTTTTATTGTCTATGGCAATCCATTTCTAATGTGCTTTTAAAGTGGATGGATTCAATGTTGGTATATTATTTTCGGAAAATGTTGTTACATTAAAACAATCAATTATTTTCTCATAATATATAATATTTTTGGAAAAACCATATATACACAAGTGTGTGTGTGTGTGTGTGTGTGTGTGTGTGTGTGTATATCAATCAATCAAAAACAAATCAAATAATCTATTTTTTATTACTGTTTTGCCATATTTTATTTTCCCACAACATACCGTTTTTTTTCAATTATGAAATGAAAGATGAATTATATAAATTTCAATTTTCACAATACACACGCACACACACACACACACATACACTAACCCAAAATGTAAACAAATAAATAAATAATTATTATTTTTGGGAATTATATCAATGTTTTAGGTAAAGAATTAACTTTTTACCGTAACGTATAATCCTTAAATAAATCAGACATTTAATTTAACACAAAATAAATCTACTTTTATGCCACTCTTCGCACACACACACACACACACACACGCACAAGAAAATCATAGCAATGTAATTTACCGTTATACCTTTCAGCCCCCCATTATTTTTATTTTTTTTGTTTTATTAAGCTAATTTTATGTGTTACATTTATAATGCGTGGCGCGTAATAAGTACAAAAAAAAAACACCTTTTTTAAATTGGTTTCATTTCGGGGTTACGTGTCAAACAACAAGACACGGAAGGTAGGAAAAAAAAAAAAATGAAAAAGGGTTGAAATAAAATAGCGTTACATAAAATAAATTACCGGTGATTAACATTTATATAACCGCAAACTGTTGATGTTTCAATTTTATTTATTTTTCCATGTGATTGATTGGTCGTTAGTGTAATTGGGAAAAGTTTTGTAAAAGATTCCATTGAATATTTTCGATAAAAAAATTATGAAAAAAAAAAAAAAGGGTTAAAAGTATATTTTGTGGGTAAATGTAAAATCGAATTATTGTACTTTTGACAAATAGAGGACATCTCAAGAAAATAAAAAAAAAACTCTTTACAGTGTATCTTCTCACAAATAATTAACAACCGCATACTTACAATTGGCTCAAAAACTAAATCCTAAAGCTTTGCTGTTCGGGCACAACGAAAGCAATCCGTTTAATGGATTAGGTGGCCAAAAAAAAAAACAACAACAAGTGAATACCGATTTTTTCCATCACCAATTGTCTAGCAAATAAATATCCAATGGAACCATATTGAACAGATGCTGCTAATCATTTTTGAACCGAATTTAAGAAACCAAAAACATTTTTTAGTGTTAAAAAATCATTGAATGCATTTAAGTTTTGCCATTATTTATGCAATCCCTTCATTAAAACATTTAAATGTTGACATGTTTGTACGCGACTATAATCCAAATCAAATATTATTATTGCTGTTTAACCACACAATTAAATAAAAAAAAAAATCCTCCCCCCGCTCCCATCCACGTCGCCCACAATAAATAAACTGGTTTATATTTAAAATTAAAAACGGTATTATTTTTTAAAATGGTAAAAATGCGAAATGGCGGGGGTGGGTAAGAGATTTTCAACGAGAAAGCAAAAATTTAATTAAAACAATCGCTTATTTTTTTTAAATACTCGTAGTATGTAGAGGCGGCGGCAGTGAGAGGTGGGTGAAGGGGGCGAATATAAAATAAAATTGTGTACTTGAACACTTCAATTTTTATCGTATAATAAAAAACCACCCGCCACCCCATCTCCGTCGCCTTCTTCAATTACAGTTAACAAGAGATAAAATTCTTTTGTACAAACAAGAAAAAGTTTAATAATTCATATTTAACACACACACACACACACACACACACACACACAGAGACTTTACTGCACAAGCAAATATAAAACTCAAAGGTATTTTTAATTTCTTAATGTTGTTGTTGTTGTTGTTGTTGTTGTTGTTGTTGTTGTTGTTATTGTGTTGTTATTGTTGTTTATTTTTGTTTGTGGTATTCTGCGTTTATTAAAAATTTTTTGGTACAACAAAACAAAATATTATTAAATTGAAATTTGATAGTGTCGTGTGCTTGACGACCGAGATGCAATAGAAAATTTGTTGTAATTAATATAATTGGATAGAAATTAAATTTCGTGTTTACCGTTATTTATTTTTCTATTTATCTTTCGTATCATCACATTGTAATCGTCGTGTTTATATTTTTTCCCATTTGAAAATCACTGTACGGGGGGGGGGGGGGGGGTGGCGGCGACCGGATGGTATGGTATTGACTGATGTATATAATCCCGTTTTATTTACCCTTCTTAATTAACTGTCAAAACATAACACATAACACTTATAAAAGATGTGTTTTGGAGAGTTAAAAAATTGTTGTATAGACAAAATAAAGTAAAGATGGGCGGGCGACGGTGGGTGCTAAATATTAATTTTCAATTAAAACAAAAAAAAACGTGTGTTTCGGGTTAGGGAAGATAGAATAAAAAAAAAAATCTTTGGCCTATTACAAACCTAATCAAAAACAAAAAAAATATGACAACAATAAGTTAAGTTAAGTTTTGCGGTAAAAATAACTAGAAAAAAATTTTAAAAAAATAACCCTTTCCTTTCGATGTCAATTAAGTTTTGAATTATTGTTAATGACATAATAATTGGATAACCATTCACAGACACACACACACACACACTTTCCTTAATAAATACCCTAAAATTAATTCAATTATACAATACAATTTCCCCAATAAAACGCCAGTTTTCTGATAGTTCTTCTGTAAAAAAAAAAACATCAATTTCCCGTTATTCCAATACCCCCAATACAAATCGTATATATCATTTTCGAAAAAAATTATCCACTCATAGATTGGGTCCAGACCTAAGTTATTTGGGGTTATTTGGGTAAGCGAAATCCATTTATTTGAAAGTAAAACGATACATTATATTTTATTCCAAAGTATTTGCCATCTGATAGGCTACAACGATTTTGATCATCTTTGTGGTGGCAAATTATGGGATTGCCTCATCGAAGAAGAAGAAGAACTTTTTAGATTTTGAAGCTAATCCATGAATTAAGATATTAAACTTTGTATGAATTGAAACGCTGTGCCCTTTCTGGGCTGACAGCATCGACCGGAACAAATGGTAGTGTGATGGAGAAATATGGTTTGTGAATATAGCCGGTGGGTATAGGACTTCCCAGCCAAGTGCCGCTAACATTTCTTTGACCGCGGTCTTGTAACGTGTGGTCTAGCATTATTATGCTGCACAGAATCACACGATCATGTCTGTTAACATATTCTGATCGTTTTTGATGCAATGCTCAGCTCAATTGCATTAATTACTCTCCAGAACGTTCATCAGTGATGGTTTGTGCCGTTGTTAAGCAGGTCAAAGTACACTACACCAAAATACACAGCATAACCTTAGTGCCCACTGTTAAAAAAAAAAATTTATACAATTATTCCAATACCCACAAATTGTATTTGCATTTTCAGAACAAAATTTATTCACATACGCATCGAGACAAACCAATTGGATGATGAATCAGTTGATTAAACAACATTTCCAATTATACCCAAACATGAAAAATTGATTAATTTATAAATAATTCTAATTCAAAACAAAAAATCTATTTAAATATTATTACAGTAAAATCTCCAAACAATACAATTAAAAATCATTTACAAACATTATTCAATGGAAAATAAAATTTTAAACACCAAACAGAAAAATTTATTTAACCGCCGACTGCGCCATGTTTGACAATTTTCTGTTTTTGTAATTTTCCCATCACAATGTTTAAGCATTGTTTAAGTTAGTGAGTGTGTGTGTGTGTGTGCAATTATTTATTCGATTGCTCTTTTCAAATTGCTTTGTTTACTGTTTCGTTTTTTTATTCGTCCCCCACACACATATGCAAATTATATTTCTCTTTATTTACAATTTTATAATTGTTTTTTCTACAGCATCAATCCAATTTATTAATACATCGAAATATATAAGAAAAGTTTATGGGCTGTGTGTGTGTGTGTGTGTGTGTGTTTGTATATTTTTTCAATTTACTCATCCCAGTCACACTAAAAAACGTATTTGGATAATGTGCAAAAAGTACAATTTTATATGGAAAATTATTGTTGACTTTGTGTGCCAAAAAAATGCAAATTAATTGTAGAAAAACAGTAAATTGTTTATATGAAAAAATAGCAAAACATTGGAAAGGAAACAATTGTACAGAGAGCTCTCTCCTTTTTCTCCTTTTATTTATTTTGTTTCTTGTAAAATAAATAATACGATTTCGAAAAGGTTCTGTCTTTGGAAAATATAAAATCATACCAAAAATTTAAACACATGTTAAATTATTTGTAAAACAGAGAGTCAAGAAAAAAAAATTGTGTTGCCCCCGGTGGTGCGGTGGCGGTACATCGTCCAACACCCAAAAACTTTTGTCTTCTCTACATATTTTTAATATTAAATATTAAAATTTTATTAATTTATTCATTGGATATAAATGAAAATAAATTGAAAATTTTAATTATCTTTAGAAAATCGAAAATATTTTCATTATACAATAAATAAATTTGAGAGTATATACCACCCACGACGCATCACCATCACCATCACCATCACCATCACCGTCACCCACCCACCCACAACAACATCAATCCAATATAATCATCATATCATCGAACATTTAAATTATGAAATATTTTGACTTTAATTTAATCAATTATTTATAATTTATCCAATTTAATGTCAACGTTGCTGATCCTTCTTCTTCTTCTTCTTCTTCTTCTTCTTCTTTTATCCAACGCACATTTTCAATTAATATTTTATAAAATTTTGTTCTATAATTAAATTATTGTCGTATTTATTGCTTTGCCAAGTTGACAAGAGATTTTTAAATTTAAATATATTGATTTTAAAACACTCTTTTTTATCCCTATTTTTATTGGGTCTATAACTAAGTTCTAAGGGGATAATCTGATGGGATGTTGTAAGTAGTATTTTGCTTGTACACATTTGCGGGAAGGTATGTTAAGTAATTTTATTCAGATGAAAAACAGCAGCAGCAGGAAACTTATCGCTTTTTGGGTACAAAAATTTATGATGAACAGTCACCACAAAACAATTGTTAGAGTATTGATTTAGACAACGGTTTAAAAATAATGATTTTGATGTTTTAGTGATTAGTGAAACGCGTGGTGGAGCACAAAAAAAAAAATTTCGAAGACAAAAAATTGGAAGCTTTACCGCAGTGAGAAGATCCATGTTAAAAACGGAAGAAAAATTAGCATTGGCGTTAGATGTTAACCAAGCACAAGTGTTTCGAAACGTTCCAAAGAAGATGGGAATGGTCGAAAAGCTATCGTATCATGGGTACCGCACATAAACATTGACGGGAAGACAACCGGAAAATCGGAAAAATAAATGTGTGTGAAATTTTGCTTCAATTTTGCATCGAATTTTGTGAAATTGGTGCTGAAAAGTGGATCCATTACGATAATTCAAAACGCTTGGGTGGAAGACAGGTGGAACCAGGTCCACCAAAAACACCAAAACGAAATATTCATCGGGTTCTAAGGTTATGCTGTGGTGGGACCAATGCTTGGTGTAGTGTACTATGAGCTGTACTTAAACCGAAACAAACTATCACTGCTGAACGTTACCGAGAGCAAATAATCCAATTGAACCGAACATTGCATTAAAAACGAATCAGAATATGCCAACAGACATGACCACACGTTGCAAGACCGGTCACAGAAATGTTAAAAGAATTTGGCTGGGAAGTCCTACCGCACCCACCATATTCACCATACATTTCTCCATCCGGACTACCATTTGTTCGGGTCGATACAGTCAGCCCAGAAAGGGCACAGCGATTCAATTCATACAAAGATATGAAAAAATGGCTGAAATCATGAATTGCTTCAAAACGTAAAAAGTTCTTCGATGAGGCAATCCCATAATTTGCCACCACAAAGATGATCAAAATAGTTGTAGCTTATCAGAAGATGGCAAATACTTTGGAATAAAATATAATGTATCGTTTTACTTTCAAATAAATGGATTTCGCTTACCCAAATAACCCCAAATAACTTAGTACTGGACCCAATATTACATAATCCATTTCACATTATATACAATTATTTTGTATAAAATATAAACAATGAAATTATTTCATCACATCACATCGTCTTCCGCTTCATCTTCTTCAGCTTCTTCATCTTCTTCATCTTATTCATCTTATTCATCTTTATCTTTAAATTTATGTTTTAATTTAATTTAACACAATTAACACAAATTTGACGAATACATTTATCATTTGAATTATTTAAAATTGAAAAATGGTTCTACAATTTACAGTTATGTACAAAATTATGTTGCTATTGTGTTGTTTTGAGAGATTAGTTTTAAGAGTTGAACACACAATCGCATTGCGATGCTATACATTTTTTTTCGTATTTCATCTATTAAAATAATTAAGATTTTGTTGTAATAAAAATTATTGCTTAATATAAATAGCAGCACTAACCTCTCTCGCTGCCGTCCCCCATTATTTTCATTAAAAACTCATTAAAATTTTGTGCGGCGCAGGGGGGGGGTTAGATAACGAAACAGTTAGATAATAAATTTGTCCATTGTATGTTTTTACAAGTGTTTGCCATAAATCTTACTGTTGTATTTACATTGTTATATATACCGTTATGTTTTTCATCACAATATATATTACACACACACACACACACACATAGAATAAAGAAACACATAATTTATTGTTTTAAGATGAAAGAAAATATCTTTATGTAGAAAATATATTGTATTTTGGGTAGAACATAAAAATAAATACCTTTCGACCTTTGCATTCCATTTTTATATAATATTTATTTCTACAATATATCCATTTAATTCATCCAGCCTCACTCCAGCCTCCACCACACTCCATATTTTTGCCAAAATGTTATTTTATTATTAACACATGTACGCACACACACACACACATGCATGAAAACAGAAAAACTAAACCCTTCCCGATAACGATATAATCAACTATTAATTTGACCACGAAATAAGTACTCGTAAAAATTCATATATTTTAATAGTATAGTTCGTAACTGTAAACTGTATAAATATACCGTTACGGTGGCGTTACACAATACACACAGTAAATCATAGATGACTAATGCAGCGTCAACAACAACAACAACAACAACAACCCATAGACATTGATTGGAAATTATAGATGCGCAGACACAAAACAAAAGGATTTATTACATCAAATGGGATTTTTTACTTAACATTTAATAATATACCCCATTCTCCACACACTTCAGCAGTTTTTATATTCGATTGATGTTCCCTGTTACGAAGTATACACATATTCAATGTACGGAGATAGGTAATGTAATTGTATACAAATATAACCATAGAGTAAATTGTAAAAAGGTAAGTAAGTACAGGGGGTTACAATTCAATTCAATTGCATATTAAGTTTTGTGTGGGTGCACCAACATATATTTGTATTTTAAGTAATTGTTATCCATAGAATATGTCTAATTATTCTCAGAATAAAACTGTGTGTGTGTGTGTACGGAATAGGAAAAATTTATATTTGACCTCCGCCTCAACTCCACACTTTTAAATTTTCATTATCACTTCGAAAATCGTAAACGGTATTTTTTTGGGCAAAAATTTTACAGTAACATTTATGACATGAAAGTGTAACAGCGGAGAGATGGAATTGGTACAAATAAAATGGAGTTAACGGTATTCAAATAGTTAGGTGCAGAGATAGAGACAGAGACAGAGAGAGAGAGAGAGAGAGAGAAAGAGGGCAGGATATTGTTTGTGTTTGTCCATTAGCTAATCATCGTCAATACTTTGGCACTCCAAAAATAACAAACGGTGACACATATGTTTCTCTGTTTTTGAAAACCGGATCCATGCCGATGTCACAATAAATTCCAATGGGCCGGGGGTGGTGTGTCGGAATAAAGTAAATATAACAAATTGAAAAAATTTGGGTGCAACACACACATAAATCCCAAAAATAAAAAAAAAACAAAGAAGTGAACCCAAATCTTTTCCAACAGTTTTTTTTATAAAAAATAATTTTTCCCCATTTTGGATTTTAACTAAATTATTTTTGATTATAGTCAAAGGAAAAAAAAAATAATTCAACCTTTACCTTTTTGATTGGATTTCCCCCCCCCCCCCCCCCCCTTTCTTGTTTCTTGTTTTGTTAGAAAATTTTTTCCAATTTTATACAAATTTCAACAAAACAATGTCAAAGACAAAAAAAAAAAAAAGGTATTTTGCGTATTTTTTTTTTTGTGTTGGGGCATGGAATGAGGATCGAAATAATAAAATACCAACGGATAATCATTTTTTTTTTATTTTAATATTATTTTATAAATAAATTTTTTCATAAATTTTTTAGTTTTTTGTTTAGTTATAGGAAAATAGAGTAGACTATGGGGGAAGGTGGGGTGAGGGTTCATCCATCCAACCATTGTGTATTTAAAGAGATTTATTTGAAAAAAATTGCAAAATCACACGTGTGTGTGTGTGTGTGTGTGTGCATAAAATAAATACATTGTCGACATAATTCTATATTAAATTAACGTGACAAACTACCCGCTAAGACCTCCACACCATACATTGGGTTTGAAACACATGCTCATTTAAAATTCCCAATAAATTTGCTATTTATAAATTGAACACAAAAATTAATAAAAAAAGAGACAAACAAAATACACTTTATAACAGTAATTTCGCAATAACACCAACGGCCATTTTTAATTATTATTTAATTCGTTCGGTGCATGACGGCGACGCCATACAAAAATTTTATCAATTCAAATTTCATAACAAAAAAAACCTCCATTTTCTTTTCTGCATTTCTTCAATTTTCGTTTTCATTCGATTTCTTCTTCTTTATGTTTAATTAATTAATTAAATGTTGGTGTGTGTGTGTGTGTTTGTTTATTTAGCGTCGTTACAGTAAATTCTCCACGTACGAAAAAAACAATTCAATTAAATTAAAAACATTTAATTTTTATGGTAAATCTGTTGTTCATTAATAATTCATAGTTTTTCTAAAAGTTTCGATAACATATTTCGATGAACAACATTATTTTTATTCCATTTTTATTCCATCATACGATTTTCCCAAAATAATTTATGGTACTACAAAACTGTATACGTAGGTAATTAATGATGTCAAAATCGTGTGTATGTGTGTGTGTATGTGTGTGTGTATGTGTGTAAATGTATTATATTCTGATAATATTGTTGACGATGACATGTTAATTTGATAATTTAAACCCTACAAAGTTGTACGTACAAAATTATCCATACATTTTTAATGTGTACATAATAAATGGCAATAATGTGGTTATGATAAGATATGTGAGAAACTGAAACTATACTTGAAATCTAATGATGTTGTTGTTGTTGTTGTTGTACAATAGATAGATAGATAGATGGGATACAATATATTAGTGTATAAATGGGTATAAGAAGAAAACCTTTTGATCATAATTGAAGCGGAATATAATTTTAGTTTTAGGATATTTGTATTATTTATATATTAATTCTATCCTATTATTATTAATATGTAATTTAATGTGGTTAAATTCATATATTGTATATTGAATGTTGTGGGAGAGGGTGTCTCACAAAATGTATAGTTATATGGCTATCCACACACAAACACACACACACATATAATACTATAAATAATTTAACCACAAACTTTTTTCACCCCCCATCCTATCTTCAACCAAAAACTTATTTCCAAAAGTTTAATTAACTATAAAATAGACCTTTGTCACTTTGAAAGTAAATCACACACACACACACACACATTTACACATAATTTTCATGTAAATATAAATTTCAGGTATACATAAAATTGTGTTTGTTACCAACATAGAAATGAAATGGCCGATGGGATGATGTTGAATGTGTTGACCCCACATCGGCCATCGGCGGTATGCTAAAGCATTACTTAAGAAAATATAATAATTTTGTGAAAATCTGAGGTGCCCATTGGAAAAAAATATACACTTTTAACAATCACAAATCCATTTTTGTTTGAATACATTTTATTTATTCTTACGATTTTTATATTAAAAAAATGTGTATCGTTGCATTTTCATAATGGGCTTAAATCAGACGGCTTATGTGTTATATTATTACCATATATATATATGTGTGTGTGTGTGTGTGTGTGTGTGTGTGTTTGTTCATCTGTTTTCAAAGAAAATATATATCAATATAAGATTTTCTTATTTATTATTACAATATTTTGTGTCGCATATACAATTTTTCTTATCAATAAGAGATTTATTTATTTCTTATTACCAAACACAAAAGAAGATGTAGCAAAATATTTTATTAATAAGAAATTTTTCCTCTATTATTATCCAATTTATATATTTATATAAAAGGAAAAGTTAATGGGAATACCCTATTTAATATCTTTTCAATGTACAATATATGTGTGTGTGTGTGTGTGTGTGTGTGTGTGTTCAAGAACATATTACAATTTTCTCTATAATAACAATGTATTGTTGTAGGTATTATTTATACGTAATATTAGTTAGTTACTTTGTATAGTAATTTAGATAAACATGTAACATTAGATTAATAATATTATACAAATATTTAATGTTATTATATAATAATAACATATGTACAAACGGGAAGAATGGATGGGGGGGGGGGGGGGGGGGGATTCATATAGAAAATTGAATACAAAATTTAACTCTCTCTATATATTGTATAATTATTATGTAAAATATATAATCAACCCACACGTAAGTACTAAGTTGTATAACATCGAGTACATATAATTACATAAATATAGACTTACAAATATAATCCATATAATTGTTTTATTATAATATAAATAAAACAGTGAATGTGCGCCGCAGTTGTTTTATATGAGTAAAAACTTTGGAATTCTCTATAACGATATTTGTATTAAAAAATGGTATTATATTAAATTTTTTTGTATTAACTTAAAATTGCAACGCAATTGTTTTATAAGTAAAAACTCTGGATAACGAAAAAAACTTCTGCAGAAGCAAAAATTTTCTCTATAAGAAATTTTCTCCAAAACAATATTTCTATTAAAAAATTTTATTATATTAAATTTTTTTTTGTATTAACTTAAAATTGCAACGCAGTTGTTTTATAAGTAAAAACTCTGGATAACGAAAAAAACTTCTGCAGAAGCAAAAATTTTTCTCTATAAGAAATTTTCTCAAAAACGATATTTCTATTAAAAAATTTTATTATATTAAATTTTTTTGTATTAACTTAAAATTGCAACGCAATTGTTTTATAAGTAAAAACTCTGGATAACGAAAAAAACTTCTGCAGAAGCAAAAATTTTTCTCTATAAGAAATTTTCTCCAAAACAATATTTCTATTAAAAAATTTTATTATATTAAATTTTTTTGTATTAACTTAAAATTGCAACGCAATTGTTTTTATAAGTAAAAACTCTGGATAACGAAAAAAACTTCTGCAGAAGCAAAAATTTTTCTCTATAATGATTTCTACTAAAAAAATTGTATTATATTGAATTTTTTTTTTTTGTATTAACCTAAAATTGCACCGCAATTGTTTTATAAGTAAAAACTCTGGATAACGAAAAAAAAAAAAACCCCTCTACAAGCAAAAAAATTGTTTTCTATAAGCAATTTGCTCTATAACGATAGTTCTATTAAAAAATTGTATTAGATCGGAAAATTTTTTTTTGTATTAACCTAAAAAAATACAAAATTTGTTCATTTATTTTTTTCATACAGGAAATTTTTGCTAAATCGTTAACTACATTAGATTTCAATATCGATTTGACATTGTTTAAGTTCGGATATCGATTTCCAACATTTTTACAACTTACAAACTATATATATTTTTTAACTTACAATCAATCAAAGCGGTTAAGAAATGGTGTAGTTATGAAGAAATCACTCTGCACCAAACATTTTTTGCTTACATACATAGAAAATTAGTGGATGGATGTGCACAGTACAGTTCCAATAACACTGTTAAATGTTATGGAAAAGTTGGATTTCAAAATTAATGAAATTTATACGTGACTTTATAATATTATAAAATCGTATAGGCTGGTCATCGATCAACTGCTAATTGATACAGTATACAGTTTGGTTAATGCAAAAAATCAAAATCTAATGTATTAAATAAAAGGAAATAGTTGACTTATTTATTTCCTTCATTTGGCTGTGCATTTAATAGTACTTTCAAATTTATTAGATTGTGACTATTCCTATTTGAAAGCCATCATGTTTTGCATCACCTTTTGCGCTACAGTTAGTTTCAAAATCGCATTTTAACGTGACACATTAAACGAAATGTCATAATAAAACTTTTGATACACTAATTAAGCTCATTGCACACTGCATCAAGAAATTGATGGCACAATATTTATATTTATTATTTTTCGCAGCACACGTATTTTATGCAAAAACCATTTTTCGCCCAACAATACAATACAATACTCCATACAAATCCATACAATACAATTATTTATTTATCCCACATATTTAAACATACAAAATTGGTCTACTACTACCAATTGTGTGTACTTTAACAGAGATACAGAGAGATCATAAGCTTTGTATAAATATTGAATATAAAATATAAAATAAACATTATATAAAATCTCAAAACATAAACTAATTTAATATTAAAATATCCAGATATATTTGTATGTAAAATAAATATCTAAATGTAATATATAAACTTCAATTCGCATTCATCCGCATTCACATCTTTATTCAACTAAAATGTATGAGTACACACACACACACACACACACACATACATACCAAAAACCAATAAATTTTATCTAATGTTTGCTTAAACAAGATAAAAAAAAAACAAACACCAAAAGCATTGCTCTTCTTATGTTTTGATAATAATACTTAACATTGCTCATATAATATATACTGTGTGCCGATGTGTGTGTGTCGGTGTGTCTGTGTGTCGGTGTATCGGTGTGTGTGTGTGTACATGTTTATTTACAGTTAGTTAGCATATTCCACAGTTAAGCTATACCATATTTATTCGCATCTTTATACCCATAATAATAATATATAAATGTACACACACGTACACTGTTATTTATTGTTTGCACAAACATTGTTATTTGTTATACATTTTGGATTACGTATGGATGCGAACACATTTTATCCTCAAACACAAACGGAAAAGGAACAAAAAAAAAAAAGGAAATAGAAGAAGACGAAGAAGAAGAAGAAGAAGAAGAAGAAGAAGATGAAGAGGTTAAATAAAATAAAAAGGATAAATTTTGATTTTACAATATTTACATTTTACATTTAATATATTTAAATTTACATTAGAAATAAAATGGATATAATAAATATTAGTCGTATTGTTTTTCAAAATACATATATTTGTGTATAAATTGTAAGTTTATAATTATAACAAGGTGTCCCACTATATGGTACACATCCAAATGGAACATAATCATAAGATTTTTTCACGTGGTGGGTAAAAATTGTGTTTTAACAACTATTGTATATTGCAAAGAGATAGTGACGACTCACACACAACAGTGCTACCAGTTACCCATTAACCATTACACAACCAAACACACATCACACAGACAATCAATACATATTTTATGTGTGTGTGTTGAAAGTGCCCACTAACTAATTTTTATGACTTTTTAAAAAATTTAGATACAATAATTTTTTTCAGTGTAATAATTTTTTTTTTTTTGGTTAACTACACACAGCCAAAACCTAACCAATTTAATGATATTTAATTAAGTGAACAGCTTAATGAGTAGTAATAGTATCAATGTGTCCAACGTTCAACAACAAATTTTGGAATTTATACTGCCAACCAGGAAGGAATTGATTTTCATCATTAATTGGTTAATTGTCAGAGTATAATTTGACAACAACTTATTGTTATTTTGATTGAATTTTAATCTGTTCCATTAGAGAATTGAGATTAAATGTGGTGTGTGTTGTTAAAGAAATTATGGCAGATCGATACCCACAATGGAATTTTAGTACATATTTTGCACGATACTTTAGCTCATTCGCTCTAAATTACAATTTAGTTTTTATTTCAACATTCGATTTTAATGAAATTTTGATGTTAATGTGATTTCAGACAGTTTTTCTGATCACCGATTAAATTCATTCTGGTTAATTACTAGGATTCGTTGTGATCTATAATTTTGTGTTGTTGAAATTTTTTACAGGAAAAACCTACAGTACAGCAAAAGGATGGCTTCAGACACACTGTAAATATTGTGCTCCATTACATTTTATTGCGTTACAAGTTAAAATCTCTCTGTTTTGTGATTTCTTAATATTTTCACAGGGACGCGTTCAAAAAAAATTAGGTAAAAATTTTCAAAAAATAAGCTCATTTCGAGAGCTTTTTATTATAATAGACAATATTTTAATTGGCAATTTATTGAGACAAAACGTTTTAACGTACGACAATTATTGTATTAACTCAAAATATTGCATGGAAAAATGGGGCCGACAGAGGGGTTATTAGTGTTAGTTGTTGGTTTTTTTTTGCGCGCAGTAACTGTTGTCCAAATTAAAATAAAAAATTATAACATAATTTTTCAATCCATCTACTTTAAATCTATCTATTGATATTGAATGTGTTTAATCATTCCCGTTGTTACTCTCTCTGTATAGCCTCAGAGTATATTCATATTATTATTATTATTATTAGGATAAATAAAAGTTTAAGATAACATATAAATGTTCATGTTTACATACCCCCCCCCCCCCCCCTAAACGAAGTCATATCTTTTATGATTAAAATTAAACTTTCGAAAACTTTTCATAATCATTAAATAAATAAATTGAAATGTATGCGCGACCGTATGTTACGTAACACACACACACACAAATGAATGTATGAATAAATATGGTATTCACAAAATAATAATAATAATAATAATAAAGTTATCCAAATTTACAACAACAAACAAATTTATGTACTTTTTCAAAAGAAAATCCATCTAAGTGTAATGGGAAAATTATTATAAAAATTTAAATATAAATCAAATATGTTATAAATCACACCATCGCTCACTCACTCACTCAAACTCATCACTCACACAACAAACAATTATTTTATTCATTTTTTTTCCCAAGTTTTGTCTGTCTAATAGAAAAAAGTTAACTTTTATAAAATGGGTCAATTGAATTTTCTTATTTAAATTTATTCATATTAGTATTTTATTTGGTGTTGGTGGTATATAGTGGTTTTGTGCGATAGATGTAAGCAGAAAGGGACGATGGTGTTGACGAGCGTATTTTGAATGGTGTGATGTGAAAGGGTTATTAGATATTATTATTTGAAAAGTTTTAACACATAACTTACTGTATAATTTTTAGATACTTTTATAAAGTGTAAAATGTAATATAACAACACACACACACACCAACACACCGATACACACCTACACCGTACACAATTACTATTTAAAAATGTATATATCAAACGATGACATTTCAATGCACACAAAATTGTAATAAAAATTTTTAATAATATTTAAATTGAAATAAATAAATGTCACAACTTTATTTCATTCTTAGAAATTTTAATATAAAACAATGTGAAACCTACACACACACACACACCCACACATTCACATATTATAAATTACGTATACATTTACAATTGTCGTCGAAAATGTAAACTGAAAGAATAGAGAAACCGGTAATGGTATCTTCTTAGCTTTGTTTTTTTTTGCAGTGTGACTTGAGCTTAACAAAAAAAACTGTCAAAATATTATGACACAAATTCTATCGTGCAGTGCAGTTAGGGGAAAATATAAAGCAATAGCGTTCACACTATATAAATCAAATTAGTAGTAGTAGTAGTAGGGGAAAATTCAAAGCAATAGCGTTCACACTATATAAATCAAATTAGTAGTGGTAGTAGTAGTAACAGATGGCGCTTTCCGATTTTATATATTTAGAAAACTATTCTCAGTTATTTTCGGAACACAGTTGATTTTTGTTTCGGACAAATGCTAAAAAAAATATCGTCAAATTTTTAATTAATTCTCAATTGGTTGGTGGAAGGGTAGGGAAGGGCAGGCGGGTGGTCGGTAGCAATTAATTAATTTATGAAAAAATTCCATCCAGACACTTTAATGCATTAAAACATTTTCCGTTCCAATCCAAATGAATTTGGTGTGAACGGTTAAGCTGTGATTATATGAAGAAATTTTATGAATTTTCCTCTAAAAGGATATCCAAAGGACATTTATTTAAAGGCGAGATTTCAAGAAACTTGAAAATTTTCTGATTTTCCTTAACCGATTCTGATGGAATTTGGTATAAACCTTAAAAAACGTAATTATTTAAAGAAATTCTATGATTTTCCTCTAAAAGGATATCCAAAGGACATTTATTTAAAGGTGCGATTTCAGAAAACTTGATAATTTTCTAATTTTCCATAACCGAATTTGATTGCATTTGGTATGAACCTTAAAAAATGTAATTATTTAAAGAAATTTTATGATTTTCCTCTAAAACGATATCCAAAGGACATTCATTTAAAGGTGAGATTCCAGAAAACTTGATAATTTTCTAATTTTCCATAACCGATTTTGATTGAATTTGGTATAAACCTTAAAAAATGTAATTATTTAAAGAAATTTTATGATTTTCCTCTAAAAGGATATCCGCAGGACATTCATTTAAAGGTGAGATTCCAGAAAACTTGATAATTTTCTAATTTTCCATAACCGAATTTGATTGCATTTGGTATGAACCTTAAAAAATGTAATTATTTAAAGAATTTTTATGATTTTCCTCTAAAACGATATCCAAAGGACATTCATTTAAAGGTGAGATTCCAGAAAACTTGATAATTTTCTAATTTTCCATAACCTATTTTGATTGAATTTGGTATAAACCTTAAAAAATTTAATTATTTAAAGAAATTTTATGATTTTCCTCTAAAAGGATATCCGCAGGACATTTATTTCAAGGTGCGATTTCAGGACACTTGTAAATTTTCTAAATTTCCATAACCGATTCCGATGGAATTTGGTATGGATGTTGAAAAATGTGATTATATAAAGAAATTTTATGATTTTCCTCTAAAAGGATATCCAAAGGACATTTATTTAAAGGTGCGATTTCAGAAAACTTGTAAACTTTCTAAATTTCCATAACCGATTCTGATGGAATTTTTTTATAAATGTTAAAAAATGTAATTATTTAAAGAAATTTTATGATTTTCCTCTAAAAGGATATCCAAAGGACATTCATTTAAAGGTGAGATTTCAGAAAACTTATAAATTTTCTAAATTTCCTTAACCGATTCTGATGGGATTTGGTATGAACGTTAAAAATCGGGTTATTTAAAGAAATTCTAGGGTTTTCCACTAAAAGGATATCCAAAGGACATTTATTTAAAGGTGCGATTTCAGAAAACATGTAAATTTTCTAAATTTCCATAACCGATTCTGATGGAATTTGGTTTGGAAGTTAAAAAATGTGATTATTTAAAGAAATTTTATGATTTTCCTCTAAAAGGATATCCAAAGGACATTTATTTAAATGCGAGATTTCAGAAAACTTGTAAATTTTCTAAATTTCCATAACCGATTCTGATGGAATTTGGTATGGAAGTTAAAAAATGTGATTATTTAAAGAAATTTTATGATGTTTTTTTAAAAGGATATCCAAAGGACATTCATTTAAAGGTGCGATTTCAGAAAACTTGTAAATTTTCTAAATTTCCATAACCAATTCTGATGGAATTTGGTAAATGAACGTAAAAAAAATGTGATTTAATGGCAAAATTCCAAAAATGTGCCAAAAATTTTATCATTTCATTGTCTACTGACACACACACACACGGCGGCTGCTACAGGTTTGGCATAGGTTTAAAATTGGGATAATTTAACGTCTGGTTTTAATGGGGAAAAGGATAAAATGATTTAATTTGTACATAGTTACTGTGAAAATCAATATTGAATGGAAAATGTGAAGAAAGTTTTCGTGTGGTGGTGGTGGTGGTGGTGGCGGTGGCGGTAGTGATGGTGGTTGATGGTGGCGATGATGGTGCGGTTATACTTACGCTATCTCACATACATTGAATTGAAATTTCTATGGTATTTCTTTTGGCATTTGTTTTTGATTTAAACTAATAAAACCAAAACTATTTTATTGAAAAACTTTCTTTGATATTTAATTAAATTTTTTTTTTCCATACCACAAAGTAAAATCGTATATTTCCATATAAAAGGATTGTGTTTGTGTGTGTATGTGTGTATTTGTGTGTGTGTGTGTGTGTGTAAATCGTGTACCAAAGCATACCGGGTAAAAAAAACTGTCAAATCACCGAAAATCTCTATGGAATAGTTTAGCATAAAAATATGATCAAATATCTTGCGATGGGGCTCAGAAAAACATAAATTCCGAGCATCTTTCAAGGCTTGCAAGATGACGTGAGTAAAGTTTACAAATTGTATAATCAAATTTTAAATGCTACAATGAAACGCAACGGCAATCTTAAATCCCTAAATTTTTTATATCCGGAAAAAAAACGCAAATTTTCAATTGAAACATCCATCCAATAATAATATGATAATTTAATTTATAATTTTAATACTTCAAAGTCAAAGAAACACAAAACACACACACACACACACACACACACACCCTTCACCCCTCACCGATGCAATAATATTTAATGCCGCTTTTCAATTTATTATTGAAATTCAATCGCAATTTTATTGAATGTTATCTCATTTTTTGTTGTTGTTGTTGTTGTTGTTGCCTATTTATGAATGAAAAAAGCGTTCATAAAATAACAAAATGTGAGGGGGGGGGGGGGGGGTGAGGGTAAATTATATTATTAAAATATTTTATTATTATTATTTTTTTTTCCTTTCTTTTTGTTATTTATAACTCAATTTGTTTTGTGAAAGAAAATATCCTCATTTTTTTACGAAAGACAAAAAAAAAGGAGGAAAACACAAAAGTTTATTGAAATTGATTCATAATTCATAAAGACATGAAATGGAACAAACAAAAAATTTGTGGAAATACAGTAAAATGTCCATATACCATATTTACAATGTTTGGTGTGTGTGTGTGCTGTTCTGTTGTAATTTTTTGACCAATTCACAATAGCAAAATTAAAGTTGTGGTTTGAGAATAGCTCAATTTGAAGGGGGAAAAGCGTTAAAATAATTAATTTTTATTTTATTTAAATAAATCTGAGAATGCGCAATGAAACAATACACAAAACCTTACGCCATTTTTTTATTTTTTTTTTATTTATTAAATCGCTCAAAAACACTTTGCGATAATAAAATTTGTTGTGACCAGAAAAACCCCTATTTAATTTTTTGTAATAAAACGCACAACACCGAAGAATATAGCACGAGTAGATTTTTTTTCAAATATAACATAAGAAGATTCGACTGTATGTAGGGTAAAAAAAAAAAAAAAACCGAAGACAAAATTATTTTCAAATAATAAGAGGAAAATAAAAAAAAACCAACAAACAATGACACTTTTTTTTTCTTTTGTATTTAATTTGACATTATTTATTTCCTACTTCTTCTTCATCTTTATTACAAAAACATTATTATTATTATTATTATTGTTATTGTTATTATTATTATCATTATTATTATCTCTAATCATTATTATCTTCCGTATTGTCTCCATTTCGATAACATTTGAAAAATGTAATTATTCAAAATTTATTTGTATCCGCAATGAAAATTTCATTTCAATTGACGTTCAAATGAACACAAAAAAAACGATGTTAATAATGAAATACGGTGTGGGTGTGTGGGTATTGGGGTGGGAGTAGTAATAGAATTGGAAGAGGAGGAGAAGGTAAACTAAACAATAGAAATCGTCCACTAAATTCAATGGCTATGACAATATAATCACAGCTGCTGTTATGAATCTACAATGAGATTCCAATTAATTGGATACATTTAATGTAATTCTGTTATGATTACAATATTTCAAGAAATGATGATATAAATTGATTGACAATCGCGCAACAAAATCTGAAATTATTCTTTGTGTCTTTTAGGATAAAATTTGCGAAAAATTTGAAATTAAAATTTTAAGTAAACCACACAGCCCTCATATATTCACATCGTACACAATCAATTTTATAGCTCAACTAACAACCGAATGTTTTTTTGGATTTGACTTATAACTCCGTATTTTTTGTACTTTTACTTTTACAGTGTACTCTGATTATTTATGAAATTGAATGACACACAAACAACAAACAATGGTGTTGGCAAAAATTTATTTAGAAATTCGTGTAAAGGATAACGCTTTTACCACAAATCGTTTCGCCATCCATAAACGGTGTTCCGTTGTAAAAATAGGTGTTCCGTTATCGGCTACAAATCCATTTATTATTTTGTACACAAAACCACTATGTCTATGTCGCAAAAATACAATGGAGAATATTGTATATTTATAATTTTTGGATAGGCTAGAGATAGGGACGTCATTCACTTTACCCACCCAATTGATGCCGTTTGTGAAATACCAATGTTTAGAAATTGTTAAAATTTCCTTCATTTCGTGTGATCATTGCCAATTATTTGACAACGACGGTTGTACCACCGATGTGTCCGTTACAGTTTTATTTGTTTTCTAAAACTTTTGAGATTAAATAAATTTTAAATTCATCTTTTGTCTTTACATTACGTTAAAATTGTTCGATAAATTATCACCAAATACGGGCCGAATCAATAACAAATGATGCTATACACAAAGTGACCCACAGTGTTCAATAGTGACAATACAAAAACATTAGGTTCCTGGGCGTCATTTTGCGTCAAAAATATTCTATAACATTTTGGCCAAATTCAACTAATTGTGTAACAAAGTATACACGGAAATAATCAAATCAAATCAATCAGACCATGGTTTTGTACTTCAATTAATAACTAATTTCACCGATTTTAAATTTATTTTAATACACTATTAGCATTCGCATACCGAGATCTTTAATGTTTACCGTTAAGCTAAGGCAATTCGGTCATATGGTAGTTTTTCTTACAGAAACATTGACAATTAGTTTACCACCATTTTTCTTTTTAACAGTTTTGTTCAAACAATAAGTTGAAAAATTATAATGAAAATGTGTTTTCTGTATAAATTGTTAAAAACTTGTCACATTCATATGCTTTTGGTTTCAGCTATAACATCGAGATGGGGTCTTAACGGAAATTCACAAATAACTACAACAATGATGGGCATAAAATTGGTTAAAATCCAAAATCTCTCACTCGACGGATGGAGACGGATGGACGGACGGACGGACGGACAGAGGGTGTTTGCATATAATTTAAAATTATTAATAAAGGACAACTTTTTTTTTTTTGCCAATTTTTGATTGAAAATTATATAAATAATAATTTCCATTAAAAATTTCTTCTCATATATTTGTTTTTTTCCGTTTTGCCAACACACAAAAAAATCTATTAGAAAAATAAATTTTCAATTACATCAAACCAATTATGCGATACGATACGATACGAAGAAACCAAACAAAAACTCATTAATTATATTTCTATAATTTCCCTTTGGCATTTTTCTTTATCCATCTCTCTCTCACACTCACCCACTCTGTTTCTTTGTCTAAATAAACGTATATACAAAATAATACTAATAATATCAATAATAATAGGCAAAATATTATATATTTTTACAGTTATAGACAAAATATTAAAGATACAATTATTATGTGATGAAATCTTTACAATGATGCGGCTGCTGCTGCTGCTGCTGGTGCAGTATTTACAGAGAATTTTTTTTTTTTTTGTAAGAAAAGTGAGGTTAAATATAATTATAAGGAAAAAAAAGTTGATAATTGATTTGTACGTTGAAATACAAAGGTTTTCATCATACTATGTATCCAATTGGGTGTATTATTGCGACATCATCGCCGCCCCCCCCCCCACCTCCGCTAACCTCTGCCCCAACACACAAATTGTAACATAAATAGTAACAACAGTAAAATTACAAGTTTTTATAATCCATTTAATTTACAGTGTATGCGAAATGGTTAAAACGATAACCGGTTTTAGTTGCAATAAGCAAAACTCAACCAAACATATTTGTTGGCGGCGAGTGGGGGGGGGGCAATTATTATTTCGGAATTTTTTTTTTTTTTTTGCGGTCCACAACTGTACCCAAATAATAATGTACACAATAATAAAATTATTACATAATACAATATATTTGCGATTCAATCCAAATGTACCCTTTTTGTTGTTTGCATAATAATAATATTAATAATATTAATTGAAAATATACAGTTATTTTATATAAAGCTACAGATTTGTGTATAAAATAAATGAATACAGTTTTATTTTGACACACACACACACACACAAACGTTGAACGTTCAAACGAACAGTTTTGGGTTTTTTTGGGTTTAAAAACCAAACCACAATCAATGCAATGTATAAAAGCAATAATATTATATAATCAAACGTTCAACCACATCATCTTAATTAAAGATTACATAACCAATGAATGTTTGTTATATAAATTTATAATATAATGATGATGATGATGATGATGACGCTGATAAATTACAAATTTTTCAATATTACAATAACAAAAAAAAAACCAGTTTTTATAACAGTAAAATGAATTTTACAGTTAAAAAATACACATTATTGTGTGTGTTGTTATAAGAATGGCAAAATCAAAACGCAATACAATACAACACAAATAATTCGTTCCTTTTCATCGACGCATATCCCCCCACCCAATAAAATCTAAACCTATCTTCTGTCAACCCTATAAAGTCCCTTGGCACCCATTAAAAGAAAATAATAAAAAAAAAATAGACTAAACCAAATTGTCATTAAGTTTTGGTCCCCATAGAAGTACAGCCACCATCACCACCACCATCATCACCACCACCACCGTAATAATAAAAAAAAGAGTAAAAATGAACAAAAATTTGTCTGTTCAGCAACAGTAGCAGTAGGAGCAGCAGCATTCCAATTGCAGCGTCATTGTAACAGCAGAAAAGTAGCAGAAAAATAGATAAAAATGAATATTTGCATTCAAAGGATATAATCGGATTTTTTTCTTATTTGTTTTCTTTTCTCCAAAATAGTGTAGCCGGATTATTTAATCACAAAAGTGTGCAAATGATGATGATGGTGATAATAATGATTATTGCTTACACACACACACACACACACACAAATAGAAACAATGGGCTTAAATTTATTACAAATTATTTGAGTAAAGCAAAGTAAAAATACAGAATTTAAATAAATGGGGTACATTGTGAAGGCTCCTCAACTCTACGCGGCCAGCCTCCATCGATCCATGCATTGCAAAGAATTGCATTGATAACACGGTAAAAATTGAGTCGTATGGCGAGCCCAAAATTATTTCTTATGGGGGAGCGCAGAATAATTGCCAATGAATATTACACACGGAAAATTTACATGATACGAGCAATAACTTTGAAATTAGCAGCGTAGTTGAAAATCTCACAAATTTTTAAATTGGCAGCAAAATGATAAAAAAAATTAATATAAAAAACTCCGATCACATCACGAAAGGGCAAGCGCTTACATATTTATATTTCAGTTATATTTAAATGAACAGAGAAATTAGAATTGGTATAAATAAAATAGATGGCCTAAATGGATAATTATCCAACGCTATAGTATTTATTGTGAAGCAAAATCATTTAAAATGAAAGAAAAACCGAATGGGAACGACGTTAGTCATCATCCCATCCGTGTGGTCCATCCGCATAAACGATACGAGATAATTATCGATACACATTTTTAGAAAATTTAATTTCTATATCAAAAAAATGATCCAGGGTGTAAAAAATCATAGAAAAACTGTAAATCAATTGGGTTCTAATTTATTAATTAATTTTCATTTCGGTTATGTAGTGGAAAAAACACACCCCACTATTTTACTACTCAGCCATTACTAAAAAATCATTCATTCAACGTGCCACAACTGTAAAAAAATCTCATTTTCATCAAAAAGTCTAATCGAATGGAATCCGATGACGGTAACAATAATAAATTAAAATTTTTTCGAAAATCTATTATTTAAAATCCTATATCGTTCGTAATAATAATAATAATAATAATAATAATTTTATCAACTATAATATTTTTATTTTATTTAATTTTAATTAATTAATTTACTAACTAATTCAAAAATATATTTTTCAATAAATTTAATTTTGTATAATTAATTTTCGGATTTACTGTACAATAAAAATTTAAAAAATCCGTTATTTCAAAAACAAATCATCGCGGTGTACACTCAAAAACACCACACAACCATAAATATAGACTAAAATATATTTTTAATGTTAGTTTTAAATAATTTGTTACGGTAATTTCTATATTATTTTGTGGTATTTTTGTTTTCTTTTCGGATTTTGTTTTATTAAATTAACGGTTATTAATTAATTTAGAATAGAAAAAACGAAAAAAAAAATTAAACTTACCATTTGTATTCGTTTGAAAACACAATAAAATATATAGAAAACGTAATGATAACAGAAACATTTTGCGCAGGTGTTTCGTGTTCGCAAACGCGTTAACGGTAAAGTAAAAAAAAAAAAAAAAAACAAAAAATTTTTAATAAAGTTTTTAATGTTTTTTTTTTAGTTATTTGATGAATTTAAAACCCGGACCCGTACGCGCCACCTCTCTGCCGCCTCGTCGCGTCGCCTCTAAAACAAAAATCTAACCGAAAATTTCATTTTTTTATTAATTGCGTTCCGCCGTCCCGGGTGATTTTACAATTTTACACTACAAAAAAATAAATATTGTTATTACAAACACCAACAAAATTAACCAAAAAAAAACCAGTTACTTTACTTTAATTTTCAATTACACAGTTCCAGTTACAATCAAAAGTTTTTAAAATATGGTTTGTTTAAAATGGAAAATAAAGAAAAAATAATAAAAAATAAAAAAAAAAAAATTAAATTAAATTAAAAAAAAAAAAACAAAAAACCATAAAATTAAAAAATTAAAATTAAAACAATTTGTTATTATTAATTAAAAAAAACCAAACCAAACGTATAACGACGATTTAATATAAAAACCGTGCCGTACTTCTTGCCCACCGAACGCACAAATGAATAATAAAATAAAACTTAGGTACAGTTACAATCGAATTTGGCCTGATGACGATGACGACGACGACGACCGATGCCAATCAACTTTCGAACGTAACTAAAAGCAAAATTTCTCTATACCAAAAATATATGAAATTCTCAAAATGAAAAAAATGTTTTAATTTTTTTTTGGTAAAAAATTTTCTTATCACCGTCAGCGCGCCAACAAAATTTCATGTCCAACCAAACGGTACAAACAACACGACGTCGTACAAACGAATGACAAAACCATAAACACCAAAACAGCAGAGAATCAAAAAAATAGAGTAGCAAAGGAATGCGACGGCAAACACACACAACACACACACAAACATACAATTAATAAATTTTATCATTACATGCGCCCGCGTCAATCTCACACATCGTTTGGAATTGGTGTTGTTGAAGTTGGTGTTGTCGTTGTATTTTTCGTCGTCGTCGTCGTCGTCGTCGTCGTTGTCCTCATCGTCGTCGTCGTTGTCCTCATCGTAATCGTCGTCTTTTTCATTACCCTCTCATATTTTACTATTACTTTATTATTTTATAATAAAATATTCTATTTTTTTAATTGTGTTTTGTTGTTGGGTTATTTATTTTATAATAGAAACAAAATAAAATAAAATAGCGGTATTTTGTAGACGCAAATGAATTTTCGCTGTGTAAAACTATTTTATTTAAAATATTTTTGTTTCTTCTTGAACAATATTGGTGCTGCGTGTGTGTGTGTGTGTGTGTGTGTGTGTGTATATTCTCTGATACAGCGGTTAGATTTTTACATCATTTGATTTTTATATAATATTGCCATTATTATTGTTATTTTGGTTTGACACATAGTCACAAAATTGTTGGTACTACGTTCTGGCAATGTTAAATAATACCATTGTTTACGATATAATAATAAATAAATCCTTAATCAACGATTAAACATTCGCAACATCGCAATTATAGACCCGAAAATATTCCATACAAAATAATAACAATTTTATTTATCAATATTCCGATTTCTCATCAAATTTGCGAGCCTTGGGGGTGTACTACAAAGCTATAAATAAGAATTACTTTTTTTTTTTTGTTTTGGATAATTTTCTAGGCGAACCAATAATTTTCTAATTTCTAATCGGATTTTATTTTGGAAATTTACTATGCACACATTCAGGATTTTCGTTTAAATGTAGGTGTTTGTAAAGAAATCCAGATATTCAGTATATTTTCTAATGCGTTCTGTAATAAAGTGATCATTTCTTATCAGATTTTTGTTTTGAAATTACCGTGTTCCATCGTTTAGAAAATGGGATTTTATTAATAATTCATAGAAGAAAGTTTTTTAAAAAAAAAAAAAATCGGTACTCATCGGCACCGGTTTTTAAGATCACATTTCTAATTCAATTTTTTTTAATTTCGCGTGTACGTTTTAAAATTGAATTATATAAACATTTGTAATGTCATTTGTCACTGTGACACCGGTGATTTATTGTTAGTTAAAATGGTTGTGTGACTATTTTTTTCAAGTTTATTCACAAATTCAGTAGACTAACAAAAAATAAATCAAGTGATGCAAAATATGAATGAATCTGATCAAATAGAAACATAAATTGTCCAATAAATAATCGTTGTTTATCTGCAATGAATATTTCATTAAGATTCTAGATGTTTCAACACACCAACACACACCGCAACAACAACACTTTGACTTGCATCTGGATATGCCCATGTCCACGATTTGCCAAAAGTGAATGCTCCACATTAGGGAAAAAACCAAATGGGCGATGTAATTAAATACACTTAAATACCGGAAAATAAATTAATCATTAATTTAACAAATACCGAGTATGTGATGTGACTAAAGAACAGATGTCAATCAATCAATTGTATATAAAATAATAGTAATTATTATATTCGATCCATCATTTTTGTGATCATTTGTATAACAGGTTTTTTTCGTTTTTTTTTTTTTTATTATAGAGCCGATGCTAAACTTTTAATAAATACATATTTTTTATATACTACAACTGCATTTATATGTACTTACTACAACAACAACAACTACAACTACTACTACTACTACTCTACTACACTACTACTACCACCACTACTACTATAACTATTGCTGGTTATGTACTATCTCGTTGCGGCTATATAAAAACTAGAGTAAATTTAATAACTCTTACAACTGATTTTTGTATTATCCTATTTTTATTTTTACAGTTTGTTATTGTTGTTGTTGTTGCATTCCAATGTGCATAACTGTAACTATGTCTAGCATTTAATATCATGACAACGACGACGACGACTACGACGACTACGACTACGAAACACACAAAATGCAATATAACAATAGAAATATTATATTATAGACAGAATAATGTGTGTGTGTGTGTGTGGAAAAATGAAATGTGTACAGGGAATCATAGAGAAAGGAATAACATAAGAGACCCCAGATGCATTGAATTGCATAAAAAGAATTATAAATTGTAGAATTGAATTTTTAATTGTTTTATTAAGTGCAAAAACCAAACAATCAATTTCTATTCGGAAAATTTTAGTCCTGGGGTGGGTAGCAGGGTAGGTGAGTGGACGGCAATGGAGATGAAATGATACCGGCTACCACTCAAAACTTCTTCAAAAACATACTTTATTTATTCAAAATTACAAAGACAATCTCTTTTATCCTTTTTATTTGTTAATATTTTAAAGAACTATGGCGCAAAATTTGTAATTTTTTTATGTTTAATATTTTTGTTTGCAATAACGTACCCGGTCGCATACCAAAAACAAAAAATTTAGAAATTTAAAGATGTTAGAAGTTGATGACATTCGGTTTTAATAACATTTACATAAAAATTCTGAATAAATGAATAGTTAAATTAAATTCGGTATGGAATAGTTTAAGCGAATAAGATATTGTAAGTCATTTGATCATCGGTAGATCTGTGGATTGGAAGAGTTGGTCTAAACAATGAAAATTGTCACCGGTGCCGTTACATTAGTACACACACACACACACACACACACACACACACACAATAATCGATCAATATGCAAATGTTTTGCATCATTGACTGCATTTATAACGTTAATTACCTAACAATTTACCCTACGTACCCATTTATATGTGCATAGATGCTTTTATTGCGGTTCACCGCCGGCAACCCCCAATCTCCCTCACCCAGTCTCCCCATTTTCTATTTTATTTTATTTTCATCTCTGTGCCACAGATTATCTCAAATAGATATATAAATTTTCTAAAAATATACATGAATTTGTAAATATATGTTCTTTCCCTAACCCCATCCAGCCATCCATCCACCCACCCGTCCCCCGACCCACCCCATCAATTATTTATGCATTTTATTTTGTAAATGTGTACCACCGAAGACATAAAACTAACTAACTACAAAAAAAACTTTAGTGTTTAGTTTAACTATAACTCATACGAAAAACTTACCCCTACAACACAACCCCCACCCGCACCCCACCCCCCCCATTCGCCCAGATGAATATAATTATTAAGCGTTAAGTGTTTTTGTTTTTTTTTTGAAGAAGTTTGGCCAGAAACAATTATGCAAAAAATTACTGTTTTAAAATTTTTGTTTCTAAAATTTAAATATTCCCACATAAAATCAAAGTTTTCTATTGGGTGTGTGTGTGTCTGTGTGTGTGTGTGTGTGAAATCGACTTTTTAATTATAAACTAACGTTACACACACACACACACACACTTTATTTTCTATAGCCGTGTTATTTTAATTGCAAATTAACTCCTATGTGTGTGTGTGTGTGTTTGTGTGGAGCTACGTGACTAAAACCCGTTCCACCGTTCCAATGAGGCGGGGAGGGGGGGGATTAATTTGAATAAAAACTTCTGATTGATGTTTTAAAATAATTTAAAAAAAAAAATGAAACCGTTTTAAATTTTTTGTCTAAATAAAATATTCCATTTTTTGGCCATGACTCCCCAATCGTTAATTTTAAAATTTTAATATTTTAGTAAAGAAATACCCTTAAATGTAAAATTGCTGACATATGTTCTAGCAATTTGTCCGGAATAGTGTGCCAATGATGATGTAAGCTTTTTATCTACAAAAAAAGAAGCTTTTCGACGTCACTTGGCTTTTCTTTTCGATATGGAAAACAAAATGAAAATATAATACAAGAATTTTTCTTATACATTTTCAATTAAAAAAATTTCAAAATAAAAAGCGTTCCAAAAACAAATATAAAATTGGTTTGTGACATTGGCTGCATAGCAAAATTGCGTTGAATGCTCACAATTTTCCTAACACCAATGGCACCAGAAAAACACAATAAAAATAATACTTGGAAATGGTTGTGATCCGATTTTATGGTTACCGGCACCAATAACAATATATCATAGAATGCCAATGCTTTGGTTCCTAAAAGCCTATTTTCAAACTACACCAATTTTTGTATAACTTTTTCACGCAAGTTTATGCGCACCATAAATTAATTATGGTGCTCATACACTACAGAATTTTCTTGGCAAAGCCGTTAAATTTCGCATGGTGTTTGGAATAAGAAATATGAAGGGCGAGAAAATATTTGTGGTGTACCAATAGCACCGTTAGCGATTTTAAATTAGAAATACCAATAAAAAAAAAAAGACTTACCTCCCCCGCCCCTCCTCCACACCGTCGCCTTTCAAAAACAACAAAATAATAACAATTTTTTTTGTTTGATTATTTTCACTTGTTTATTTAATTTATTTATTTTACACATCCATTATTTTTTAATGTTTAATTATTTATTGCATTTTAATATTTATTTTTTTTCGGCCATTACATTCGCCTCCGCCAACCCCCCCCCCCCCCACGAGAACGAAACAATTTCTGTATGGCGAAATTCAAAAAAATAATAATAATAAAAATCTAAAAAAAAACGAAAATAAATTTTAAAAATGTGTATTTTTTCGACGTGCCGTACTCATTTCCTTTAATTTTTTGTCTAAACGTTTTTGTGCCTTTTTCAATTCGTCTTGTTTACGTTTCGACAAATCACCGATCGGTTTCGATTTCATTGGTGTTGGATGCAAAAAATTTGATCGCTCTAATTTTTTAATACCCTCACCACAACCATGCACTTCGGGCAAATAATGTTTAAAACAAAAACGATGTTTGCACACGGTGCACGTGTCACCGATCAATGCCGTCCGTGATTTACACAATTTATAATCACAAAAACCATCTAATTTATGAACATTATCCAAAACTTCATGTACATTTTGTTGGACAACGGCCGATGTTATTGTATTCAAATAATCCAATGTATTATTTGTTTTTGGATTAATGCCCACGTTTGATGTACCACCACCACCACCACCACGAGCTATCGCTCCGCCGTCACCCTTAATTTGTGTACGGTTAGCAGCAGTAGCAGTAGTTGTGGCAGCAGGAGCAGCAGCAGCAGCATCAGTAGTACCGGTTGTGTTTGAGGTGGTCGCCGTTGTGGTACACCAACATTTTTTTATTTTCATTTGTTTTGTTGTTGCCGTTGCCGTTGCAGTCGTTGCGGTTGTTGTTGTTTTAGTTACGGTTGATTTTACGTTTGCACCGGCATTTGACGGTGACGCTGGCCGCATATCTTTTGATATATTTGCAATTGTCGATGCTAATACTGACAATGATTTTGGTGTTAATGTAAGTGATTCAGCATTTTGTGGTTCAGATAAATCAGTGGTAGGTGTAGTGGCGGTCACTTTTTTTTTTTCTGGTGCAGATGGAATTGCGGGTTTATTATTGTTTTTATTCTTCTTTTTTCGATTTTTTTTCTTTCCCGTTGTACTTGTAGAAGCGACGCCAGCCACATCGGGAGCGGTAACATTGACGTCAGCCGCATCCGCTGCATCATTAGAAATTAATAGTTTTTCTTGTATCGACGATGATAATGCATTAACATCATCGTCATTTGTGGCAACAGCAACACCATCGGCGGCCGGTTCTGCTGGAGATTCTTTGAATTGGGGGAAAAAATTTGAAAAAAAAAAAATTAAAATAAATACAACAACAACAACAACAACAGACGAAAAAACCGAAAAAAAATCAATAAATAAATAATTAAAAATTATAAATTCATTTAACAATTTACGTACCCATTTTGTTTTTCCCTTTGTTTTTCTTTGTTTTTCTTTGTTTTTCTTTGTTTCTTCTGATTTATTTTCTGCGAATTTATAAATTTATCTTTGAATTTACTTTAAAAATAAAAATTTACGACTTTTTTTTTATGTTTTTTTTTTATTTTTCGTTCCATTGTTTTCTTTTTAATTCTTTTCTGTTTGACAAAACAACAACAAAAAAAAAAAAACGAAGCGCTGCTTGAATGGAAGAGTAGCGCCGACTGTATACAAAGCGTGTGAGCAAAAGAGATAAATTGATTGGTGTCGAAATAAAAAAAAAACGTATGTTTGGGGGACGGCCTTACACACTCATCGCTTATGTCAGTCAATGTGAAGTGTCAATTTGTTATAAAATAAAAAAAAAAATAAATAAAGGTACGTTTATGACAACAATTTAAATTGCGGCAGCGTAAAGCGAATTGAATTTACAGTGGAAAATATTAAAATTATATGAAAATTATTGAATTTTTAGTACGTTTTTATGAAAACGGATCGGACAGTTAAGTGAGGCAATGTAAAAAGTATTAGTTTCGGTCAAATGATTATCTGTTTTTATGGTTTTATATTAGCATGGATTTTCACTAATTGTGGTAGCATTACACGTACCTGAACATTGAAAATTATTATTAAGGTATTTGAAAAATGATGCGCATGTGATTAGAATTATATGAGAATAAAATATTATTCATACAGCAAAAATCGATAACGTGGATTGTCATGCAAATGAAAAGCGAAAATAATTTGTTTTTCTATATAGTATCGGAAATGCTTTGCGGTTATTAATTGGATTTGCTGGACAATATTCCAAAAATAACCGCATAACAAAATAACAAGCATGTGAATGCTGAATAGGTCCTAAATACGATAAAATTATATAAATTATTGGGTACTATATGCAAAAAAAAAAAGTTCCATTCTTACAAATACATAGACTTCAGAAGGTATTTGTAAATTTTGACTGTTATACGAATACTCTTGAGAACTCTCTTTATAAAAAATTCTCAAAACATAGAAAAAAAAAAACGGAACTTATTTTTGCATATACCCAAATATTATAAAGATTATCGATCGCCCCAATGAAGTTGACACACATTGAAATCTGTTTCGAACTGTTAATCGCATTAATTATAATTTTTATCTATTCGCAATATAAAAATTAAAGTTTTAACACTTAAATTCCTTGAAAACAAATCGTTTTTACAGGGAATTTTTCAATTTCATAAACTCGACATTCACATACTAACACACACCTACACACACACACCCACACCTGTGTGGTGGTGGTGGTTAATATTTAAATAGGAAAAAGCAAAAAAAAACGTAGCTCATAATAGCACCATAAAAAAATTGTGGTACTGTAAAAACAAAAATGAAACGCTTGACCTAATTTTTTTTTCGTAAACAAAATGGTTGACACCGTATTATTTCGTTACTCATAATTCTTTGCCTAATAATTTTGTGAAAAATCAATATTGTCTATGTTGTGTAACTTATGCGGTACTCTGTACCCGCCGACGTTTATAATGCGCACAATCTATCTGTCCATCTCTCTCTCTCTCTCTCTCTCTCTGTCAATCTCTCTGTCAAAATCTATATGTGATTTATGCTGTGTCATCGTCCATATGTGACAGAAAAATAAATTCAAATTTGCTGTTTTATTTTTGTGACAGACCACACCCTATTTGTAATTGTGACAAAAATTTTATGAACTTAAATTTTTATTTTATAACATTGAATACAACTTTTGATTTTATTAATTGTGTGTCACAAGCGATTGATTGTGTTTAAAATTTAGATATATTTTTTTAATAAATAGTTAAGTGTTAAAATTTCATCAAAAAATTTGACATAATAATTAATAATCGTAATTTCTATGTTTCGAATTGACGCAATAATTAAAGTATATTTGATTTTGTACGAATATCAACTAATAAGACAATTCGCCGACTCATCAGCAACAGTTTTTATGACTTTTGTACGTAGAATGTGTCAACAATTTTACATAAAAAGTTATAGTTAATTACATTATTCAACCACGGGGTGCCGTCCCATTTATATTAATTTTATATTACTACAAAAAATTAAAAAAGTTATGTATTTTTTAAATCGACACTTAAAGTTAGAGACTCATCGGACACCAAATGGGTCTGGTTAAGTTCGGTCGCCCCCTTTAAATTTATTATTGGGTTGAATTTCAAAAACGTTAGTCAGCTTTGCACTGACTTGACTTTACCGATTTGGTGTGTTTGTGTGTGTGTAAAATGAGCCTTATGAATGCCACATTTTGTAGCTATATATATCCATTATTTACGGTGAACGTGTCTAATTTAAACGAAAGAGACGTTTTTCTAATTGTCTTTTTTTACCCTTTTTTATTTATTTATTTTCTCACAAAAAACAAAAGAAATACGGTTGAAATCCGAAAATGTGTTTATTTTTTAATAACGCCCAACAAAAAATAAAATAAAATAAAATAGTTGCTTACAACTTTCGCCCGTCTAACCCTTGATTAAAATGAGTAAATTTCGCTGTCACAAAAAAAAATCAATACCGCTGAACTATAATTTTTAAGAGCCGTCACACAAACAATAACAGTTGCCAATAATATGCAAATGAGTTTATATATTTTTATTGCGCATGAATTGTTTTTAATGTATAAATATTTTTTAGCATATGAGGGGAGGATCAAACTACAAAAAAAAAATTATCTCAGTTCGTTCGTGGTCCGTCAGTCGATAAATATTTTTTGAAGGTGAAATACGTGTCTGTGTGACGACGAATTACAGTGAACAACAACAAAATAAAAAAAATCAATATATTTTTATAGAAAAACAAAAAATTAATAAAAATACAATAAATTTTCATTTGTGCGTAGTGTTTTTTTCATCCGTATCGATTTTCACATCTAGGTTAATATTTTTCATAAAATTCAATCACACACGGCACACATCACACACACAAACACACACAAAAACACACACACACACACACAAACACACAAACAAACATACACAGGACACAAACAAGCGCTCACACCCATCAGCATTGCATTTGCATCTCATTAACATTAAAATTTGTGTTCGCAGAATTGAAAGACGAGTAGAAGAAATCGACGCCGCCACAAAACACAACCACAACACCATCACCACCACACAACAACAACAACAACAACAACAACAACAACAACACAGCAACAGAAATCTTTGTGACAAGAAAAAAATAAGGTACGAAAAAAAAAAAAAATAAATAAATAAAGGAAAAATATTTACTTTTTTTTTTTTTTGTTTGTTTTTGTTTGTTTTTTTCTTTTTTGTTTTTTTTTTTGTTTTTTATTTCTTTAGAAAAACACAAAAACGTAAACGTCAAAAACAAATTCTTTTTGAAAAAAAATTTAAAAATTATATTTAAAATAAAAAAAAATAAAAGTGTAAAAAAAAAAAAAAATTAAATAAAATGGCTACTCCACCACAACGGCCATCAGCACCGCCACCACAACGGCCATCATCACCGCCACCACAACGGCCATCGGCACCGCCACCACAACGACCATCACCACCGCCACTACATAGACCAACAGCACTGCTACCACAAAGACCATCAGTACTACAACCACCACCACTACAAAGACCATCGGCGCTACTACCACAAAGACCATCAGTACTACAACCACCACCACTACAAGGACTATCAGCGTTGCTACAACAAAGACTATCAGTACTACAACCACCACCACTACAAAGACCATCAACGTTGCTACCACAAAGACCAGCAGTACCGCATCCAATACTACGACCACGACCATCATCACCACGACAATCATCACCACGACCGTCATCACCACGACCATCGTCACCACGACGACCACGGCCAACGCGGCGTCCATCGCTGCCAACACGACTAGAACTTACACCCGCACAATTACGATGTGCCGCATCACGAACACCAATTACAATGAGACGAGTACGCGTTGGCCCATCGGAACCGTCAACAAGCCGTAGACTTACGGGGCGTCAACGCCGACAACTCATACAAAGAATTGTAAATGATTATGAAACGAATGAACGCAGAGCGGCCCTCGAAGCTGCAGCTGAAACAAGACAACGAACAGCATTAACCGGTGGTTTTACATCTGCGGAAAGATTAAATTTAGCCAGTGAACATGATCGTCTTAAATTTTTACGATATTTACGGTACATCTATACGGGCGGTCCACCGTTGTCGGTGGCCAGGCAATTTGATAATAATATAAGTGAAGAAATGCGTGCCCGTGTAATGCAATCAACACATCGAACGCGTCCGACCGAACAATGTGAACGAGTTTGTTTTTGTCATCCGGCTGCTTATCGTATACCGGTTAGACCGCCGACACCACCAATTCGTGTACCATCGCCACCACTGTCGATCGACGACAGTGACGATGATGATGAAACTACCGATGACGATGAGGATAATAGTGATGACAATGATGATGATGATGATGACGATAATGATGATGACCATGATAATAGTGATAATCGTGGCAGTATGAATAATAATAATGATACTGATATTGAGGACTATGATGATGCTGACGATGATGATAATAATGAAAATTATCGTAGACATAATTATGGTAATTATGGAAATAGTTCTAATGGTATTGTTGCAAATAATGTGATTGATGTTGATGATACTGATAATAATAATGATGATGATGATGATGATGTTGGTGCTGCTACAAATAATATGAGTGCTGATGATGATGATGATGATGATGATGGAGTTGGTGCTGCTGCAAATAATATGAGTGCTGATGATGATGATGATGATGATGATGTTGGTGCTGCTGCAAATAATATGAGTGCTGATGATGATGATGGTGCTGCAAATAATATGAGTGCTGATGATGATGATGGTGCTGCAAATAATATGAGTGCTGATGATGATAATGTTGCTGCTGCTGCTGCTGAAAATAATGATGGAAATAATATGAGTGCTGATGATGATGATGTTGATTATAATGTTATTAACGATGTTACAATTAATGCAAATAATGATGTTAATAATGTTACAGCTGCTGCTGCTGATGATAATGATAATAATGATGATCATCATGATGATCCAAATAATTATGAAAATAGTCTTTATCCTTATGATGCCAATTTTGAAAATGATAATAATACGTGTAGTTATTTTCATAATTATTATTATGATGATGCTGATGATGAAGATGATGCTGATACTGATGCTGATGCTGTTGCTGATGTTGATGTTGATGCGGATGATCGTAATAGTTATATTGTTATTAGTGACGATGATGATGATACGATTGACATTACAACAATTGATAGTGGTGACAGTGATGATGATATTATATTTGTGCCAAATCCACGTGTGCCAACACCGGTTGTGTATGCCGTCGACACCAGTTCCGATTCATCGGATAATGATATTAATAATTCAGCCCGTGTAAAAACCGGTGATGTTACGAACAATTGCATCCCATTAGCCGATTACAATAATCATATGATTCATACACCAAATTATATTATACCGAATTCGGTGGCATCACAACAATTAACACCAACTCAAATTGCCTATCATGCCAACAAAGCTTATGCTGCTAGAATGTTTCGTAATATTATTGAGGCTAGCCTTATGCCATCGCAACCATCATCATTTCTTCGTAGCTAAATTTTAACAAATCAGTTATCCGATTAATTAAATTATAATTAATTAAATTTTTAATTAAAATGATGTCAAAGTGAAATTAAAAGAAAATTTTATTTTGTGGCTTGAATAATTATGGACTTTATTGTTTTTTCTAAATTTTTTTATTTTATGTTTTATTCTATTGAATTTGAATTTTATTCCATTTGAAATTTATTGCATTTGAATTTTATTTGAACAAATTTTGCATTTAAATTTTAATTTTTTTTTATGAAATAACCAAAAATAACCAAAAAAAAAAATTATGTGAAAAATGAATGAAAAAGTCATTCCAAATTGAAATTGTTTTTAGTTTTGTTTTTTTTTCAAAAAATATTGTGTTTAGAAATAAAATTGAAAAATGAAATTATTAAAATATTTAAATTTTTTTCCCGTTTGGACAACATATCAACAAACAACAACACCAACACCAACAACAACACCAACACCAACACCAACAACAACACCAACACCAACAACACCAACGATTGAATTAATTAATTAAATAAAATTATTATGTTAGCCATTTTGTTTTTGGGGAAAAACAAAAAAAAAATAAACAAAAAATATATTCTTTAAATTTAAAAATATTCTATATTTAATCTCTTGATGTGTGTGATGAAAATTTAAATATTCTCGTTATTAAAAATTACAGCCTTTATTATTATTATTATTATTTAAAAATAATTAAATATAATTAAAAAATATTATAAAACAAATAAATATCTTACCAAATTTTGTGTAAAAGATAATAATTGAATTAAAATTTCAAGAATTAATCAATAAAAATAAATGTAGAATTTAGAAGTTTAAAAAAAAAAATGGGCTCTTTTTAATTTAAATCCATTACTGCCATGTCATTGAAACCGAGAAACCAGAACCTATTTACAGCTACAGCAACAACAACTTTCAATCTGGTGCTCATTTTAATTCTACAGTTTACTGTGTGGCTAGGCCATCTCGATAGCCTGAGATCGACTTTTCAACGACATACTGCGGACACTTTTCTTAAACTCGGATCGTCGAAAAATTAATAATTTATTAATTTTTTTCAATAGATTTTATTGTAATTTTATGATTTTTATATTAAAAATTCGATTTTATGAACCGGTTTTTAATTCAATGTAGGAAAAACAACACCGCGGACACGTTTCCTAAACTTGGATCGCCGAAAAATTAATAATTTATTAATTTTTTCAATAGATTTTATTGTAATTTTATGATTTTTATATTAAAAATTGGAATTTATCAACAGTTTCTTATTCAGTGGAAGAAAAATCAACACCAGGGACACTTTCCCTAAACTCGGATCACCGAAAAATAAATAATTTGTTAATTTTTACAATAGATTTTAATGTAATTTTATAATTTTTATATTAAAAATTCGATTTTATTAACCGGTTTTTAATTCAATGTAGGAAAAACAATACGGCAGACACATTTTTCCTAACCCCCCCACCTCTTACCATTCACCGTAAAAATGTTTGGTTGTTAATCGTTTTTTGTCGTTTTAAATAAATTCACACTTTTTTCATACAAATTCGCCACCATATTTCCCCCCCCCCGGCCATGCCAAATTTTATGTACCATCTCTTTTACGACGATTTACCATCGGATTTCCGATAGGAAAAACGACGATAACTAAATAAATTTTTTTTTTCGTTTTAATAAAACAGATCCGAATGAAATTAGCTTTAGTTTAAAGTAAATAATCGATCGTTTAATGTGCGCAACATTTTTGTTTTCGTTCGCTCTCGCACATATTTTTTTTGGTATTAAAAAATTAATTAAAAATATAAAAAGTGAATTTTTGAATTTCTATTAATAATTTCGATTAAATTTAATCAATTTAGTGTTCGGATTTTATGGTATTGGGTTGGTTGTGAAAAAGTGTTCGAATTTTGAAAAAAGAAAATTTTGTTAATTGGTTTTGGTTTTTTTTCTCTTTTTTGTGCGTGTGTGTTTTTACAAAATGGCTTTTTTTTTTTTTTATTGTAGTGACGGCCTACCGACCACACCATCACCAAAACACATACCGCGCGGTCGTCGTCGTCGTCGTCGTCGTCGTGTTTTGTTGTTATTGTTGTACTCTCTGTCTAGTGGTGATTGTGTGCGATTTGAAAATTGATGCGATGGTTGCGCAAAACGCACACACAAACGAAACACACACACACGCATCCATAAGAATACAAATTATAACGGAAGGTTAGAGTTATTTTATTAATATTATATTTTTAGATTAATTATTTTATTTTACACACACACACACACTAGAAATGCAACAAAATACAATTTATATAATAATTTAAATTGTGTGTGTGTGTGTGGTGTTTTTATGTTAGTTAACGTTCTTCTTTAATAATAGTTTTTACACTGCAGTTCGTATTTTACTATCGCTGTCACTTTTCATACAATACCCACGCGCAAATTAATATAATATAAGGCGCATGTTGTATGAAAATGCTCCGTTCACAGACGGCTTGTAATTGTAATTGTTTTTTTTCTAATACCATTTTTAATAGTTTTGTACATTGAATTTTATATAAAATCGTAATTTTTATAGTGTGAACGGTGGATCGGATATCGGCTGTCAAAAAAGTTAACCACTTTTGTTGTGTAAAATTTATAATTAACTTAATTAATTGGAATACATTTAAGTATTCGTGTTGTGCCTTTGTTCACATTCTGATGTCGCGTCGATGGTTGTGGATGTACCAAAGTATGTGTGCGCTGTCATCATGAAAGTAATAGTTTTGGATGCGATTGGGGTGAACGCCAGACAGGGTATTGCCTATTCAAGTATATCCATTTTATAATTACAGTTATATCATATAATTTTCCATATACATTAGTATTTCTATCAACATTTTCACACAATTTCACAATCAAATCGATACATCAATTGTCAATTGTCATTGTACAATAAATATTATTATTTTATGTCATAACAATAGCGACCAATTTTAATAACACACGTTGCACAACACAATACCAGCTAATCATTTTATTCTGTTTCTGTTCAATAAATTAATTGTATGTGTAATCGCTTTTTAAAATGGCTCAATTATTTATATTTGTTACATTACAATTTCAACGCCAACCATTCACAATAAATATATATGCAAATGTAATAATAAAATGTGAATATTATAGGCAAATCTATGGTATTTTGGATGTGTGTGTGTGTGGGTGTGGGTGTGTGGGTGTGTGGGTGTGTGTGGTGGGTACCCATTATAAAAAGTTGTTGGTGTTGTTGTTATTATTGTTGTTAGACATCTATCTATCTATCTATCTATTCACATTCAATTGCATTAAATGTGTAATCCACATGGGATTTTGATATTTACAATAAAAGATAAATGGTATAATTTTTGTATATTTTAAAAACGATAGAATGCCTGCGGCACAATAGTATGTACATTATTTATGGATAAATTTATGGTGTGTGTGTGTGTGTGTGTGTGTGTTACAATGTAAGTAATATCCCTTTAAAAAAATTTTGTACACATATTTGTATATAAAACTGTGGAATTTTAAAGGGTTCGCCTAATTGTAAATTTAAGATTTTATTGTGAAAAAATTATGTATTACATTCCAATTTTGTGGATCTACCGCTAACCACAACTGTTATTTTCCATCTGTCACCCATATGTCAAAAAAGCTTTTCATTCGATACGATCTCGATTCATAGTAAACAATTCATCAAATACAAAGTTTATACACTTTCGCTCATGAATATTCAATCTGTTGTGTTTGTTTGATTGATTGTAGTGAATTTCGATTTAGAGGATAAGCCCCGCTTCCCGTCCGCCGAAGATATCTATTGCAAAGGATTTTTATTGACCGCATGTGTAACACCCAGCTAAGCTTTCAGTTCCATTATAATCCCCATTTTAACAAAAAAACAGCATAATTGTTTCGCGTTTAATCCGAACTCAACGGAATCGTATCCCTTTTGGTGCTGGTGTCGTATGAATAGACCCATATGGATAAACCAAATTGAGAAGATGCGGCAAAGTTTCTCAATATATTTGTTCACCAATGTGGCTGGTGTACAATATGGCAAAAACCCATATTTTTTGAAATACATCATAATCAAAATCAATCATAAAAGTTTGCCAAATGTGGTTCTGTTTGAGCAGAACACATACCACACATTCTTATGTTATTCTTTGTCCTCCAATCTAATTATCCAATCCAGCGTGTATGGGTGCAGTTGTAGCTGTACCAACCAACCAACAAACGATACATTATCTATTGTCTAATTGTCTCTATATATTTTTTTGTTTGATATCAATTACGTTTAGGTGACGCATAGTCTCCGTACATAATAAGGGACACAAAAAATCTATCGGTGGTTTGTTTCGATGGGGTTTATTGCGTTAATCCAAACAAAAAAAAAAAAAAAGATACCAATGATTTTTTTGTAAATTCCTCACATTATAAAATTACAAAACACACTTGCCTTTGCCTTATTATTTGTGTGTTTCTTACGATAACAATACAATTCTATTAAACGATGATAAAGCAAATTAATATTAATATTATAATAATAATAATAACAACAATAACAACAACAACAACAACAATAATAATAATATAGTTATTTTTTAATATAGACAGAGGTGATTATTTTTGAAGAGTGGTACCGATCATTTGATGGATGGCTTGAATGAATGGTTGGATGGACACAATATATACACACACACACACACACACACATTTTTATAATACATAAAATTATCGAATAGAATTGATACCCTCTTTGGGCGCTACACATAATAGATAGATATCTATTTCTAATGTCTGTTATTAAACGAAAAATAAAATAAATATACCGCGCGGCCAGCAAACTCCATCATCATCCATAGATTAAGAGATTTTAAATAGAGGTTCGATAATGAAATAATAATAATAATAATATGAAGAAAATACACATTAAAATACATAAATAATTGTAGGTATTGTAGAAACAAAAAAGGTATAATAACGAGAAAACAAAAGTAAAAAAATAACAAAACGCATTAAAAACAACCACCACAACAACAACAACAACAACACTGAATGCATAGCCACACACGGCAACAAACAAGGATGACTAAGTTGAATAAGCGACGCAGAAGACGAATTACAATTACAAATGAAAAAGTGCCGACATTTTATTTTTATTTTCAATTCAGTTTTTATTCGCGCGCGGTAAAATCTGTTTTAGAAATGAATTATATTTTTTTGTGTTGTTGTTGTTGTTCTGGTTGTTCTGGTTGTTCGGCGGAGTGAAGTGAAGAGAAGGTAGATGGTAGAGGCGATGCAGATAGGCGATTCAAGATGATTTAAGAAGAAGAAGAAATAAATAAAAAAAAAAACCTATTCATTTGTATTATTTTTTTTTTTGTTTTGTTTTGTTATTGTAATTTATACATTTTTGATCTGATCGGTTATATCTAATTTCATAATCATCAAGTTTTGTATGATGTTTTGTTGGTTTTATTGTGTGTGTGTGTGTGTGTGTGCCTCTTTCATTTTGTTAAAAAAAAAATTAATCCAATAAAAATGTTTTACAAAAAATTACTATAACCCATAAATTCGGTGGTCGGTCGGTGTTTGGATGAGTGAAACTTCACACTGTATGTGATCAACCATAAATAATCTCAAATAATAATAAATTGGATTGGATTGAATGTGTTTTGTTGAAAGGGGTGCGTTCTTTTTTTTTGTTTTGCGCACACATAAATATGGATGGCATTTCTGTTTTGTTTCCATGCGTCGCTGACATACGTTTTTTTTTTTGAATTTTTACAAAACTAGCTTTTTATTATGCAATTAGGTACGGTAAAGTTTTGTCAAATTAATAATATAAAAGCGGGGATAGGAGGGATGGGGGGGGGGGGGGGGGAGAGGCGGTGAAGAATGTTTCAGAAAGGTTTTACTGTGTTTTGCTATAAGTTTATTGTCATAATGCGTGATTTTTTTTGAGCAATCGGTTTCAAAAATTAAAAAAAACACATAAAAATAAATATTTTTAATTGGAAAATTACTTTATTTAGTAGCAAATTTCTTTTCATTCAGTTTTTGAAAATGATTTCGTTCATGTGACCGCCCGCGACTGCTTCGTAAAAAGTTCATCCGCTCGGCCCAATTTTTCATCACTCGTTCGAGAACTTCTGGTCGTACAACATTAATTGTACGAGTTATGTTGGCTTCCAAATGTTCAAACGTCGCTGGCTTGTCCGCATAAACTTGTGCCTTCACATTGCCCCACACAAAAAAAAGTCCAACGGCGTGATATCGCACGATCTAGGCGGCCAATCGACTGGGCCATTTCGCCATATAACTCGTTCACCAAACGTTTCTTTCAGCGCAAATCGATTGTGGCATTGGCTGTATGGCATGTAGCGCCGTCCTGTTGAAACCACAAGTGGCCGCCCACATCATGCGTAGCAACATTTGGGAAAAAGCAGCCATCCAACATTTCTCTATAGCGCTCCCGCGTTGACCGTAACATTTGCGCCGGCCTCATTTTCAAAAAAAACCGAGGACCGATGATGCCTTCGGCGTGTAAACCGCACCAAACTGTGACTTTTTCCGGGTGCAACCGGCGTCTCAAGCACTTGCTCTGGTTGTTCCTTGCTCCAATAACGCATATTTTGTTTGTTGACGTAGCCATTTAACCAGAAATGTGCCTCATCGCTGAAGATGATTTTGCGATAAAAAAGCGGGTCATTTTGCAGCTGATTTAGAGCCCAATCAGCAAACGTGCGACGTCTTGGATGGTCGTGCCACTCTTTCGTCTGGACCAATTTGGTTTTATAGGCCTTCAGACTCAAATCTTCACGCAAAATTTTCCACGTGGACGAATAAGTGAGGCGCAATGCTTGAGCACGGTGCCGAATCGATAAGTAGTTTGGGTCTTCGGCCACACTTTCATTCACAGCGGCTATATTTTCGTCGTTTCGCACTGAACGACTGTAAGTCACATGCGGCACATCACACAGAGAAAAAGTCTCGTCAAACTTTTTCATTAGTAACCGGATATTATTGGCTTCGGTTGGCCGATTCGTTTGACCGTAAATTGGCCGTAAATCGCGCCAAGTTTGCAAAACATTTTTGTTATTTCGGATGTAAATATCCAATATTTGTCGACGTTCCGAGAGCGAAAGATGTTGCATTTTGTAAATGTTGAACCTTAGTGAGTAAAAAAAAAAAAGATGGCGGAGATTTGACATTTCCATCCCTGTCAAAACCCTATTGGAAAAACGATTGCTCAAAAAAAATCACGATTTACAAGGGAATTTATTAATTGCAAAAAAAAACCGGTTAATATTATACACTTTCGTTTGAATAAATAAATTATGGTTGTTCGCATTTGACACCACATTTCACCTGTTCATCTACACCCATCCCGTTACATTTTACACTATAACTTTCGACCACAACCATCCACATTTCGAAACGCATACTTAGGACAAATGGAAATGAAGTTAAAATTTAAATGGAATTGAATAAAAAATATGATGTGTCGGCGGTTCACGGTTTATCAATAAATACACTTTTAACTAAACAAAAAATTATAATAATAACCTATCACCCAAACACACACACACATGCCAAGCAATATGCAATAACAACAACAACAACAACATGGACGATCATTTAAACGTACATCAAACGAACGAACGAACGAACGATGATTAAGCTGATATTAATATTATGATAAAAGTTTTTAATTTAATATTAAAATAATAATAAAAACAATATTTTCTATTCACAACAACAACAACAACAACGACTTATATTTGTTTTGAATTAATTTGAGCAATGCAAACACACAAGAAAAAAAAAAAAACGATTGAATTGTTTATGGGTTTTTTTTTTGGTTTTTGTTTGGTTCCATCAAAAATTAAATGAAAAGTGTTAGTGAGAGTTTTGAGTGGTTTTTATATGATTTTTTTTGTTGTGGTTTAACGGAAAGGAAAGAAAGATTTGTTTAAATAATAGAATTTGAGGCAATAGATCGTTAACATTGGAAATCGAATGGGTAGAATTGATGTGGATGTCAATTTTCTTGAAACTTATCTCAAAATCTCATTCCAATGTCACACATTACCAAAATTTCATTTAATTTTCAGGCCAGTAGATCTACAATCTAATCAATTACCATTGAATAAATAAAATATTATGTCACAACTGATTTTAACAGTGTTAATATGAATACACTGTAAACCACATACAAATATTATTCTATGCTATACAATTTGAGGGAATAGATCGTTAACACTGGAAATCGAATGGGTAGAAGTGATGTGGATATCAATTTTCTTGAAACTTCCCTTACAATCTCATTCCAATGTCACACATTACCAAAATTTCATTTAATTTTCAGGCCAGTAGATCTACAATCTAATCAATTACCATTGAATAAATAAAATATTATGTCACAACTGATTTTAACAGTGTTAATATGAATACACTGTAAACCACATACAAATATTATTCTATGCCATACAATTTGAGGGAATAGATCGTTAACATTGGAAATCGAATGGGTAGAAGTGATGTGGATATCAATTTTCTTGAAACTTGAAACCTCACAATCTCATTCCAATGTCACACATTACCAAAATTTCATTTAAATTTCAGGCCAGTAGATCTACAATCTAATCAATTACCATTGAATAAATAAAATATTATGTCACAACTGATTTTAACAGTGTTAATATGAATACACTGTAAACCACATACAAATATTATTCTAAGCTGTGTCAACACATTGTTATTTTTATATATGGTGTTGAATACTGCATCACACACACACACACACACACACACACACAATATATTAATTTTTCTTTCAAAATAAATAAATTATTAATTATTTGCAGTAACACAAAAATTATTTGCATAACAGAAATGATGTTGTTGTTCGATTACAAATAATAATATTGCAATGGCAAAATATTTACATAAATACAATGACAATGGTAGAGGAGAAGGGTGATAATGAAAATGTCCATCGAATTTGTACCTATCCAAACAGAGATCATAGCCCACACACACACACACACACAATTCCTCATAAGTTAATTTAATTGAAATAATTTCAAAATTTTTGTTGCCCAAATATAGCGACCTGAATAACTAAAAAAAAATCGGTCGGCAATTAGTTTTTATTATTATAAAACATACACACAAATTACCTCTTTCTCTCCTAATCCAACACACACACACACACACTCAACTGATGATCAAGCCATTAAATGTGTGTAAAAATTATATAATAATAAATAATAATGTGTAGAATGTGTAGAATAAATAGAAGATGTTGCAAAAAACCACTTTAAATTCTTTTAATATACATTCAATTAATTGTTGTACGCCGGCGCTGTTTTGTTGTTTACATACAAGTGTTTTTTTTTTTTTTTTCTGAACAAATAATTCGTATAGAAATGGCAATTCCATTTTAAATGTTTAGCACTGTCGGTACTGTACTTTTTTTATCTAAATGATATATTGTAGCTAACTTCATTGTGTGCCGTGTGTGTGTGTGTTGTTTTGCAAAAGTCTCTGAAGTTAGTTATGGTTATATTGAAATGAACAAAAAAAAAAAAACAGTGCACGCATCGACAAATATGTTTAACAAACATGCGCATTACATGAATGAATCATATGAAGTATGTCAGAATGATCGTGTAGCGAACCCATTGATATTTATTAATATGGAATTACCGCATTCATTCCATTAAATAGCTTTATCATATCAATTTCTTAAACATATAATTACACACACACACACACACACACACACACACACACAACAGATAAATTACATTCTAAAGTACCATAATATTTACATATTTTATTTTCATTAAAAATTAATTTATTTATTGTTTATGATTTTCATTTCATTGCACAGCACACCTCGTCTCGTCGGTTGTCGTTTTTTGCACTCAAAAATCTTTTTCTGCACCCGAACTAGTGTTGGCCCTAAAACCATTTTTAAAGGAACGCCTTTTTTTTTGTTGGTGTCACCAAAACTACCAAAATCCAGCATTGTTTGTGAAATGGAAACGGCTTTTTCTGAAACTTTTGATTTAAAATCGCAGAAAATCGCTTTAACCATTAGGTTGAATAAAAAAAAAAAAATTACCTTTTGCATACTCTCAGACTGTGCGATTCCCAAAAAAAAAGCTTTTTCTGCATACAACCACCATTTTTATTGGAACATTTTTTGGGTTTTATTTACTTACTTACTCCATGGCCGGTTACAACCCGGGTGCGGTTTTAGCATTCTCCAACACACGCTTCGCCAACCTGACCTATCCGCACAGTTAATGTCTTCCAAACCCCAGAATTTTTAGGATCTTTATATCACAGTTTACTCGACATCTAGCCATCTCGCCTTAGGTCTTCTGCGGCTCTCCTTTTACCCTCTGGTTTACTATTTAACCGGTTTTTTCGGCACACATGCTCCTTCTCCATGCGCGTACTACGTGTCCAACAGCTATCTATTGATTTTGATTGTTTTTGACAATCAATTTGGTTGACCGTGTACAACTTGTCCGATTCAAAATTGTATCTTCGCCTCCAACCATTCTGTCTGTTTGACGGCGGCACCAAATATGCCACGGATTTTTTGGGGGTCTGGTACTTTTAAAATTTTCCTGTGAATCATTTGAATTGAATACGTTTTTAGGCAAAAATAAATGCAGAAAAAGCTTTTTCTGTGCTTAGAATTTGCATCGGCCACCATAAAAAAAAAAACCCCTTTTTCTGCAGTTATTTTTATACGCAAACAAAAGAATTATGTTTTTTAAAACGGCGAACGTGCCCATTCGTTTGGTTCGCCGTTATTTTTAGAAATTCTATGGACCACACAGCGACATCTGTTGTTTAGTAGATTATTTGTAAAAACTTCGTTGGTATTCTAAAAGATAGCCACCATCCATCCACCTCACAACATTCAACATTCGATGCTGTAAATTCTTATGATAACACCTTTGTTCTCTCTCTCTCTCTCTCTCTCTCTCTCTCTCTCTCTCTTTCGTTCTGCATATATATGTTTTAATTTTCAGTTTACACTACACAAAATAATTATTCGGTCACATTGTTAAATTTTAACCATTCACGTAAATTGCGTAAATTGTGTAAAATTATATTCATGTCATTATTATATTATTAAATAAATATTGTAACTAACTAAATATTGTAACTAACTAACTAACTAACTAACTAACTAACTAACTGCGCATTAGGCACATTATAAATACTATTTAATGTTGGTTTTTGTTACATTTTCAAGTTGATTGGATATTAAAAAAAAAAAACATACATTCACACCCATCGATAATTACGCACAAGATTAAGTGAATTGAAAATTAAATTGAATGCACACACACACACACACACACACACATTGTAACATATTATTACAATATAATGCCCGTTTTTTTTTTTGTCGGGTCGTTGTTGACATTTGGGCATTAAACCATTAACACTCATAACAATCAATTCACCAAAATATTACAATATATTGCCTCAGCTTAACTTATTTTTTTTTCTTTTTGACACACAAAAATTCTATTAAATTTATACTATTGTACAACAACAACAACTACAACGACAACGATATATGTAACAATATATTGAAAATAAAAATTGTATTTTATTTGCATTTTATATTTCCAAATTATCCTTAAAACATATCCTCATCGTATCCTATTCTTTATTTTATTTTATATATAAATAAATACTACAAAAATAATACTATATCCCCTGAGGGGGTTTTAAATAATATTTAATTTTTCCACACCATACACACGAACAAAACACGAAAAAACATAACACACAATAGCAAAATGTAATGTATAATAAAATAACACAACAACAACAACAACAGCAACAGCAACAGCAACAGCAACAACAGCAGCAGCAGCAACAACAACAGCAGCAGCAGCAGCAACAGCAACAGCAACAACAGCAAGCAACAACAACAGCGAACGGTAAAACAACCCCCATGTAGTGTAAGTGACTGTGTGTGTGTGTGTGTGTATGTCTTGTACTGTTTTACTTCATCTTTTGCTTTTTCATCTTCGCAAAAACACCAACAACAACAACACCAACAATAAATAATATTTACACAAATTACGTTCATAATATATTTATTGTTATTATTATATATTTTGTAACATCTCACGTTCGCACCGTCAGACTCTATTATTATTACAATTACACATACACTGTGTCCCATAAAAAACCCGACCGATAGCAATGTAAACCGAATGGAATATGTGCGGGGCATCTATCATCTTTTAGGCGTTTTTTTTATTTTCCGGTTCTATGAACTGTCAAAATTTTTCATTTTCACACTTTATTTCCTTACGCCAAAACTTCATTTGTTTTAGCTATACGAAAATCGTCATGCAACATTCCACACACACACACACACACACAAACGGCCATAAAAAAAAACCAAAACATATTGAATAATAATTTTTAATCCATTCCGGTTTTGTATGGGACACACACATGACAGACATGCGCATTAAAAATCTAAATAAACAAAATCCTATACAATTTTTAACATTTATAATAATTACAGTGAAATGTCGTTGTGTGTGTGTGTGTGTGTGTGTGAAGGAGAGCCGGAAGACCTAAGGCGAGATGGCTAGATGCAGTAAACTGTGATATAAAGATCCTAAAAATTCGGGATTGGAAGACATTAACAGTGCGGATAGGTCAGGTTGGAAAAGCGTGTTGGAGAAGGCTAAAACCGCACCCGGGTTGTAACCGGCCATGGAGTAAGTAAGTAAGTAAGTGTGTGTGTGTTATGGCTCACTATTCGAATAGGTAGAAAAATTTGTTGTCATTCCAAAGTAGACACTATCGACACATACCCACCTAAGAAAGTATCCGAAACCCATCGTTTTGGTTTTAATTTTTTATTTCCCTCATCGAAACTCAATTATTGTATATCGAAATTTCACTGTCCTCAAATATTATGTACACAATCCCAATACACACTCAATAATATCCTTAATAAAATCATAAGTTTTTTGTGATAGTTCATGATGTGTTGTGTAAATGTAACCTAACGAACGAATGATACAATATAATAATAGTGTAACTCTGCGCTGGTATAAACTTTTAAAAACAAAAAAAAAACGTATAAAATACCACCCCAAAATACCATCGAACATACAATAAAATTTGGTGTGAGTGTTCAGATCGGGCAACGCTACCCTATATTAAATACGTGAGGAATTGTGTGTGTGTGTGTTGGTTAGTGGCACGAAGCGTGAGTGATTTATTTTAAGATTTTACTTTTTTTGCCAAAAATTACCACCATTTCAAGAGAAAAACGGAATACCACTAGAATTTCTAGAGAATTGTTTTGCATAAGGATTAGGGACATTTCATGGATGTTTTTTTTCTGAAATTACACCAGCGATCCCTCATTTATAAATGCAGAATTAAACTAGAATTTATAGAGAATTGTTTTGCATAAGGATTAGGGACATTTCATGGATGTTTTTTTTTCGGAAATTACACAAGCGATCCCTTATTATTAAAAAAAAACAGAACTACACAAGAATTTGAATGGAATTGTTGCCATAAGGATTAAGGACATTTCAAGGATGTTTTTTTTTCGAAAATAGTTCATCCGATACCTCATTTATAAATGCAGAATTAAACTAGAATTTATAGAGAATTGTTTTGCATAAGGATTAGGGACATTTCAAGGATGTTTTTTTTTCTGAAATTACACCAGCGATCCCTCATTTATAAATGCAGAATTTAACTAGAATTTATAGAGAATTGTTTTGCATAAGGATTAAGGACATTTCAAGGATGTTTTTTGTCCGGAAATAGTGCATCCGATACCTTATTTATAAATGCAGAATTAAACTAGAATTAGAGTGGAATTGTTGATTCAGGGATTTAAGGACATATCAATGATATTTTTTTTCGGAAATTACACAAGCGATCCCTTATTATTAAAAAAAAACAGAACTACACAAGAATTTGAATGGAATTGTTGCCATAAGGATTAAGGACATTTCAAAGATGTTTTTTGTCCAGAAATAGTGCATCCGATACCTCATTTATAAATGCAGAATTAAACTAGAATTAGAGTGGAATTGTTGATTCAGGGATTTAAGGACATTTCAATGATATTTTTTTTCAGAAATTACACAAGCGATCCCTTATTATTAAAAAAAACAGAACTACACAAGAATTTGAGTGGAATTGTTGCAATTAGGATTAAGGACATTTCAATGATATTTTTTTTCGGAAATTACACAAGCGATCCCTTATTATTAAAAAAAAAACAGAACTACACAAGAATTTGAATGGAATTGTTGCCATAAGGATTAAGGACATTTCAAGGATGTTTTTTTTTCGAAAATAGTCCATCCGATACCTCATTTATAAATGCAGAATTAAACTAGAATTTGTGTGGAATTGTTGATTCAGGAGTTAAGGACATATCAATGATATTTTTTTTCGGAAATTACACAAGCGATCCCTTATTATTAAAAAAAAAACAGAACTACACAAGAATTTGAGTGGAATTGTTGCCATAAGGATTAAGGACATTTCAAAGATGTTTTTTGTCCGAAAATATTGCATCCGATACCTTATTTATAAATGCAGAATTTAACTAGAATTAGAGTGGAATTGTTGATTCAGGAGTTAAGGACATTTCAATGAATATTTTTTTCAGAAATTACACAAGCGATACGTAATTTATAAAAACCGAATTCCATCGGTAATTAAAATTCAAATTGCAATTTAATAATGGATTCCATATGTGTATGGACACTAACTATTGTTGAAATATTTTGGAACGCTTCGTCACCGGCGGATTTTTGTGTGTTTGTGTGTGTGTGTGTGTGTGTGTGTGTCTATTATAGAAAGGATAAATGATTTCAAACAAAAAAAAATAATAAAATAAATTCAATTGAAAGAACATCATCGATAGGGTGTAGTGGATGGAGGGGGATGGGGGGAGGGGGTAGCAGAAGATAGGGTAGAGCGTTTATGTATCACAATAATATACAATACAAAAAATTACAAATTGTGTCATATTAAATCCATCTGAACGGATAAAATGGTAATGCGTTAACGTGTGAGGAGAGAGAGAGAGAGAGAGCATGAAGTTACGGGTAATGTTGTGTGTAAACAATTGTATATTTTCTATAGAAAAACTATACGTTTGTTTTTGTGTATGGGACGCGACGAGTGGTATCGGTATATTTTATTTATTTAGTGCAGTTTATAAAGGACAATTATACGCACATTAGTTGAAATTTATTTGAGTGTTATTGCATAAACACAATATGGGGAATAAAAAAGGATTTTTTTTTTCTACTATTTTTTTTTTTACTTTCGTCCTTATTTCTTTCTATACGAATCCATTCATTTGGATTCATTCGATTCATTCAATTCATTATTATATTATTATTATTATTATTACTCTAATTCTAATTCACTTTTACACAATACGCTATTTTTTTTGTTCCGGCTCGTATATTTGTATTTAGTTATTCAATTTGACTGCATTTTATAGTTTAGTTATTGTTATTTTGGATTTTGATATTGTGTGTGTGTGTGTTTATATAGGGTTCTTTTCTCACCAATTACAAACCCATGAAGACTAACAACAACAACAACAACAACACCATCGCCACACAATTTTCCCAATACAGTTTATGTTATTGTTATTTTTATCCAAATAATACGTATCTCATCTCTGGTTGATTTGATTTATTATGATAATTTGATCGGCTATTATGACACCGGTTAAAATAATTAGTGCGTGACTATATTAATTTATGTGCTGGGATACGTACACGTACACAACAAACACACAGAGGATCGATGTATGGTATTATTTATCGTCCACACACACACACACACACACCACACACACACACCACTCACACACAATACCACGTAAATCCAATTGAACATTTGAAATTGTAGATGATGAGCCACGGCTGGCCTCAATATCGTTCTCCATTGACCACCACACACGCACACACACACACACACAATACCACGTAAATCCAATTGAACATTTGAAATTGTAGATGATGAGCCACGGTTGGCCTCAACATCGTTCTCCATTGACCACCACACACACACACACACACAATACCATGTACATCCAATTGAACATTTGAAATTGTAGATGATGAGCCACTGCTGGCCTCAACATCGTTCTCCATTGACCACCACACACACACACACACACACAATACCATGTACATCCAATTGAACATTTGAAATTGTAAATGATGAGCCACGGCTGGCCTCAACATCGTTCTCCATTGACCACCACACACACACACACACACACACACACACACAATACCACGTAAATCCAATTGAACATTTGAAATTGTAAATGATGAGCCACGGCTGGCACAATATTTTGATGGTAACACCCATCGTACACACTTAGCGAATCCATTTCATTGGAAATGTGCCGAATCGCTCAATTACATTTTCCTATGGAAATAATCAAGTCAACGGTTATTTTAAATCGATCATCGAACACATTTATTTCCCAAAAAAAAAACCCAGAAAAGTTAATGGAAAATTTTTATGATTTTATAAAACTAATTAAAATATTGTGTACAAAGAACTTACGACACGGATATCACATTTAAAGGCCCTATTTTTTCTATACAATTTTTCATGAAACAATAAATTGTATCTTGATTTGAATTTTTGTCGTCCCCCCCAAAAACACCCCCTTTTTTTTTTTTCCTTGCCATCACTGCACTGCACTGCATTTAGTGCTAATTGATTTTGTTGCTGCAATGGTTGCGGTTGTTTTGCTCAATTTTTTTGGGTGGCTGTTCGTTGTTTACCGTATTACCGAATGCATTCGGCGTCACACTTGAACTGGGAAACGTTTGCCGATTCTTTTAACCGTTTTGTGGACCACCACATAACTGTATTGTACATAACCGTTAAAAAAACAAACAAATCTAATAAACACAGTGTTGCCAGTAATTCAGTAAATCTGCGTTTTTTTGGTTAAAGTAAAGAGCGCACACACAAACACCCACGCACCAACAACCACCAATCAGCCAATGAAATATTTCTTGTATGTTAAAAAAAATCATAAATTGTTTAAATTATTTGATTTTTAAAAATCAATCATCGAACATTTATTTAAAACATAAACCATTTTTTCGCACACAAAACTTAATTATGAAATGATTGAAATTATTATTTATTAATTAAAAAAAATAATTAAAGTATTTACGAATTTTTCACAAAAAAAAAAAAACCCAAACCCAAACCGTTTTGTATTTTAAAACTTAAAATTATTATCCATTTTTCCATTCACCATCATCTCATCATTTGTGAATTATATTATTGGTGTGATATTTTTTTAAGTGATACAACAGACAACTTTTGTGTTCATTTTTGTACGAACAGTGCGGACAATGATAGTATCCATTGAATCGATGGAAATTTTCATGTTCCTGTAAGTCATACTTTGTGTTACATTTGATACCACAAATCATACAAATTTTTACATTCAATACATGTATGGTTTTGTGTAATCTTAACAGTGCTTTGCCACTGGTAGAGAATTTACATTTATCACATAAATATTTGTAAACATTTTGGTGTACCATTCGGCGGTGGTTGTGCAACAGTTGCTTACCATAAAATGATAAATTACATTTTGTACATATGAACGGATATTTACTGATGTGCATCCGTCGCATATGATTTAAATAATTTTTTAGATTATAATATGTTTTTTTACATTGTGAACAATATAAATACGGAACGATTCGGGTGTCATACTCACCGGTACGCCTTGCGACTGATTCAACGTTTACATTATGATTGTTGAATGGATGCGCTGCGGTTTCACTGCTGACAGCCGTTTGAGCATCGCTTGACGAATCGTTAAATGTTTGTTGATGTTGTTGTTGTTGTTGTTGTTGTTGTTGTTGTTGTTGTTGTTGTGGTTGTTGTCGTGTTTGTATTAAATTCATCGGTACATTTTGTTCACCGCAATCACTACAATCGGATGGTGATGGTTGCGGTGCCGCTGATGCATTACCAACTGGTCCGTACACTGGTTGTGGCTGTTTGTCGTTGTTGTTTACCATTTTGTCGACTGCATACGTTGTTACACTGTTCATGAAATGATCATCATTTGTATAACAATTTAATGTTTTTGCTATTTCATCGATAAGAAGCGTTTCGTCTGCATTCAACAATTGATTGTAATTATAACTGGTTGAATTGTAATTTGTTATAGTTGATGGATGTTCATGTTTTAAAAATTTATTGATATAATGACGGCATTGGCAAGCCGACGAATATTCTAAATGATAATCTAAATCGATTTCTGTGCCAAACGATGCATTACAATCACAACAATTAAATTGGCCATTCATTTTTTTTTTGCTCTTGTTTGCTATAATTATCTGCGGTCAGTCGTTTTTTTTTTTGTCTTATCAATGGAATTTGATTATATTTGTTGTTGTTGTTGTTGTTGTTTGCTATTTGGTTTAAATAAATTAATGTGTTTTCATTTTTGTTTTTCCATAATTAAAAAAAAAAAATCTCAAATTTATTTCCAAAACTTACTTTTTTTTTTTATGTTCCGGTTTTGATTGAAAATTTCATTGTTTTTTTATTTTGGGCTTAATTAATTTTTTGTTAAAAAAACGTAAATGCACACGCCAATGAGCTGTTAATTTCTGGTAACAAAAAAAAAAAAAATAAAATGAAAGCTAAAACGGTATTCGTCATGTGTGTGTGTGTGTGTGTGTGTGTAAATTTTATTTCAATTTAATTAAATAAAAATGTAACAGTAACGGCAGTTCAAAAATATTACCGTTGTGGATGGGAAGAATGGAAGAATCGACATTTATTTGAATAATATCGGCCATTTTAATTAATTTATCATTCTTCAATTTTTTAATGTGTCCCTCCCCCCCCACAATATTTGGTATTTGATTATGTGTAGACACAGTTACTTAAGTACCATGACCGTACCCATCCGAACATCGAACGCCACATCAAACCGATAGTTAAATCGATATGTAATTGGACAAAAATAACTTTGTAAGGAAAAAAGCGTAAAAGCTAATCCATATCGACACGGTGTTTTAATTTAATAATTTACTAATTGATTTTTGAACACATAACCCATTCGACGGACGATACTGTGAATTGTTTACAATTTTTTTTTTTTCTTCTTGTCTTTTGAGATAATGATACAATTATAGATTTTGGTGCTGAACACAATTTTTTTTCCGTATTTTGTATTTTAATATTTTTGCAATGTTAATATAAAGCGTTTATGGGATGCATATTGTTGCTACGATCTTTTTTTATTTTCTGTAGATGCGTGTTTTAGCATTACGTACAAACAAACCAGAAGAAAAAAAAACACACACACACACACACACACATCGGCTCGATGATAATGGACCGAAATCAAATACAAAAATATTTACAATTATTATCAATTTTAATGTATTTTATAATCAGTATAAATGTGTTATTGTGAGTATAATGCCAAGGTTGTGAAGTCAAAGCTTAGGTTTTGTTGTTGTTGTTGTTGTTGTTGTTCGGTATGGATGAATATTCAAAATTATGATTTATTAAATGGTTTTGTCTTTTAATACGGATACGGAACGATTTTCTTTTCGTTTGTTGGCCCCACAAAAAATTCGGTTTTTTTGACGAATTGACGGAAATGGTTGGTGATGGTGAATGCACACATGGGTATGATAATGATGATCAGTTTGACTGTAGCCGCTGCCTGTCATCCCATTCAGAATGTCGTGACACGCTTGTTGTTACGTTACCAATTGGTTCTGAGGTTTTTAAATTAACAACATACCGCATGCGGTGCCACCCTATTTTCACATATCTATAATTACGAGCGCATGTATTTGTTAAATAAAAATAACTGGTTTTTTTAATTACAAGAAATTACGGTAAAAATAGAAAAAAATCAATTCATATAATTTAAATTTTCTACTGTAACTTTTCATATTCCTCATAGTTTTTCTATTCGTACAGTAAGCGGTCAACAATAGGGTCACTATAATTCTCTGCATAACGCGTTTGACTCTATTATTTATATGGCAATTATTAAAAAAAAAACAATCCTCACATACCATAAATAAAACAATTATTCGAACAATATTGAAATTAAATTGTAACTAATTGTTTTGATGAACTTTCTACACATTTTCAATCATCCCTAGAAACTGTCATCCGAACGAAAAACTATTGCAAATAATTTTTATATAATTTTGCAATTTTTATATTTGGCTGTGTGTGTGTGTATGTGTGTGTGTGTGTGTGTGTGTGTATATAATACCTTTAAATTTTTTCCCAGTACATAAATAATATAATAAATATTCATTTTTATGTTAATGCGACCGTCGTCGTCGCTCTTCTTTGGCTTTCGTTACATTGTAGAAAAGGCAAAAGAAGAAATCTTTCTTCGTAAGCCGATTTATTTATAATATTTAATATCAATTATATGAATAGTCTTCAATACAACAACAACAACAACAACAACAACAACAGTAACATATGCACCAAATCATTCACCTCTTTATGTCTTTATAATATCAATATATTTATAAAAAATATATACAGCCACTCTGCGCTTTTAAAAAGGGTCTGTGTGTTTGTGTGTGTGTGTGTGTGTGCAAATCTGGAAAGGTATATTTCACATAAGTTAAGAAAATATTTTTTTTAGGTTATGTTGTGTGTGTGTGTGTGTGTGTGTGGAAAATATAATACCTACTTAAATTATAATAATAATAATAATAATAATGTTGTTTAATAATAATAATCTGATAAAATTTAATCAAAACATTTCTATACCTCTGTCGTTTGCTCTATGTACGATACAAATTTTTGCGTTCAACATGAAATGGGTGGGTGGGTGGTGGTGGGTATTATATCAATTTATTATAAAACCGTAAAAGAAGAGATTATATGTGATTATATTTGGTATTTTTAATAATACATTGTATTATATTATAAAGCTATAAAAATTAATTATTTATAACATTCATTCATTCATTGCATCCCCATTTTCATCCCCAAAAATTATTCAATTTGTTTGCGTGTTTTATATTTTTTTGTGTTTTTTTGTTGTGGTTATTCCATGTATATTTTATTTTTACATTATTTGGACACACGATAATAATCTAATCAAAAATTAAAATCTAAAGTATAGCACCGAAAAAAAAAATGAATGAAAAACGGGTATTGTGTTGAAGTCAACATCGTTTTCGGTTAAGCAGCGGTGAAATTTCATTTCAAGTTCATTATTTTCGTACGTTTCATCAAATAGTGTATGGTCCCTTGGCACCATCGCACGCACATACACCCCATCGTCATCCACGTTACTTGTATGGACTCTCAAACAAACATAAACATTTTTGTTTTTTGATTGGTTTTATTTTCCAATTGGGTTGCGATGAGACTTCAATCACGACATCATACAATATTAAAAGATTTATTTTGTTACCGTTATTTAGTGGTTGTTGTTGCAGTTAACCAATTATTATTGAATCTTACGACAAAACACATTCCGTGTGGCGCCGAACTAATATCGATCCGTGGCGAATGTGAAGGTGTTCGATGAAGCAGTGCTGTACGATTAGCGAATGGATCGACGGCGAACATATCGAAACGGTTAACTAAACGTGGTGTTGATGGTGTTCGTTGCAGTAATGTGTAGAAGAATTTCCAATTTCCACGGACTTAATCAATGTTACCAAGGCGATATGCTTCAGGTTCATGTGTGTTTTTAATATAAACGAATACACCGCCGCCACAGTATGATTATGTCGTAAGTTAAAATCCAATTGAACACGTAACGTCGTCCAAGTTACAATTGGCGAACTGTTGATAAAATGATAACGGTTGTTGCAAAGCGAACAATAAATAATTTAACGGTAAATTGTTCGTTTTGTTTTCATTTCGTTTTTTCATTTTTTTGTTGTTGTTGTTGTTGTTGTTGTTGTTATGCAGAAGAGGTGGGTGTGACAGTGGGACACGACAAAAGAATACAATATTTTAATAAAAAAATATTATCTTTATTTAATAGATATTTATCAATTTATTATCCGTAAAATTAACACACACACACACACACACACCGATTAAGAAGTTAAGCAGTAGATAATCTGAAATGTTCTTTTTTTTTTTTTTTTTTTTCTCATAAAATTCGTGTAAATGCAAAACAACAACAACAAAAGTAAAAAAATAGAAAAAAAAAAGGGTAAAAATAAAATTTTTGAGTTTTAATTCTTAAAAATGTGTCACAAACAAATCAAAAATTTATGCAAAAATTTTACGATACCAAAATTAACACGTTTTTTTTTGGTTTTGTTTGTGTGTGGTAATTGAAAAATTCTGGGCTTCTGTAAATTGTTGCGGATGTCCGTTTGATAAGTTTGTGGTGCCATTTATTTTGTTATTGACACGTTGAGGGCGGCCAGTCGTAGTACTACGATTTATGTTGACTGTAGCTTAAATGGCGGCAGTCGTATTAATACGATTTATCTTGGTTGTGGCTTAAAGGCGGCAGTCGTAGTAATACGATTTATCTTGACTGTAGCTTAAAGGCGGCAGTCGTATTAATATGATTTATCTTGACTGTAGCTTAAAGGCGGCAGTCGTAGTACTACGATTTATTTCGATTGTATCTTAAAGGCGGCAGTCGTTATACTACGATTTATTTCGATTGTAGCTTAAAGGCGGCAGTCGTAGTACTACGATTTATTTCGATTGTAGCTTAAAGGTGGTAGTCGTAGCACTACGATTTATTTCGATTGTATCTTAAAGGCGGCAGTCGTAGTACTACGATTTATTTCGATTGTATCTTAAAGGCGACAGTCGTAGTACTACGATTTATTTCGATTGTATCTTAAAGGCGACAGTCGTAGTACTACGATTTATTTCGATTGTATCTTAAAGGCGGCAGTCGTATTGGTACGGTTTGCGACGACATTGCGCTATCCATGCACCACTTTACATTTGTATTTATACATATTTTTTGTGGTTTGAAGCCGTTCGGTTGTTCAAATTCTACTTACAGTAAAATTTTGATATCCTTCAATTTCGATTTCACGGCGAAAATAAAGATATGTATGCAGACGATTTGTTTGACGTTGATTGGTGCCGAAAGAGAGGAGTTAGATATTGACGATAATGATAGTGATATTGACGATAATGATAGTGATAGTTCTATACGATCTGTGAGAAAGAGGACCCGAGTTTTTCCACTACCGATTAGCAATGATAAAATTGATAAATGATGATTATGAAGAAGAAATTATACACTGACGTCAACATTGCACCCGCCACACAACCGTTTTTTGAATCCAACGGCGTTAAATATTTTACCACAAAACATATTTTCATACTTTCGTCAACATCGTCCGCAATTTAATGTGTTAAAAAGGAAAAAAAAATGGTGGGGGTGCGTTCGTTCGTTTATTCCATAACGGTTGAAATATGTAAGAAAAATATAAAATGATGTAATTTAATCGTTATTTTAGATTTTGTGTTGCTTGAAAAGATTTGCCTGAACAAAAGGAGCATAATTTGAACGTACCCCCCGCACTACTAATGAAACGATAAACTCATTAGTTTTTGTGCTAGACAAAGGAATTCTTCGAACAACCCTCACAATGATGTTGATTTTGTGTGTGATAAAAGCCAAATTGTTTTTTTTTCTGAATTTCGCTGACACCGAACGAACGAGAGAGAGAGAGAGAGATAGAGAGTTAGTTGAAGCGAGACGGGGACAATGAATGTAAAATAAATAAATAAATAAATAAATCTCTTAGAAAATTATTTACAATTGGAATTATGATTTTTTTTTTCTATTCAATCGAATTTCACTATTTTCGCGTATTATTTTTTTAATCTGTTTTTAAAGATCTTCATTTCTTCTTAAGTTTTTTTTTTTTTCTGTAACAATTGAATTGAATTGAATTTCTTTTTTTTTTTCCGTGTCAAAGTTATTGAATTGTATTTAAAATTCATCGATTGTTGTTCAACCTCTTCATACATTTTTCATTTATTTATTTTCAATAATACATTTTTATTGCCTATCACAATAATATTTTAATGCCAACAACAACAATAATAACAATAATAATAATAATAATAACAATAACAACAATAATAATATTAGTAATAATAAGTTTATTAAATTTCCTATTGAAAATAATTGAACAGATATTTTTATTGTTATGAGAATGGGCGGCAACGGGATCGAATTTATTTATTTATTTATTTATTTGCCCATATATTGTGGCGCATCAATCACGGACCCATACGATTTTGTGCGCACAATGTGTTCAATTCGTATCGGCATAACAAAATGTCATATATATTGTAATTTGGTAAACAGTAAAAGAACGCAACCCGAAATATTAATGAAACAATGTTTTGAGGCAGAAGAGAAAATTTTCCATGAACCATTGCGGTAACCATTAAAACGAATCGCCACATATATTTTTCTTAACCATCACAATTTTTATCGTTTTACTTTCGCACATTTTTGTCGTGCGTTGGGGTCCGTCCACAAAAATTTCCGGCCACAATTCAGCACTGCACTTTTACATAACCCATGCACAATGGTAAAATGTAAAACGATAAACGATTTAAGGATGGAAAAAACATTTTAAATTGTAAATAAAAAAGGAAGTGGCAATAAAAAATAATCTCATATTCATTAATATCTGATTTTGGTGGTGTTAAATGTACAATGGTAACAGGGTGTTTTTTGGTAATAAAATAGAAATACATTTTTGGGACCGGGAAAAGGAAGTGGTCGTCAACAATACATTTTTTACTTATGTTAACACATAAAATATAATCGGGTGCAAAAAAAAAAACCTTACGCACTTTGTTTCACTATAGAACCGAACAATTATTACTTATGATTCTGTTTTATCTGGAACTTATCATCAGCACTCCGTTTGGGTGGGCTTTTTTTATAATTTAATGCCGTTCAATAAATAAAACACAATAAAATTTCATAGAAATTAACAGCAAAAATCCAAGGATTCTACAATTTCCAGTTAGTTTGTATAAAAAGCGATCCGGAAAAGTATCAAAAATCCAAAATTTGAAAATTTTCGTATATTCAAAACTGTTCTGGCTGTCATTTTTTGCAAACTTATTAATTATTATTAGTGATTTAATGGCTAATTCTTGAATTTACTGTTCGTTTATATAAAAAACGCATGCGCATACAAAAATTCGATAGAAATTAGCTGCAAAAATTCCATAGAAATTAGCTGCAAAAATTCGCGGATTCTAGAATTTACAGTTTGTATAAAAAGTGATGCGAAAAAGTATCAAAATTCCAAAATTTGAAAATTTTCGTATATTCAAAACTGTTCTGACTGTCATTTTTTGCGAACTTATTAATTATTATTAGTTATTTAATGGCTGATTCTTGAATTTACTGTTCGTTTATATAAAAAACGCATGCGCATACAAAAATTTCATAGAAATTAACAACAAAAATCCAAGGATTCTACAATTTCAAGTTAGTTTGTATAAAAAGTGATGCGAAAAAGTATCAAAATTCCAAAATTTGAAAATTTTCGTATATTCAAAACTGTTCTGACAGTCATTTTTTGCAAACTTATTAATTATTATTAGTGATTTAATGCCTGATTTTGGAATTTACTGTTCATTTATATAAAAAAACGCTTGCGCATACAAAAATTCCATAGAAATTAACAACAAAAATCCAAGGATTCTACAATTTCCAGTTAGTTTGTATAAAAAGCGATCCGGAGAAGTATCAAAATTCCAAAATTTGAAAATTTTCGTATATTCAAAACTGTTCTGACTGTCATTTTTTGCAAACTTATTAAATTTATTAGTGATTTAATGATTGATTCTTGAATTTACTGTTCGTTTATATGAAAAACGCATGCGCATACAAAAATTCCATAGAAATTAACAGCAAAAATCCAAGGATCCTACAATTTCCAGTTAGTTTGTATAAAAAGCGATGCGGAAAAGTATCAAAAATCCAAAATTTGAAAATTTTCGTATATTCAAAATTGTTCTGACTGTCATTTTTTGCAAACTAATTAATTATTATTAGTGATTTAATGGCTGATTCTTGAATTTACTGTTCGTTTATATAAAAAACGCATGCGCATACAAAAATTCCATAGAAATTAGCTGCAAAGATTCGCGGATTCTAGAATTTCCAGTTAGTTTGTATAAAAAGTGATGCGAAAAAGTATCAAAATTCCAAAATTTGAAAATTTTCGTATATTCAAAACTGTTCTGGCTGTCATTTTTTGCAAACTTATTAATTATTATTAGTGATTTAATGGCTGAATCTGGAATTTACCGTTAGTCTATGTAAAAATGCATGCGCATACAAAAATTCAATAGAAATTAACAGCAAAAATTCTTGAATTCTAGATTTTACATTTAGTTCATATAAAAGGCGATGCGAAAAAGTATCAAAATTCCAAAATTTGAAAATTTTCGTATATTGAAAACTGTACTGGCTGTCATTTTTTGCAAACTTATTAATTATTATTAGTGATTTAATGCCTGATTTTGGAATTTACTGTTCGTTTATATAAAAAAAACGCATGCGCATACAAAAATTCCATAGAAATTAACAGCAAAAATCCAAGGATTCTACAATTTCCAGTTAGTTTGTATAAAAAGCGATACGGAAAAGTATCAAAAATCCAAAATTTGAAAATTTTCGTATATTCAAAACTGTTCTGACAGTCATTTTTTGCAAACTTATTAAACAATTAATACTTTAATCCCCTTTATAAAACCCATACACCTCCAAATATTCCATAGAAATTAACAGCAAAAATCCTTGAATGCCAAAATTTACTATTCATTGACAATGTGCAAAAAACAAAAAAAATATAGATCGATCAACAGAACACAAGATTCAATAGAATTGGAGGTCTAGAAAACCAGTTTCACATTTCCGTGCCATCAAACGAACAGGGGAACGAACAAATTTTCTCGTAATTTTTCAAATTATGTTACACCGCACATTTATAAATTTTCTTCACACCACCGACAGAAACACCCTGTCACTATAAATATATTTCCGATGTATATCTATTAAAAAAAACCCACAACAAATCAAATTTTCATAATTTTGTATTCTTTTCTTTAACCAAAAAAAACCAACACCAACTTTTAATAATCGATTGGACCCCGATTAACACACGTAACAACCTGAATAAAGAATTAACCGAAAAAAAAAAAAAACCTATTTGATTAATCTCTCTGTGTGTGTGTGTGTGTAACCACCCCCTAACCCCTAACCTAAGAAAGAAAAAAAAAAAAAAACACATCCATCGTCAATTATTTAAGTGGCTTAAGTTCTTTTATGGCAACACATAATATTTTAATACAATTACAATTTAAATAATAACAAATTCGAATTCATATTGTTTGTTTTGTGTTGGTGTGTGTGTGTGTGTGGTGTGCAATTGAATGAAAATGACACAACAAAAAGAAATAAAATCATGCAGAAAAATGAAAACTACTTAAAGGTGTCCTTTGTGTCCTTTGTGTGTGCGGGGACTAAGCAAGAAAAAAAACACAAAAAACTAAATAAATAATAGGATAATTCCAACAAAACACAAAGATAGATTTTCGAGGATAATACAAATAAAACGTTTTTTTTTTGTTGGTTTAAGGTTAATCTTCATCACCACTCTCTCAATATTGTGAAAAGATAAATCTTATAAATACAATTTCTTGTTTCTAATATTACTTAATTCAATTTAATTTCTAATAATTGTCATCATCTATCAAATATTTACATCTTAAATCATGTTTCACACACACACACACATCGTATGGCTTTTTAATATATTATATATAAAACGGTAGCGCCATCTGATAGCCACCGCTAGCAATCAATTGTAGTGTGATGTAGATGGCGCACCCGCATTCTTCAACTGTTAACCATTTCTGGACAGCGTCTTTCTTCTTGTGTGTGTGTGTGTGTGTGTTTGTGTCTGTGTTTGTAAAATGAAACTAACTCCGAAAATATTGAATTACTTAAAACCAATGAGTTCTGTTCCGGCAGAGAACGGAAATGAACGAAACACATTGTCGTTGTTACCGACTAACTAAAATGATCCGTTGTTTGTGTAGTTTCAATTGAATCAATCTGTCGATTGTTTTGTAGACGGGGCACTGAAGACAATAATTCAACCAGTAACTCCACACAAAAAATGTTTTTTTATAAACTTTTAATGCAACCACCACATCCGTTCGTTATTGGTGTGTTAAGGCCCGGGAAAAAAAAATTTGCACACCAACGATATTTAATTAGTTTCCATTAAAATTAATACACATTACAATAATAAATATGACATAAATAATAATTATTTTCTATTTTAAGTAACCGGTAACCCCTCCCCCTCTCGTTCTCTCTCTCTCTCTCTCTCCGTCCCTTACGCTCCTCGCCCGCTCGCTTGCACACCCACCAAATTGATTGTTGGTAATTATTTGTATACGATCTATGTTAATTTCAACATTCGTATTGTTTTATTGTTTTAATGTTGTTGTTGTTGTTGTTGTTGGCTATTAAATTAAACTACAATTATTACTTAAATTTACTGTTTGTTTTTGAATGCGTACAACAAAATGATAAAGTATTGTGTGTGTGTTGTACTGTGTGAGTGTGCGCAGTGTATTTAAAAATGTGTCAATTAAAATATTGAATTATAATTCGTTAATTCGAAACATTTTTGTGCTTTCGAAGTTTATCAACAATTTACCGTTATAATAATAACGGTACAGTTCATGCCGCCAAAGAATGTTATAAAAATGAGAATCGTTTGGTGGGGGGGGCGTTTGAAGAAATGTTAAATCTTTTCGACTTCAAGTCAATGGAAAATTTACAAGTACAATTTTCTACAGCATTTCGGCGGGCACAATACGAAGACCATTTCTTTTGCATACAAAAATTCAATATATATATCATTCGGTTAATTTGTGTACAATTGAAGTCCCTTGGCCATGTGGGCTCTCTGTTTAATTTTTTATATTATTTTATTTTTTTATATTACAATTTTTCTGTTTTAGTACTTTTTGCCGAGTCATGGCCATCATAATTATATGTTTTTTCGTGTGTATTATTTCAAAAAATATATATATTAATTTTCTGTTGTTGTACCTCCGTACAAAAGCGGGGCCGCCGCTAAACCTATAATATAATATTAAATACACAGTGTCCTGTGTTTAAATAACACACACTTGCACAAGTTTTTAGAAAAAACAAAGAGCGCAATTTGAGTGTCCATATTTTGGGGTCCATACCGGCACAAAAAAAAACGGGTTACTGTCACCACATTAAAAATATTGATAAACAAGGCACGATTTTCACGGATGCTTTCGAATCGTTACAAAAGTGGTAGGCATCGATCGGGTCTGGGTCTCAAAGTGAATGCAGAAAAAACAAAATATTTGGTGGCAACGAATGGACGGTGGCACGAATTCGAGATCAAACTCGGTTAATATTGAGGAACACAATTTTGAAATAGCGAATAGTTTTGCGTATACTTAGGATCGTTGATAAATGTAAAAAATGATATTGAAGAGGAAATTCGTCGTGCAATTGGTAGCAACTGAAAACAAATGTTATTACGGGTTAAAAAAAACAATTCCGATCGAAAACATTACAACGAGATCTTATGTGCAAACTATACACAACTTTAATACGTCCAATATTAACGTATGGGTCGGGGGCTTGGACACAGAACCAGGAACAACTACTTAGGATTTTCGAACGAAAGGTACTCCGTGGCATATTTGGTGCCGCCGTCAAACAGACAGAATGGTTGAAGGGGCGACGATACAATTTTGAATCGGACAAGTTGTACACGGTCAACCAAATTCATTGTCAAAAACAATCAAAATCGAATAGATTGAGATCGGCTGTTGGACACGTAGAACGCGCATGGAGGAAGAGCGTGTGCCGAAAAAAACCGGTTAAATAGTAAACCAGAGGGTAGAAGGAGAGCCGAACGGAAGACCTAAGGCGAGATGGTTAGATGCTGAGTAAACTGTGATATAAAGATCCTAAAAATTCGGGATTGGAAGACATTAACAGTGCGGATAGGTCAGGTTGGAAAAGCGTGTGTTGGAGAAGGCTAAAACCGCACCCGGGTTGTAACCGGCCATGGAGTAAGTAAGTAAGTCACCATTAAACGAAACGTTCAATGATGTCAATGATATGTCGCGGTGCACATTGATGATGCCAAAATTAGTTTGACAAAAAACAACACAACTGTCACAATTTAGCCAATTTTTGAAATTGATTTCGAAAACACGAATGCGATTATTGAAACGAAACACTGTGTAATTTCTAGTAATATTTTATGCGCTCGGTTACATTAATTCAATTTAAGTATTTTTTGTAGATGTTAGAGATTTTTTGTTGTTGTTGTGTTGTTGTTGTTGTTGTTGTTGTTGTTGTTGTTGTTGAGTGCGTGTATTTTTAATGTGATCTGATATTTATTGAAATAATACTATTAATATTATTTTACAATAAAACATAAAACATATAATTAATTTTTGTGAGTGAGTGTGTGTGTTGTTATTATTACGCAACAACAACAACAACAACAACAACAACAACAACAACAACAACAACAACAAAATATAGCATTAAATAATAATCTATAAATCTTAAATTTATGTATTACTTAATTTAATTCGAATATAAAGAATAAATAAATTAATTTGTATTTGCCGCCCAGTCAGCAACAGCAGGCACCACCAGCAGTCAATTCGTCGTGTTTCCCGTTCCCATTTGTTTCCATAAAAAAAAAAAACCGTTTTTTATTTATTTTTTTTTTAACTAAAAATTTAAAAATTTTTGGTAATAGAAATAAAATTTTGGTAGTAGAGGACGCCTGATAATAAAAAAAACCCTGCCGGCGGCCTAAAACACCTAAAACACCCCTAAAACCATCAAAAATAACGTACTACAGTCAAGCATTGCTTATCTATCGCTATCGCTGGCCCCCTTTAATTTTTGAGACTTAAAAGTACCATTTTATACGCAGTCCTTGAGGTCCGGTAATATATATATTTTTGTGAATTGAAAAAGTACTTCAGTCAAGCATTGCTTATCTATTGCTATCGCTGCCCCCCCCCCCCCCCCCATAACTTTTTGAGACTTAAAAGTACCATTTTATACGCAGTCCTTGAGGTCCGGTAATATATATATTTTTCTGAATTGAAAAAGTACTACAGTCAAACATTGCTTATCTATCGCTATCGCCCATAAATTTTTGAGACTTAAAAGTACCATTTTATACGCAGTCCTTGAGGTCCGGTATTATATATATATTTTTGTGAATTGAAAATGTAGGGCCCATGAATTTTATTAAATTAATTAAATTTAAATTATCATTGATTGCATTCATTTATGGATGGGCCAGTGGTTTATTTAAAACCACTTGTTCTCACAAATGAATCCTAAACCTATAATAATTATTTGTTTATCAATCACTCCATCACTCCATCACTCATTCACTCACTCACCATTCATTCCATGGCATTTAAAACTCCGGTTTGAGATTACGATTTTTCAACCAATCAGTTTTGTACCATTTGAATATTCAGAACATTTGATGATGGGTCACCATAACAGCAACTGCCAACTGTCGGAAATGTTTTAACAGTGGTGAAGTGAGTTGAGCAGTGTCGTCAAAATGTTTTCCAAAATTTTATAATAATATCGTTTTTTTTCTGAAAATTTGAACTAAATGTTTTTTTTGTCATGTGTCATGCATTCCATGTGAGCCCAAAGGATTGTGTGTGTGTGTGTGTGGTGGTGACAATATATTTACCGTAAATTTTACAGTTATATTTTAGAAAATTTCTATTATTTATAAACGGACAATCATAAAATTGTTTAAACAATTGTGTTCATCATTGTAAACGTATGTTTTGTGTGGTGGTGCTGATGATGGTGACGGTGATGATGTTGGTGCTGCTGATGATGGTGGTTAATGCGCTTCTTATATACAACATCATCAACAACAACAACAACAACAATTTATAAATAAGGGTTTGTTTAAAATGTATGTATAAATAATCGCCGTTTATGTGCAATCGCAATATTGTACAATATAAAAAGGGTGGAGTTTGATACACAATTGATGATATTTATACCCTTAAATTGAATGTTGCTGTATGGATTGCAATTTGTAACAAGAACTAATTTATCTTTTTTTTAACAGTTATAAATTATGTTCAGTATTCTTTTGTTTTATTGTTTCAATTTAGCCGCATCGGTATGTTTTCCAAATACGTATATTATTTCTTTCTGTCTCTCTCTCTCTCTCTCTGTATTTTTGCTATAATTGTAACTGTAATTAATTTTTATACAATAGAAAAATTTACTTACCGTTCGTGTTCGCTTTATAGCTGTGTGTGTTTGTGTGTGACACTTTCTCTCTCTCTCTCTCTCTCTCTGTCTCTAGTGCTTCGTTCACTGCGATCCAAACAATTAATTAATTAATTAAACGAATGACAAACGAAATTGGATTAAAAAAAAAATGTCTTCTAATTTTTTACCGTTATATTTTTAAATATATAGTATTTTTTTTTTATAATAACAATTTTATAATTATAATTATTATTATTATTATTATTATTATTATTATTATTAATACAATTAAATATGTTATTTATATTATTATTAATTAAGAATTATTATAATTTTGAAATTAGTATCATTAAAATTCGCAAGTAACATTTTTTTTATATTGTTTTTGATACAGAAATTCTTATTCTGTGCGGGAAAAATAAAAGGCCAACTAAAAATTTGGTATGAAATGATTGGTCTATTGTTATTATTACCGTATATTCTTATAATAATTTAGAATTTAACTGGTATGTCTCACAAACACACACACACACACACACTCACACACAAAATGCCATTAGAATCGATTGAAAAATTGGCGGAATTACCAAGTTGTTTTGCGGGGAAGTTTAATAACTTTTTGGTTCATTTGAAGAAAACCGCTGCCGATAGTTATCGATTGTTGGTAGAACCTTACGGTGAACATGCTCCAAATCAAAAAAAACTTATGAACGGTGGTTTACACGCTTCACAAGTGTTGATTTTGAAGTGGAAAACAAAGAACGGCCAGGTCAGCCAAAAAAAAAATTTGAAGACAAATAATTGCAGGCATTATTGGCTGAACGTGTCGTGTCGAACGCAACAAGAGCTTGCATTTAGAGTTGAATGTAGATGACGCTACAATTTCTAGACGTTTGTATTCGGTGGGAAAGATCAGAAAGCTAGGAAAATGGCGATCCACATCAACTTGAATGAAAATCAATTCAAAACACGAATCGAATCATAAACATCTTGCCGACCATAAAAAACCGTAGTTTTTTGTGTCGAATTATCACTGACGATGAAAAGTGGGTGTATTACGATAACCCTAAACGTTAAGCATCATATGCGGACGCCGGCCAACCATCAACTTCACAATCAAATCAGCGATATTCATTGCCAGATGGTAATGCTGTGCATTTGGTGGTTGGGATTAGAAAGGTGTGGTGTATAACGAGCTGTTAAAACCAAATGAAACGGATCGCTACCGATGACAACAACAACTGGACGAATTGGCAAAGAAATTGAACGAAGAACGACCATTGATAGGTCGAAAACACCACAAAGTTTTATTTCACGATGACCAGGCCAGACCACATCGCGCGTGCAAACATCGTTAAGGAAAAAATAAAGAGGCTCGGTTGGGATCATCTTGATCACGGTCTCCTCCAAACCTTGCTCCTTCTGATTACCATTTGTTACGATCAATGCAGGTCAACCTGACAGACAGACAGATGTACGCTTTCGACGTGCTGAAGAAGTGTGAAAATGGGTCGATGAATGGATTCGGACAAAAGATGAGGAGTTTTTCAAACGAGGAATCAACAAATTTTCAAAAAAGATGGGACGAAGTCATAGCTAACGATGGATGAATATATTGGTTGATGCGACTCAATCATTTTGTTATACAAATAAATGGCATTTTCAAGCCAAAAAATTGACATTATTAATGCAATGGTCCTAATACATTAGAAACTATTGTTAGCCGTCGTCGTCGTACCCATTGCACAAAACAAAATTTCGCTAAAATCGAAGGCATTTTTGTTGAACAAAATTTTACGAAACTATTAAATTTAATTGTACACTGTTAACCTGCAAAAAAATGTTTCAATAATATATCCTTTGAAAAACTATCAATTTATGAAATTCGAGGAAATCGATCACAGAAAATAGTCCTTTGATATTGAACTTACTATCAAAATTGTATTAGAATCTGTTAATATATATTAATTTCAGCATTCATCAGAATCACTAAAAAATTTGACCTGTAAATTACCAAAAAAAATCCCAGGCAATCGATATCGGGAATAGCAAAGTGGAAACAAATTCCAGCAAAATCGTTCAAAAAGAACATTACCCTTGATATTGAATTTTTTCGGAAATTGCACCAGGAACAATTTATATTAAGGCTAAATTACGATTTTACGAGTTGTGTGTATTCGATTCGGTAATTTAGAGAGGCGCCGCAAAGTAGTTGGCGGGCAGGCGATGGTCAACCCTGGGTTGACTAATTTTCTATAAAACAAAAAGTTGATTTTTAACAGTTCGGGTCATAGTGTTAGCGTTAACTTTTAAATATATTGTATAACGGTAATTTTGTATATATTGAAAATAATACACTTTTCAATTACTTACTGCATGAAAACCATTGTTACTTGCTGTAATTTTAATATTAATTTTATAATATTTGATTATTGTTAATTATTATTATTATTATTATTATTATTGTTATTGTTAATTATATTATTAATTAATTAATTAATTAATTAATTAAATTAAATTAAATTAAATTAAATATATATAGATTTTATCATCATTTTGTTTATAAATAAATATGTTTCAAAATTTCAGTCATTTGATGTTGATTGTTGTTGGTGTTGCATTAATTGTTGATGTAATCTTTGTTGTTGTTGTTGTTGTTGTTGTGTTGATGATGTTGACATTGCATCGGTTTGTTGATTTATTGTTGATCTTGACGATGTTGATGCAATGATATCCGATGGTGAGGACGATGTTACCGTTATTGTGGGTAATGTGGCGGGCGGTGTTAACGGTCTCATTCTTGAAAAATCATTATTATTATTATTGGTTAAAAAATTACGTGATTGTTGTTCAGCGGCGGCTGCAATATAATGTCCATAATAACGTTCCAATAGTCCTGGACCCACCAAACCAATACAATTTATAGTATTATTATTATTAATATTATTATTAAAAATACCGTTATTTTTATTATTAAAACAATCACCAAAATTATCACTAAATTTATTATTATTATTATTATTATTACAATTATCACTGTTATTTAAGTGGGAAAATGGGGGTGGTGGTGGTGGTGGTGGTGGTGTTACCGATGATATTGACCATCGTTGTTGTAAAGATGTTGTTGTTGTTGTTGTCCCTGTTAACGGTGATACACTTTTATAATTATTATTATTATTATTATTATTATTATCGTCATCATATTTTTCATCATCAACAACAACATCAATTTCATCATCATCATCCCTATCATTTAAATCACTATCATCGCCACCGCCGTCACCATCGCCACCACCATTTTGATTTTGACACACCATAGCCGATGTTTCAATTGATTTTATAGCTGAAACATCGATGGCAAAACGTTTTGTTATATTATTTTGACAGTTATTATTGTGAAATGTATCGGGTGCCAATAATGAGGCAACATCAAATTGACGTTTTGTTGTGGTTTTCAGTGTTGTTGTTTGATATGATGTGGCCGACGGTGACGATCTTTGCTGCTGCTGTTGTTGTTGTTGTTGTTGAAGATGATGATGATTATGATGATGATGATGATGATGATGATTATGATGATGTTGATTCAGTAATGGATGATGTAATACAGGTGGTGCAGTTGATAATGCCGTCGGAATATTATTTGATTTTGCTTTAATATTTGTGGTGGTTGTTGTTGTCGTCGATGATAACCATTCTTCATCGATAATTGGTGGATACTGTGACATTGGTAATGTCGATTGTAATAGGTGTGATGATGCGAGTGGCGGTGGTGGTGGTGGTGGTGGTAATGATTGTATTGGTGCTATTGCTGCGGCTGCAGCTGCTGCCGCCGCTGCTGCTGCTGCTGCAGCTGCTGATAATGGTAATAATAACAGAGACGATGATGTTGACGATGATGATGATGAGGATGAAGACGACGACGATGACGACGACGACGATAACGATGATGTTGTTGATGACAATGCGGATATAATTGGCGGTGTCATTGACAACGGCGGTGGACTTGGTGAATCGGTACCTTCGTCGTCCACCGATAAACCCATATGTTTACGTACCTTACGCTGTGCTTTGCGTCGTCGAAAATCACCTTTTTTAAAATCTTCTAAATTGGCCGGATGTATGGCCCAATAATGTCCTTTACCATTTGCACTGCGTCCCGATTTTATAAAACAATCGTTTAACGATAAATTGTGACGTATGGAATTACGCCAGCCGGGACCACGTGATCGAAAATATGGATAATTGTCTAGAATGTGTTGATAGATGTCGGACAACACCAATTTGGTTTCGGCCGAACTTAATATTGCCATTGCAATCAGTCCAATGTAACTGTGTTGTGGTTTTGGTTCTTCGGGCTGAAAAAGACCACGATTTTGATGGTGATGATGATGATGATGGAACAGGGACATTTGTAATGCTAAACGTGATCCATACGGATGATGTGACATTTGTGTACTGTATGCGGCGGCTGCTGCTGCTGCCGCTGCTGCTGCTGCTGCTACCGCTGCCGCTGCAGTTGATCGACATGATTTTAAATTTAAATTATTACCATTATTAACGGATGCATTATTATTATTATTATTATTATTATTACTGTTATTATTACTGTTATTGTTATTACCGTTATTATTACCGCCATTACTATTACCGCCATTATTATTTGTTGCGTTTTGATTACAATTGGCGACGACGCCAGTATTGCCCGCACCACTACTTCCATTATTGTTTATCGACGTAGATGTGATACCATTAGAATTATTACCACCACCACCGACGCCATATTGATTTACAACAGCCGCCGAACAACGTAAACGTTCGGCCATTGCATAATTATAGATTTGTAGGCGATAATGATCGATTGGTGGTAATAATCCGGCCGGTACTGTTAACATTGTTGCTGTCGATGCTGCTGTCGATTGTTGTGTCTGCGAATGATGCGAATATTTTTGGTGTTGAGCAATAGCCGCAGCGGCGGCGGCCGCTTGTTGATATTGTTGAAAATGATGTTGATGATAATGTTGACGATAATATTGTTGTTGTTGTTGTTGATGGTGTTGATGTTGTTGCAATAATTGTTGTTGACTTTGATTATATTGTTGAAAATAATATTGTTGTTGTTGTTGTTGCTGTTGTTGTTGTTGATGGGCGGCTGTTGTTGCTATCGATTGATTTGTGGTAATTGTTCGACCATCATCAATTCCACTCAATTCGATCAATTGTTCATTTATTAAATTATTTCTTAAATTCGATTTTATGACTAATTCCGAGTCTAAATCAAATTCCGTTTCGAATTCATTTGTTAGCGATGCATCGACAAACGATGCCGTTGACGACGAACCAGATGATGATGACGCCGATGATGATGCGGATGATGCGGAAGATGATGAAGATGTTGAAGATGATGAAGATGATGATGATGATGATGATGTGGACGAAGATGATGTGGATGTTGTTGTTGTTGTTGTTGTTGTTATGTTTTGCTTTTGTTGCTGTTGATCAATAAATTTTTCATCAAATGTTTTTGGAAATTTATTGAAATTTTTTTCATTTATTTCATTATTGCACATTTCAACCAAATCTCAACACTAAAATTTTAAAATACTATTGAGCAATAAATTTATTTATTCATTTAACAATCGGAAACGGATATATTTTGTTATTGTTGTTGTTGTTGTTGTTGTTGTAAAATAACTGTTAACAAAGAAAAATTTTGTTTCAAAAATAAATATCGTATAAATTCCAAATGGGGGGTAAAAAAAATGCCGTCACACACAAAACAATTAATAAATTCAAATATCCCGCCGGCGTTAAGGTTGCGTCTAAATTATTAGTTTTAAATGACGCAGCATTGAAATTGAATGGCACTGGTGATAACAACGTTACCGTAACGTTGCCATAATGGTACGCAGTCAAGGTAGCGACGTTGAAATGTGAACGCAAATTGGATGCGAAATTATTATATCTAGAAACTTTCTATAGGGAATTGTTTATGTGAAAAAGGCGTTAGCGATATCGAATCAGACCAATGGCCACTGGATGATGAGTACAGTTAAGCAAATAAATAAGAATACAATATTTTTTTAGAATATACTACGTTAAGAAACGTTGCCATGGTAAAAAATTTTGGAAAGAAAGTGGCATGGGTGCCACCAGAACTGACCACTGAAACTAAAATCAAATAGTAACTGGTTATGCGAAAAGTGAATGTACAGCTACGATAACCTAAATCGCGTGGGTTAATCGACTGCTCAACAAACGAAACATTCCATATGGAAAGCAGGATTATGTTGTGTGCCTTTGATGGGATTAAAAAGAAATGCGGTGTGCACTATATGAACTGCTCTAAAACCAACTATACCAACAACAATTGATTGAATTGGAAAAAATGCACAACAATGAGCATCGATCAAAGAAATAACGTGATTTTGCACGACCACATGTTGCACAACCAGTAACAAAACTACGTTTTTTTTTTTAACAATTTCAATGAGAAATTCCTATTCTCATGCTTAAAACTGGACACTGTACACACATTTGATGAAATCAAAAACTGAATGGATTGCTTCGAAACAAAACAAAATTTGATTTTACTTATCACACACGAAATTCATCACAAAATTAGTGCTGAAACAAATGTTTCACACCCAGTGGTTGTGACTGACAATCGATGCGAAAATTTTTTTTTGAAATTCCTCAAAATTTAATTGACAAAACACCAAATGTGGCACATTTCAATCGAAATAGTTAATAGAAATTGTGGATTTTCTTTGCCCGGTAACGGCGGAACATTTTTCTTCATCCAAATGGAATTTATTATTTATCGTCGTTTAAGTCACAAAAAAAAAACTATTTAAAATAATTACTGTTTGATATTTAAACACAAACACACACACACAAACACCATTTATTTATTTCTTTTGTTTTTTTTTGTTTTTTGTTTTGTTTTTGTTCCCCAAAAATTGTTATTTGTTTTGTATTTTTGTTATATTTTTTACCGTTTTAAATTTATGTTACACCCACACAAACACAAACAATTTTATTTTCACACAATGAAAATTTTACAATTAATTTCACAATTTCCCGTTATCAAATAATCTAATTTATTTTTCACGTTCACATCACTAAACTGATGGGACCTGGGACAATACAAAAAAAAATATATAATCAATGGAATGCGTCTGCGTCGCACAGCACAACACACGCACAGCACACACAAATTTAAAAAAATTTAAATTTAATTTCTATTAATTATGAACGAACATCACTTATTTAAAATTGTGTTTTCATTGGCGCGACGGTTTCATTGTTCATACGATATACGTTTGCCGTGATTGCGATGACTGTGACTGTGACTGCGACTGCGACGACAACGTTTTTCCGCCGTTACCGTTAGTAGTATTTGGAAAAATGCGCAAAAAAATAAATAATTTAAAATTGGATTTATTATTATTTTATTTATTTAAAAATTTAAAATTTTTAATAACATTTTTATTTTTATCCAAAAACGATGAATGAAAACACAAATGAAAACACAAATTAAAACAAAAAATAAAAAACAAAGTGATCTTGTTCTTCTCGTACGTTCGACAGACGAATGAATGTATGACTGACTGGCTGAATGACTGTCTGACTGACTGACTGACTCACTGAATGAATGAATGAATGAATGAATAAATGAATAAATAAATAAATAATAAATAAGTAAAATAGATGGATGGGATGAATGGTTGGTTGGTTGGTTGGTTGGTTGGTAGGTTGGTTGGTTGTTTGGTTGGTTGGTTGGTTGGTTGATTTGGTTTTGGTTTGGTTGGATGGATGGATTGCTATACATTCACGTATTTATTTCTGTACACACAGAGAGATGAAAGAGGTAGGCAAACGGTTTTTTCTATTATTTTATATATAAATTTCAAACTGTTCACAAACAAAACAATAAATAAATAACAAAAGATAAAAAACAAAACAAATGGATTTGGGTAGAGCGATATATTTTATCTCCCTCTTCTTACTCTGTTCTCCTTCGATATTGTATACAACAAAGTACTGTTACATAGTAGCCGTCGTCGTCGTCTTCGTCGTCTTCGTTGTTGTCGTTGCGTCACACACACACACACACACACACACATATCACTATATTAAATTGCGCTTATGCATTTGATTTATTTATTATTTATATATACTTCGATGAAATGAATAATGGTATAGGTAGAGTTAGAGGTAGGTAGGGGTGGCAAGAGGTAGAAATAGGTAGATAACAAAATAACAATACGAAAGAGAAATAATAAATAATAATAATAATAATAATAATAAAATAAAAACACAACATAAATATTATTTATTTGTAAAACTGTTTTGATTGGAAAACCGTTTCCCCCATTATAAAAAAAATAAACAATTTTTGTTTTATTTGGATATGTTTGTGTGTGTGTGTGTGTGTGTGTGTGTGAGTCTGTCTATCTATCTGTCTGTCTGTCTGTCTGTCTGTCTGTCTGTCTGTCTGTCTGTCTGTCTGTCTGTCTGTCTGTCTGTCTGCTTCTTCTGTGTCGTCGTTGTCGTTGTTGTTGTTGTTGTTGTGAAAATAAAAGAAAAAATCCTTGTCGTCTTTGGCGCAACCGTAAACTTTTGTTTAGTCAATTTTATATAAATCCAAAAGTTGTGGCCACAACTGACGAGTCGACACTTTATTTTTGTTGGTTTTTATTCTACCACTTATTTGTAGCTCTCTCCCCAACTCCCTGCCACCCCTCCTCTCAAAACATTTGGCAGTTCATCGTAATCGTTATCGTTTCGCGTAGTCACAAAATCTGTTCTATTTGAGTACACAACGCACAATTACACCGTTACAATTATAATAATTTTATTGTTAAATTGTCAAATTAAATTTTCGATTAAACGAACACTATTTTGCACTGTATTTTATCTAAATGATCCATTGATTTTGTGGAGTCTCGCCGATCCAGCCACAAAACGGAGCCAAAACGATCGGTGTAAGCGGCTCTATACGATGTTACCACAACCATTTACGGCTATATTGCTGTGAAGAAATTCCTCCTTTGTTTTTACTCCTTATCTCACACACACATACACACACACACATGGCTTTATTTCCTTTGTCCCGGCGAAAAAAACTTTTACCGATTCCATTTATGAACGAACTCGTGCTATTGCCGCTATTTTTTTAATTTTTTTTCGTTAACCAAAACGAACCGAAATTCGCTAATTTAACAATTTTTTTTTTCTAATCTCAAATTACATTAATATTTTGACACACAATTGACGCTTACCAATAACAAATTCTTATTTATAAATAATGAAAATATTATTCAATTTTTAATGTTATCTGTAACCGAAGAGATTAAAATAGATATTTTTTTGATGATGTGTGTGTGTGTGTGTGTGTTTGTGTGACAAATAAATTATCTGTATTTATTTTATTTTAAATGTGAGTAGATGCTGTGCCCAGCTGACTCGTGTAACAAATAACAAATATTAATAATAATAATAATAATAATAATAACAATAACAATTTAATATATAAAAAATGAAGTCCTCTCAAATAAAACTGTCTAATTTTATGCATTCAAATGCCAATTTATTATTTTGTTTCTCATTGTCTCATTGAATTTTTTGTCGTCAAAAAAATGGTAAAAAAAAAAAAAAAAAGGTAGAAGATAAACTATTAAATACAACAACAACAACAACAACACAACAATAAATCCAAAAACCCATCTCTAATTACACCTGCAAAAATTTTACATTTAAATGATATTTACGTACACTGTAAATGTAAATTACGTTGTTTTACGTAAATGGTGGTTTTTTTTTGTATGTTTTGTACACTGTAAACGCATTGCGTATATTTTATTTTCATTCATTTCAATCGTCGATCGATTAGATTTTGTATTTGATCGATTATTGACGTTTTACAGTGTATTGCCATAAAATGAACACATTTTATCGTTGTGTGTGCGTGTGTGTGTGTAATATTTTCTATTCTCCGAGTATTGGCGCCACCTTTAACGGCATTTTTATGATATAATAAAGTGGATTTCGGTGTGGGCAACACTTTATAAATGAAAAATAATAAGTTATCGCACAAACAAAATCCGAAATATGAAATCAATTAATACAAGAATATTTTCAATTCGAATTAAAACGTATTTTGTGTAATACAAAAAAAAATAATTACACACACACACACACACACACACACACCCAAAATCACTACACCAAAAAAATCTATTTTATAAATTATCATTCCCTTAAATCCGAATACAAAATAACAATAAATTTGTATAGAAAAAATAAATAAATAAATTCATTCATTGAATCGAAAATTTATAATTGTTTCCGTTTTTTATTCGTTTCCCCGATTTTTGTTTTTTTTTTACTTCTTCTGCTTCTTCTTCCTCTTCTTCTTCTTCTTCTTCTTCTTCTTCTTCTTGTCCGGTACTATTCACAATACATGTGACATAGTTTTAGTTCCGTTACATACCGCATTTGCTTATTATATCATTATTATTATTATAATTATTAGCATCAGCAGCATCAAATGGGGGGGGGAAGAGTGTAATCATTCATTCAATCATTATTTATTGTATTATTTGTGCAAAAAAAAAATACGTACACAACAACAACAACAACAATGACAATGACACCAACGATAGATAACTGTACTTTGTATATTATTTTCTTTTCATCGTGACCATTCGAATGTGAATGCATAGAATTGCATCGTGTTGCGTCGCCTACACAAACAAAGAGAACGGAAATTAATGATTAACAGACAAAACTAACGGTAAATTAATGTTATACGTACAAAAGAATTAGTATAATTTTATAATAGTAGCGCCTGTGTAGAGCTATACTCTCCCACTCGGTCCCACAAAATAAAAAATAATTAATTTTGTTTGTTTGAATTAGCGAATTATAAAAGTTTTTATTAAATTTTTATAAATTTTTCTACTGTTTTTGTCTTCTTTGAAACAAGTTGTTGTTGTTGTTTATATTTATCTAACAGCGGCGGTGTCCGTGGGTGGCACACATAGCGCAGACGAATTGAATAAAGTATAAAGGAAATAGAAAATCCTAACCGTGCGCCACGTTCGACAATTTAAAAATACCACAGTTTGAGGTTAGAGGGACGTGGAGGACGGGGATTTGTAATTTTTTTTTGATTGTTCATCATCGCCCACATAACAATTTAAGAAAATTGTTTTACTTTACAAACTATAATTATTTATGAGAACGGAAATTTTCCAAATCCATATTTTAAAAAAAAAAAAATTCCCATTTCTCAAAATTTTAAATTTTATTTTATTTTTTTTCACCCATACCTAAACCGTCAGCTCTTCAGAAAAAAATATTTCATTGTTATTTCAGCTTTATTATTATTATTATTATTATTTTTATTTACAACGTAATCCAAAAAAAAAAATGATACAAAACAATATTGAAATTAAACCAATCATAAAAATAAAATTTTTTTTCCCATACATACGTGTGTGTGTGTGTGTGTGTGTGTAAACAAAAGATAAAAATAAACAAAAACACATTTTATTGTATATTAAAAATAAAAAATTCAAAATCATAAAAATTTTATCGTTCCCACCTACTTTTTTTATATCAATTTTTCCATCACATTTAACTTAAATTAGAATTGAAAAACATTTCAATTCTACCTACACTTACCTTTAACTGGTTTTTGTTGTTGTTGTTGTTGGTATTTATTTATTTATTTTGTGTGTGTGTGTTTGAATAAAACTTATATACAATAAAAATTTCAAAATACCTTTGCTACGAAAAAAATTATATTTATACAATACATTTTACAATTTAATGCATTCAACACACCGACCGAAAATCGTATTCAACACACAAGGCTATGGATAAAGCTTAAAGCTTAAGCTTGTTGAAATGAAATTCCACGTTGTTGTTGTTCTGCAAATTTTATTATAATATTTTCTGAGAAACAATTTAATTTAATTTAAATAATAAAATTGTAAAACGGGAATTGAATTTCGGCTATTAAATAAAAATTAAAAATCTGAAAAGCTTTCGACGAAAAAAAGTAATAACATTTAATGTTTTTACGGTGTGCCGGATAATAACCGGTTTTATTATAGAAAACGAAATTAAGTTAAGAAAAAATTCCATAAAATAAAAAAAAGCTTGCTGGAAAAAAAAAAATTCAGGTTGTTGTCTGGGCTAATCAATTTTTTTTTTTTGTTTTCATTTAGAAAGTAATTTTTTAACATTTACAAGCTTTTTAAATTAATAACAAATTTATTTCAATTTTCTTTTACAGCAATTTTCTGGCAAATAGAAATTTTTTTGCATTTTCGTGTGTATTGCATTTGCGAATAAATGGTGAGTTTTAATTAAAATCAATTATTATTTTTATTTATTTATTTCCGTTATTCCGTTAAGTTTTAGTTGTTTTTTTTTTCCTGGGAAAAAAGCTTCTTATACGTTATATTTATCTAATTCTATTTAATAGTCTAGGTTCGGATAGGTTTTTATAATACCACCTACGTCCCAACCTCTCCGCAAAACTCTTATATAAAAATTCCGAAAAACATATTTTAATAACCTAAAATTTTTGTCCAACAATTGTTAATGTGTAAAACGATGACGATTCTTAAATATCATTATTACCATAAAGTTTAAAAAGCTCTTCACCAACGCACGTTTGCGGTTATGTGGAATGCAAAAATGTTTGTAATTTTATATGTTTTGGCGTCACAGTGTGTAATCGGTATAAAAAGCAATTGATATATATTTTAAAAACTATTCTGTGTGTGTCTTTTCTGCATAACAACAACAACAACAACAACAACAACAACAACAACAACACCATATCAAATAATAATATGTGTCTGTTATTCATGATGTTTTTCAATTTTATAATTGCCCTTGTGAAAACATTGCTCTGTGTTATGTTATTTGTATGTACATCGATCGATCAAAGTGCTTAAACTTATATATCTCATTGTCATTGCGTTGCATATACGACGACGACGACGACGACGACTACGATGTGAATGGGGAACGAGTTGTCCCGGTTATATAAATTTATAAATACAACCAAATAATTGTAAGAAAAATGGTGTGATAGAGTAAGATATAGAGCGAACGAGCGAGAGATGGAAAAGGGTTTGAGGCGTGGTTATATTTATAGTATATTTGTAGGCGTTTTTATCTTAACTATTTCTATATAACTCAAAAATTTGTATATTATCGAGTTTTATTGGTACTGTGTGTGTGTGTGTGTGTGCTGGGTGAGTGTTGTGTGTATGTGTGTGTGTGCTGTGTGTAAGTGGCAGCATATACTGCGGTTTATATTACAATATAAAGTTAATTACGATATGAACGAACGGGAGAATGACACTCTCTGTATTGAATAACAAGGACTAAATCGTATGGGCAAAGTAGTAAAAGGAAAAATTAAATGGTAAATGATTTGGTTTTTTCCTTTTTTATTGTTTTTGGATTGCTACTGTAAATCAATTAAAATTAATAATAATATTACAACAACAACAACAACAACAACAACAACATTAATATTTGACACAATTTTAATTGTTGATCAAATGATGTCGAACGATCAATCAATATACGGATACCTCTGGGATGCCGTTATGGCCTCCTTTTCGAACCACTCATCTACCATTATCTTAGAATATTGCTCATAAACATCACCCAAAAAAAACATGACATGACATTTTTTTTTAGCCGACATCAGCTATCCGCAATTAAAGGAAATAATCTTGTGAAATTCCATTTTGCACACGAATCTTATTGACCAGTCCAATAAATGTTTTGTGAGACGACAACGACGACGACGACGACGCCGACGACCTGAAATATATGTCTGAGTGAGTATTGTGGATTTAACTACTGCAAAAGCTTTCAATTACCGGTTTTTTTTTTCCCCACAATTCAGCCGGTGTGCCTTGAAGTTATAATCTGTCATCGATGATTTTGCTCTTATCGCTACCTTGGTTTCTGTTCAGCCAATTCCAGAGCCATTATTTAAAAATCATTTTCTTATTGCATCAACACACAGATCAGCATATGTGGTTGTTTTGTCATCGTAGCGATAGCTATGTCATAGGCAAATATCCAACTAATATGGCAGACAACTCACTGTTCAGCACTACATCACATACTGAACGTCCACACAGAATGTGAAATGCCGTAGGTGATCTTGTACTGCCAATGTTTTCTTATTAGGTATCCAGAAACAGCAATGTTTCGATTAACGCTTTCACAACATGACTCCGGTTTGCCGAGTTAAAACCCATTATAACATCAAACGTTATTGTGATGGTACAGATGGCACTCTTTGTTTCACCCCCAATCTGCATCAATTGCCAGGTTATCATGTGCATCACTATCTTCACGACTCCACGTCTTATCCCGACCACCTGCATCAGTCACTCATTTCTTTGCACAAATCCATCGATTATTCTTTATCCTATAACCAATAAACAAACGGTTAAATACACTTTGCATTTTAATTTAATAAATAATCTCCTGTTACAATATCCTACGCACAAAAAAAACCCAAAACATAAATATGATATGGCAAATTAAAATCCCGTTTGACGTTACATTTAATTAAGAATAATAATAATAATAATAATAATAACTGTGTGTGTGAGTGTGTGTGTGTGTACCATAAGTCTAACCACCCTTTTTTTTCTAAATATCTTTTACCGTATGTTTTTCTATGTATTTGTAATGCTCTGTGTTCGATTACTTAATTCTGCATGTAAAATACATGTCGAACAAAACGAAATGATACCTCTTACCTTTTTAATCCGATTTATTTCGTAATGTTATTGTGCCCGTGTACAATATAGCCCATCATTTAATAACACATAACAGGAGATGTAAAAATAAATGTAAGGGAAATGGATAGGGTAGGGGGACGCGGCGGACTGGGATGCAGAGATGAGTGATTGAGATATTAAATTATCACCGTGAATTACCAAATAAATTAATTCATTCATTTTTGCCAGTGGATAATTTTAAAATATATTCTATACACGCACGCACGCACACACTAATCACACATTTCCCAAGTGACTAATTTTTTGTACCGTTAACTAATACATTTATTTATTTAGTAACTGGATCTCGTCTCGATAAGTTAATAATAATACTACAATAAATACTAAATAATACTAAATAATACTAAATAATACTAAATAATAATAATATTGCTTTTAACTTTGATGCGATGATGTGATATGTTCGCAATGGGATGAAGGAAAAATAAATAATAATAGAATTATAGAATTTATATTGTGGATGGGTTTTCAGAATTTTACAACCCTATACTCTGTGCGTACCGTCTGTCGCATAAAAAAACGGTGGTATGTCGATGGCTATACAAGTTTTAAATCATTGTCCTTAAATTTTCTTTGCTGGAGTCGTTGCCATTTATGTCCTGTCCGATCCGAGGCTGTGTTGTCGAATTCATAACTAGTTGTTTTTCCGAAGTTGGTAGTTAACCACATACGTTCAATCTACTAATCATTCTGCAAATTTGTAGGATCATTTACAGGCGTACATCACCTCTGCCGAAAGCAGTTACATTGGCGCCGCTGATTCGCCTTTACTGTGTAATCACTGAATCATTAACTCAGTTTTAATCGAGTGCTGCTTTCACACAACACCCCAAAGTGATTGTCCGCGACTACTTATTCTTTATTCGTAGCTAACCTATAAGTTTCATAGGCCCTGTTCCACTATCCGCAACCCGTGGACGCGTTCGGTCGCAACTGGCATTGCAAGTATGCTATACCCAACATACTAACTGTAGTACGATTTGTCGTTTTTGCTTCAAAATAAGCCTCAGTTTCGGCGATTTGCTTCTTCATTGGCGCTACATTTGTCTTTCCAGCCAGCATTCTTTTGAGGTCTGCGAACAGGAAAAAATCGCTGGCGGCCAGATTTGGTGAATACGGTGGATGCGGAAGCATTTCGAAACCCAATTCATGTAATTTTGCAATTGTTTTCATTGATTTGTGCATTGTCTTGATGAAACAGCACTCAGCTGACTGTCGACTCCGTTGGACTGCGGAGTGAAATGATGAAGCCATGTTTCATCCATTGTGTCACATATCAACGCAAAAATTCAGATTTATTGCGCTTGAACAGCATCAAACACCGGTCAGAATCATCGATACGTTGTTGCTTTTGATCGATTGTGAGAGCTCACGCGGCACCCATTTTGCACACAACTTTCTCATGTACAAATATTATCGTGAATGATATGATATCCAATAACACGTTCAGATGATATCTCTTCACAATGTCTGCCAGCTCGATGATCAACTTCACTTTACACGGTCATTCAAAATTATTTTCGGAACTTTTTTTTGATGCGTTTCATGGGCCGTAGCCTCTTTTGGGCGTTCACCGTATTCGGTACTCTCATTTCACCACACATTTAAACAACTTAGCACACCGAATCAGCGATGGTTGATTTTTGCCTGCGGCGGCAGACCCACCCGAAAAACTCTTCATCAAGCCAAGATTTTGCTATTTAACTGTATTTTTTTGCCTTCAAAAATACCAATATATTTTATTTTTATCACACGAAATTCGGTTTTTTTTTTCCATCTCTTTTTTTCAAAATAACAAAATTGGCTACACTCACAATATCGCACCATCTGACAAACTAATGGCTGTCAAATTTTGAACACGTATCGTTTCAGGATTGATACTAACTAAAAATCATATGGATTTAATACTAGCACTGCCATCATTGGTGTGTGTCAGACCGGGGACTTTTCAATTGGTTTGTTATTGTTTTTGTACGGTTCTGTGAACTGTAAAAATATTTCATTTGACACACCATTATTGTGACATTAGAAACTGTGGTTTTTTAATATTGGATATATACAATGGCGCGGTACAGTGAAAAAAAAAAAAACAGCATCAACATTGACTATATGATTTTGATAAGAGTTTGCAAGAAATGCGGAAATTTTGGAATGGAAGTGGGAGTAGTACCAAACCCAAAAACAACGGTAATTTAACTGATTAAAAATTTCAACCCGCCGTTCGATTAACAGATCACATTAAAATTTGACGACCATTGCAAAGACAGACATCATATGTTGAACGGTGACATGGTGTTCGGGCAATATGATCCAGAGCGGCGACGGTTAAAATGTTGAACCAATTAAAGTTTTCACATTTTGCCAAACACTTAATGTTTTGGGCTATGGAAATGAAACGGTATTGCATTATGTTAAAGAAGACACATTGAAGACAGAGGTGTGGTGACCATTGTGTTTTCCGTAGCATTCCATACACACACCCTCACACACACAGATATTAAAAAATAGTCATTTGATTGAACTTTGGGGCAGGTGGTCGATTTGGTTTTCAGTTGATGGATCCAAGAATATATTTTGAATGTTTAAATAAAATGGTATATTTCGTTTCGGTTTTGTATGAGACACTTGGCGGTTGTATCTTTATAACTGTAAATACGAATAATAAAACTGTACGTTTACGACGACACCGTTTATTTTTTTATTGTATATGTAAAAATATGATAAATAGTATGTGCGGAGGAACATCAAATAAACACCCACACACACACACTAAATAACTCTTCATTCCCCACAGACACCCAGTCGTCTAACTGTATATTTATTTTCTAATATAACGGTATATTTTCCTTTTAATATTTTCATAAATATTATTATTATTATTTATTTATTTATGGCTTCTTATTTTTTTATGACATTTATTTTGAGTATATGGTAAATTTGGTGCACATAACAATGCTTTTGATGTACCGTTTACAAAACAATGACAACAACAACAACAACAACAATGTCACCCTCTTTTTATGTTAGCTTTTGTTGCGAAAACAAAAACAACAATGTAACTGTAAACCACCCACTTTATTATTTATATCTCAACACGGTGTTTTTGTGCATATTTTATCGATATCTATACGTTGCGATCGCATCACATTTAACCCACACACACACACACACACACACACAAATAAACACATTATATATATACCGTTATTTAAATGCAGTAACGCAACGAACAGTGAAGACCAATTTGTGTATGTGTTTTTTTATTTTGTTGGTTGGGTTTTTATGTAACATATTTTTAGTTTAAAATAATAATAATAATAGTCCTCTAATAAAACACACTGAATTTTGTAATCTTTGTATTTTAAACATGTTCGAACAATAATAAGATTTAAAGAAAATTATATGTAAATTTTTGGTGGGGACGAAAAATTAAAAAAAAAAAAAAGTTTGAAGGGTTGACAATGAAAATGTATTTTTGTATTTTTTGTTTGGGTGTTGTAGGAGAATGTTGTATGAATGAATGAATTTTAAAAGAAATTATTAAATGTCCTTCCGTCCACCCGTCCACCAGCCCCGCAATTGAATTTTATTTTAATTGATGTCAATTATCGGCAAAAACAAAAATCCGGTTGACTGAACGCACAGCATCCAATACCAATACGCAGTTGAGATGCTGGAAATGTGTCCTTTGTTTGGTAAAAAATATTCTAAAAATTAAAGAAAAAAACCATACATTAAAATCCTTTTTTTCATAGGAAAAGTATCGCAGGACTGTGTCTAAACGGAGGAAATTGAGATGAGAGATGTATTTCGGATGGTTTTTTTCAGTCATCAGAGGAAAGTATCGGTTTACAGTTATCTAGAAATGTCCTCCATTGTCTTGATCTAAGGCCACACACATAAAATAAGTTTTTTTTTCCATAGTTTATAGGTATTTTGCATGATCTTATCCAGTTATGACTTTCACCAGCCATCAGATGATATTATCCTTTTACAGTTATCTAAAAATGTCCTCCATTGTCTCGATCTAAGACCACACACATTAAATCGGTTTTTTTCCATTGGTCAGCAGTATTTCGCATGACTTTTACCAGCCATTAGAGGAAATTATCCATTTAAAGTTATCTAGAAATGTCCTTCATTGTCTCGATCTAAGACCACACACATTAAATCGGTTTTTTTTCATTGGTCAGCGGTATTTCGCATGACTTTTACCAGCCATTAGAGGATATTATCCTTTTACAGTTATCTAGAATTGTCCTCCATTGTCTCGATCTAAGACCACACACATTAACTAAGTTTTTTTCCATTGGTCAGCGGTATTTCGCATGACTTTTACCTGTCATTAGAAGAAATTATCCTTTTAGAGTTATTTAAAAATGTCCTCGTCTCGATCTAAGACCACACACATTAAATCGGTTTTTTTCCATAGGTCAGCGGTATTTCGCATGACTTTTACCAGCCATTAGAGGAAATTATCCTTTTAAAGTTATCTAGAAATGTGCTCCATTGTCTCGATCTAAGACCACACACATTAAATAATTGTTTTTCCATAGGTCAGCGGTATTTCGCATGATTTTTATCAGCCATTAGATGAAATTATCCTTTTACAGTTATCTAGAATTGTCCTCCATTGTCTCGATCTAAGACCACACACATAAAATAAGTTTTTTTCCATTGGTCAGCGGTATTTCACATGACTTTTACCAGCCATTAGAGGAAATTATTCTTTTAAAGTTATCTAGAAATGTCCTCCATTGTCTCGATCTAAGACCACACACATTAAATCGGTTTTTTTCCATTGGTCAGCAGTATTTCGCATGACTTTTACCAGCCATTAGAAGAAATTATCCTTTTAGAGTTATTTAAAAATGTCCTCCATTGTCTCGATCTAAGACCACACACATAAAATCCTATTTTTTTTCATTGGATCAATTCCAGATTTGGTGGTAAATGTATAACGTCGTGCAATGATCCGTACGATTCTGAATGGGATGTGAGGACGGGGTCGGGGGCGTGGGTGTTAGAAGAATATAACCACAAAGTCTCTTTAAGTGTTAAGACTCTTAGAATGGAAAAAAAAAAAATCAAACGATGATGAGCAAAAGGAATTCAGTTCTTCTGGTACAAAAATGAACAGCTGACAAATTTCCAATTTGATGCCCTAACCTAACCATTACAGTTAGAGCATTTCTTTCATTTTAAACAAATTCCCATGCGATTGAATTTTTGGTGGGACATCATCATACAAATGTTAAGCATTTTTATATAGAGGAGGATACAGTCGGGAACCATCGCGTCCGTCATCTCTTTTTACAATTATCACATTATCAAAACACCTTTCCATCATTTCATTTTCTTATTTCAACATCTGTTACGTTCTCCGTTCACTTTTATTCGGATTATAGTTTTAATTACTTACTTACTTACTCCATGGCCGGTTACAACCCGGGTGCGGTTTTAGCCTTCTCCAACACGCTTTTCCAACCTGACCTATCCGCAGCCGCAATGTCTTCCAATCCCGAATTTTTAGGATCTTTATATCACAGTTTACTCGGCATTTAACCATCTCGCCTTAGGTCTTCTGCGGCTCTCCTTCTACCTTCTGGTTTACTATTTAACCGGTTTTTTCGGCACACATGCTCCTCCTCCATGCGCGTTCTACGTGTCCAAGCCATCTCAATCTATTGATCTTGATTGTTTTGACAATATTTGGTTGACCGCGTACAACTTGTCTAATTCAAAATTGTATCTTCGCCTCCAACCATTCTGTTCTTTGCGGCCGGGACCAAATATGCCACGGAGTAGTTTTAATTATTTTCCATCAATTGTGAATTACCATAATTGTCATGAAATTCCTATAAATTGTATATTGGCATTGGTGAGACTATTCAATTTTGTTATCTTATATACGAATATGTCGAATAAATGTACGAAAATCTAACATCAAACCACAATCACCATCACCTCCATCACCACCATCACTATTAGCACTATCAATTTTACAATTTATAAACTTATATTAAATCGATTAAGATATGTTTTACAGTTTGATGAGATGAAAAACTTATCGAATTTATGTATGACCAACCGCACAATAACAAAACACACACAACGTTATAGTTATATATTTATATAGTCGCCCAACAACACCCATCCATTTTACTGACATTCCTCAAACCCAACATGTCATCGAACAATCGGTTATGGCTATCGAATTGATATTTCAAATGCGTGCTGTGTGTGTGTGTGGGCGCCCCCAACTAAATACTAATAATAATAATAATCGTATGTAATGCGATACGTACAACAATAAAATGCAGTCAGTATCCATTTGCCATCACATCCTAATGTTGTTATGTGCCCTGGGCACGCACTATTGTATCATACAATATATTATGTGTATGTGTGTGTGTGTGTGTGTGTGTGTGGTGGAGTTGCGAGGAGGGTTTTGGGTATGGGGCACTATACTATATTTGCTGATCGTGTCCGTATACTATTTGTAGGGTATCGAAAATAGTAAATAAAGTAAATAATCGACAATACATTAAATTGATACCCGCCATTTATCTATGCCATCCATAATCTATCTAATCCATCCAAAAATTTATGTATTGTAACATAACACCGGATGGTCCATTTCATATATAGTCAGTCATTCAAACACACAAACACACACACGCATTATAAACACAAAATTTATTCATATCACGAATTGATTGTTAACCGATGAATTGGGGGTTATCAATCAAATGATTTAAATCAAAACCAATAATAATAATAATAATAATACTAAGAATAGTTGGGAATTGGGGGGTTAGAGTATTTTACTTAATTTTTTTTACACATTGAATTGACCAATTTAATTTGGAACATTTTGATTTTTACCTAATACATCATGGGCATCATTAGCAATAATATAAAACCGATTAGTTAAATATTTTCACAAAAAATCACAAAACTTCTACGTCTACTGACACCCCCGACCGACACCGATTTTAATAGCCACATTTTCATTTTTTACATAAATTTTTCGCAATCGAAATTTGATAAAAAAACGGGATTCTTCCTTTGTTTTTTTCTTTTATTTAATTATTCGTTGCATTAGCGAAAAGTATAACAATTATTAGAAAAAATTAATTCAACATTTCAATAAATATCGAACGTAATCAATAAATTGTAATGTTTTATCGAAGTTTTATCGAACATATGTTTTGTCGAGTGAATGGAGCCGGCGATTGGATGGATGGTCGGCGAATGACATCAAATCATATAATCAACGGTGCCCCCTTTATCAAACGAACATAGTTGTCCCCAGTTATATCAATTGATCAGAAACTATCCAAATTTAAATGGAATATAATTCGTCTGAATAACGGAAAATTGAGAAGAGCAGCGCCACCACCACCACCACCACCACCACCACCACAACCGATTCATATTTGTACACCCAATATTTTTTAAGAGCGGTGTGTGCGTGACTGTGTGTGTGTGTGTGTGTGTGCGTCCGTTTGTGTGGGTGCCCATTGAAGATACACTTCAGAACGATATTTATTTATGAAAAATATTAAAAAAATATGTTTTTATTGTAATTCATTGTGTTGTAAAAGACAAACAAAAAACCAAATATTTTTGTAAATATTTTGTAGGTGGTAATTGTTGTTGTTGTTGTTGTTGTTGTTGTTGTTGTAGTTGTTCTTATTATTTATTCATTGAATGTACAGTTAAATCGTTAATCGTGCTGATTGTTGAGATTGAGGTGATGAATAGGTTGGCATAAGTGTAACCAGTTTTTATGAAGTTATTTTTATGTGTTCTGAAAACATTTGGCGGGTGTTGTGTTGGTCCGCCACAATTTCACCATTTGTCGCATTGTTGATTTTATATAAATGGCGTGCATCGAATAAATGGTGTATCCGTGCATCAGCATGAACAGATTTTTGGTCAAAAACACGTCAACTTTAGCATACGGTCGGCATGAAAAATACTATTTTGAGGGGTGGTAGTCGCTTGGGATGGTATACAAAAATTTTTGGAAATTTTTGCTATACGAAGAGGTTTGTCTGTACACCCAGCCAATTGATCGATTTCTTTTCATTTCGTTTATTATTAAAAATATACACACATGGTGACCGAAAAGTCCCCGTTATTTATGTATGCAACAATGCATCAGTTTCGGTTTTGTGGTGGTCGGCCGGTAACTGTAACTACCGATGCCGAACGATCTGTATTTTTGTATTCAAAACTATGCGCTATACTGTGTCGCCGTTGGCATACCAATGTGTTGTCGTCTGGGTTGGTTTGGTGGTGAAATCGAGCAGTTAATAGGTGAGCAGATCTATCGACTGCATTCCGCCCGATGTTTTGACGAATTATTATGAAATTTTTAACGTAACGGTAATAACTTTTGAAGGTGTTTTGACGACACGCTATAACATTTGACAACGGATATGGTTTGCTGGAGGCACGGCTTGCGTCGACGGTTAGTCCCCGCAACTTTTTGATCGATGCGGTCGCTCTGTACGACGTACTATAGCAAAACAATAGTATTTATTTTAACATGTTAAATGTTAAATGTGGTGATGCTGTGTGTGAGTGTGTTGTGTGGAACGACGGACGAACGCATGAATATTTAATTATTTAACTATCGAAAACATTTAGAAAATGAATAATTTGTTCATATTTTTTCTTTGTCTGTAAATTATGGCCAGCACCAAAATAAAAGTAAATAGAAAAAGCATCTTCACAATGTCGTTGTTCGGAGTGTTTTCATTTTGATAGAGTTCCATCCAATCCATAAATATTTTATTTAAATAAAATGATTGTTTTTTTGTCTTTGCGTGGGTGTGTGTGTGTGTGTGTGTGTGTGTGTGTGTGTGTGTGTGTGTGTGTGTGTGTGTGTGTGTGTGTGTCTATTTGTTTACAAAAATATTCTATTTATTTCTGTTTTTTTTTTGTATTTGGGTTTTTTTTTTTTTTCAGAAGGCGACAAAAATCAATATTTACTGATTGATTTTTATTCTTCTTATTTATTTGTTATAGATCACTTTACAAGTGTATGAATAATATTTAAACAATAAAACACGATATGGGTATCCATTGTGCAAACGCGCCAAGAGTGCGATACAAGAGATGACGATGATGAGATATTTATAAAAATTTTTTGTTTGTTTCTCGGTTAAAAATTTTAGTAATAGAAAAATGAATAAAAAAAAAGGTATTCTCATCCACAAACCACTCACCAACACAAAATAAAATATTCACCTATTATTTATTTAGTGTCAAATTTGTGTTACGCTTTTGTTTTTTCCATTGTTAAACAAAACAACTGTACAAGGACCAGTTGGTCGGGCACAATAAGTCACACACACACACACACACACAATGCAATAACTGTTCCACGAATGGCATCAAAATGTTGGCGATCCCAAAAGCAATAGAACCAATCAATCAAATCACAAAAAAACCAATTTTACAAAAACGGCTAAAATTAATTAATGCCAAAAATAAAAACAATTAAGAATATGTCAAAATTATAGGGACGATTGGAATGCAGCGAAGTGGCGTAAATGTCAAACAGATATTCGTATTATTAATACGTATGTGTGGCAATATAGAGCAATCACGAAATATATGTCAATGTGTTCATTTCAGTCGATTTACAATTTCCGTGCCATATTAATGTCGGGCAAAACACCAATTTTTGTTTAGAAACTTCATGCGTCGCGCCCCATAAATTCATCAGCATCACCTGTTCAAAGTTATTCATTGATTGTGGCCATCAAATGCGAAATAATCTGAAACAGAAGTTTAAGTGTTTCGAAAAATGATGTAACAACTACGGCCTCATCGAAACACTACAATTTATAAATCGGCAATAATGACCAACGTATGTGAAAAAATTTGAGATTTGTGGAAATGGCGACGACGACGCTTTCCAATCAAAACAATGTCAATTATATGTTTTTTTTCCGTTAAATATGGCAATACCATCGAAAATTATCGAAATAGAACAATCAAGAAATATCCAATTATGTTTCCAATTTTTAAATAAATCGGGTAACACCAACTTTTTTTTCGATCCCTTCTCGCGTATCGGTACATTTCATCAGCAGCAGCAGTTATAAAATAATATTCAAAGTGATTGGACGTTAGTTTTCAGTGTTTTAAGTGAGACATTAAAATTTTTATTCAATTTGAGAAATTACTCGAAAATTCGATTTAATTAATTTTATTTTCGTAATTAAACAAAAACAAAGAAACACTTTTTCTTAGAAATGGCAGGAAAATCAAATCAAAATTTAACCATTGACGAACATTTATTTCAATGTAATATTTGTAATGGAACTTTTACAACGGAAGAAAATTTAAATGATCATCATGAGGTGTGTACGCGAACCTGTGGCATTTGTGAGAAAATACTATCGACTAAATCGAATTTAACTCAACATTTGAAAATACATAAAGGTGAAATTAGTTACGAATGTGATATTTGTCACAGTAAATTTACACATAAAAGTTACTTAGTTGTACATATGAAAATACATATTGGTAAAAAGCCACACAAATGTACCAAATGTGACAAAAGATTTCTGAGATTGAGTGATTTAAACAATCACATGTTAACACATAACGAAGAGAGGAATTTTTTGTGTGATGTGTGTGCGAAATCATTTAAAACTCAGAAATCACTAAATGAACACAAAAAGATGCATGCCGTTATTAAACCACACAAATGTACCAAATGTGGAAAAAGGTTTGTGCGATTGTGTGAGTTTAGCAACCACTTGTTAACACATAACGAAGAGAGGAATTTTGTGTGTGATGTGTGTGCGAAATCATTTAAAACTCAGAAATCACTAAATGAACACAAATTGATGCATGCCGTTATTAAACCACACAAATGTACCAAATGTGGAAAAAGGTTTGTGCGATTGTGTGATTTTAGCAATCACTTGTTAACACATAACGAAGAGAGGAATTTTGTGTGTGATGTGTGTGCGAAATCATTTAAAACTCAGAAATCACTAAATGAACACAAATTGATGCATGCCGTTATTAAACCACACAAATGTACCAAATGTGGAAAAAGGTTTGTGCGATTGTGTGAGTTTAGCAATCACTTGTTAACACATAACGAAGAGAGGAATTTTGTGTGTGATGTGTGTGCGAAATCATTTAAAACTATGTATTTACTACGACAACATAAATTGATTCATATCGATATTAAACCACACAAATGTACCAAATGTGACAAAAGATTTGTGAGATTGAGTGCGTTAAGAGTTCACATGTTCTCACATAACGAAGAGAAGAATTTTGTGTGTGATGTGTGTGCGAAATCATTTAAAACTCCGGATACACTAAGTCAACACAAAATGATGCATACCGGTATTAAATCATACAAATGTACGCTATGTGAGAACAGCTATTTACGAAAACTCCAATTAACTCAACATATGGAAAAGTGTTTGAAGCAATATAACGATTATTTACTTGAATTGAATCGCATGAACGAAAGTCATTCAAACGTTAACCAATCACTTTCCAATGATGACAATCAACCGGGTCCAAGTGGATTAGGTTATGCACAAATTCGGAATACTAATTATTGCTTTCAATCAAATGCTGTGGACACTGATTCCGATAGCACATCCAATGAAGGCGATACGGAATAGACCAACGATCAATCAATTTGACAACAATAAAATAAGGAAAATTCAATAAATTTTGCGAGTAGCTTCGAGAAATTTCAATAATAATGTTAGAGACGTGAATAAATAAATCGGAAAATTCAAGACTATATTTTGCAATCAAATTATAATAAATTTCAACGATGGCAATACTGGCCGAATAAATGTGACGGCGTATTCATTGGATTTAAATGCAACGTATTCTATTAAAATAAATTGATTTAACGATGAAATTTAAATTTTCGGATAGAAAATCCATGGAATTATAATTAAATGTTTGTTCATTGCCAATAAAAACTATTTCGATTTTAATAAATATTTTTAATTATTTCTAATTAATTATAAAAATTACCTTAAGCCGGATAACATCCCAACGCGTTGATTTTATTACTTTTACTCAGGTCCATCACACAATACCTCTCACTACATTACCGATACATCAACACTTGTGCCAGCTGTATTTCAAAACCTATAGTTCATTGTACTCTGTACTCAAAGCTATTCATTGATTGTGGCCATCAAATGCGAAATAATCTGAAACAGAAGTTTAAGTGTTTCGAAAAATGATGTAACAACTACGGCCTCATCGAAACACTACAATTTATAAATCGGCAATAATGACCAACGTATGTGAAAAAATTTGAGATTTGTGGAAATGGCGACGACGACGCTTTCCAATCAAAACAATGTCAATTATATGTTTTTTTTCCGTTAAATATGGCAATACCATCGAAAATTATCGAAATAGAACAATCAAGAAATATCCAATTATGTTTCCAATTTTTAAATAAATCGGGTAACACCAACTTTTTTTTCGATCCCTTCTCGCGTATCGGTACATTTCATCAGCAGCAGCAGTTATAAAATAATATTCAAAGTGATTGGACGTTAGTTTTCAGTGTTTTAAGCGAGACATTAAAATTTTTATTCAATTTGAGAAATTACTCGAAAATTCGATTTAATTAATTTTATTTTCGTAATTAAACAAAAACAAAGAAACACTTTTTCTTAGAAATGGCAGGAAAATCAAATCAAAATTTAACCATTGACGAACATTTATTTCAATGTAATATTTGTAATGGAACTTTTACAACGGAAGAAAATTTAAATGATCATCATGAGGTGTGTACGCGAACCTGTGGCATTTGTGAGAAAATACTATCGACTAAATCGAATTTAACTCAACATTTGAAAATACATAAAGGTGAAATTAGTTACGAATGTGATATTTGTCACAGTAAATTTACACATAAAAGTTACTTAGTTGTACATATGAAAATACATATTGGTAAAAAGCCACACAAATGTACCAAATGTGACAAAAGATTTCTGAGATTGAGTGATTTAAACAATCACATGTTAACACATAACGAAGAGAGGAATTTTTTGTGTGATGTGTGTGCGAAATCATTTAAAACTCAGAAATCACTAAATGAACACAAAATGATGCATGCCGTTATTAAACCACACAAATGTACCAAATGTGGAAAAAGGTTTGTGCGATTGTGTGAGTTTAGCAAGCACTTGTTAACACATAACGAAGAGAGGAATTTTGTGTGTGATGTGTGTGCGAAATCATTTAAAACTCCGTATTTACTACGACAACATAAATTGGTTCATATCGATATTAAACCACACAAATGTACCAAATGTGACAAAAGATTTGTGAGATTACATCATTTAAGCAACCACTTGTTAACACATAACGAAGAGAAGAATTTTGTGTGTGATGTGTGTGCGAAATCATTTAAAACTCCGGATACACTAAGTCAACACAAAATGATGCATACCGGTATTAAATCATACAAATGTACGCTATGTGAGAACAGCTATTTACGAAAACTCCAATTAACTCAACATATGGAAAAGTGTTTGAAGCAATATAACGATTATTTACTTGAATTGAATCGCATGAACGAAAGTCATTCAAACGTTAACCAATCACTTTCCAATGATGACAATCAACCGGGTCCAAGTGGATTAGGTTATGCACAAATTCGGAATACTAATTATTGCTTTCAATCAAATGCTGTGGACACTGATTCCGATAGCACATCCAATGAAGGCGATACGGAATAGACCAACGATCAATCAATTTGACAACAATAAAATAAGGAAAATTCAATAAATTTTGCGAGTAGCTTCGAGAAATTTCAATAATAATGTTAGAGACGTGAATAAATAAATCGGAAAATTCAAGACTATATTTTGCAATCAAATTATAATAAATTTCAACGATGGCAATACTGGCCGAATAAATGTGACGGCGTATTCATTGGATTTAAATGCAACGTATTCTATTAAAATAAATTGATTTAACGATGAAATTTAAATTTTCGGATAGAAAATCCATGGAATTATAATTAAATGTTTGTTCATTGCCAATAAAAACTATTTCGATTTTAATAAATATTTTTAATTATTTCTAATTAATTATAAAAATTACCTTAAGCCGGATAACATCCCAACGCGTTGATTTTATTACTTTTACTCAGGTCCATCACACAATACCTCTCACTACATTACCGATACATCAACACTTGTGCCAGCTGTATTTCAAAACCTATAGTTCATTGTACTCTGTACTCAAAGCTATTCATTGATTGTGGCCATCAAATGCGAAATAATCTGAAACAGAAGTTTAAGTGTTTCGAAAAATGATGTAACAACTACGGCCTCATCGAAACACTACAATTTATAAATCGGCAATAATGACCAACGTATGTGAAAAAATTTGAGATTTGTGGAAATGGCGACGACGACGCTTTCCAATCAAAACAATGTCAATTATATGTTTTTTTTCCGTTAAATATGGCAATACCATCGAAAATTATCGAAATAGAACAATCAAGAAATATCCAATTATGTTTCCAATTTTTAAATAAATCGGGTAACACCAACTTTTTTTTCGATCCCTTCTCGCGTATCGGTACATTTCATCAGCAGCAGCAGTTATAAAATAATATTCAAAGTGATTGGACGTTAGTTTTTAGTGTTTTAAGCGAGACATTAAAATTTTTATTCAATTTGAGAAATTACTCGAAAATTCGATTTAATTAATTTTATTTTCGTAATTAAACAAAAACAAAGAACCGTTTTTTCTTAGAAATGGAAGGAAAATCAAATCAAAATTTAACCATTGACGAACATTTATTTCAATGTAATATTTGTAATGGAACTTTTACAACGGAAGAAAATTTAAATGATCATCATGAGGTGTGTAAGCGAACCTGTGGCATTTGTGAGAAAATACTATCAAATAAAGGGAACTTAACTCAACATATGCAATTACACAAAGATAAAATTAGTTACGAATGTGATATTTGTCACAGTAAATTTATACAAAAGCGTTACATAGCTCATCATATGAAAATACATATTGGTAAAAAGTCACACAAATGTAGTAAATGTGACAAAAGATTTGTGAGATTGAGTGCGTTACGAGTTCACATGTTAACACATAACGAAGAGAAGAATTTTGTGTGTGATGTGTGTGCGAAATCATTTAAAACTCAGAAATCACTAAATGAACACAAAATGATGCATGCCGTTATTAAACCACACAAATGTACCAAATGTGGAAAAAGGTTTGTGCGATTGTGTGAGTTTAGCAAGCACTTGTTAACACATAACGAAGAGAGGAATTTTGTGTGTGATGTGTGTGCGAAATCATTTAAAACTCCGTATTTACTACGACAACATAAATTGGTTCATATCGATATTAAACCACACAAATGTACCAAATGTGACAAAAGATTTGTGAGATTGAGTGCGTTAAGAGTTCACATGTTAACACATAACGAAGAAAGGAATTTTTTGTGTGATGTGTGTGCGAAATCATTTAAAACTCAGAAATCACTAAATGAACACAAAATGATGCATGCCGTTATTAAACCACACAAATGTACCAAATGTGAGAAAAGATTTGTGCGATTGTGTGAGTTTAGCAAGCACTTGTTAACCCATAACGAAGAGAGGAATTTTGTGTGTGATGTGTGTGCGAAATCATTTAAAACTCCGGATACACTAAGTCAACACAAAATGATGCATACCGGTATTAAATCATACAAATGTACGCTATGTGAGAACAGCTATTTACGAAAACTCAATTTAACTCAACATATGGAAAAATGTTTGAGGCAATATAACGATTTCTTTCTTGAATTGAATCACATGAACGAAAGTCATTCAAACGTTAACCAATCACTTTCCAATGATGACAATCAACCGGGTCCAAGTGGATTAGGTTATGCACAAATTCGGAATACTAATTATTGCTTTCAATCAAATGCTGTGGACACTGATTCCGATAGCACATCCAATGAAGGCGATACGGAATAGACCAACTATTAATTCCGATCAATTGACATTTTACGAGTAATTTCAAGAAATTTCAAAAATATTATTCTAATAATACATTACATCCGCACAACAACCAATAAGATGACGTGAAAATTTTTCCGAAAATTCAAGATAAATAAACGTTAACGATGGCAACCGTTTTCATTTTTTTTTTTATTTCGGCGTCCAAATACAATAAATGTGACGGCGGATTGATTGGATTTAAATTCGAATTCGGTATTTAAAATAATCAAACAAATTTGTAATATTTCCGAAATATAATCCAATTGGATATTGTCCATGGAATCGTTATGAAAATTTATTGTATTCGTTGACTAAAAATTATATACAAAACAATTTGTTGTTTCAAATATAAATATAAATTGAATTTTTTGTAATTGCATTTGAAAAATTTTTTATGGCTATCGCTTAAGGCTTAAGATTTTCGTAATTGATTAAAAATAATTTGGTTGGCCAGATACTACCGATGGGATAAAAAGACCGTCAAATCCCATTCAAATTTTGCATTTTGTTAAACATTTTAAATTACAAAAATTATTTAAAATTTTGGTGTGTGTGTGTGTGTGTGTGGGTGGATGTGTGTGTGTGTGTGTGTGGGTGTGCATCATGCACTGGAATAGAAAAAATGAATAGTATTTTCATAGTATTTTGTTGTTGTAACCATATTTATCACAAAATAACAAATTTATGTGGCATTTATTTTGACAGGAACTTGAGAAAAGTGGTACGCATAAATAGAATAAAATAAAATAAATAATGTTCTCATCATCATTCTATTCTATTATCGAAAATAGAAATCTAAATACCAGGTATACCGGTTAATGTCCGTCGTTTTTTAAAGTGACCAAAAAAAAAACACATTTTTTGTGGCAGAAAACCCAAAAGATTCTTTATTCAAAATATTTTCCATTACATTTTGTCCACCTTTTCGGGCAATTTGTGGATACCATGCCAAAAAAATTGTTGTTCCTTTGATGAAAACACCAGTCAGAGACTCAATTTTCGACTTCTTCAGACGTTTTGAAGTGCTGGTCATTAAAGGGGGGGGGGGGGGGGGGGGGGTGGCCCATCGATGAAAACAAATGTGGTAGTCTGAAGGAGCCAAATCTGATGAATAAGCCGCATACGATAAAACTTCCCAGTTAAGCGAGTCTAACGTTTTGCCGGACCGGTATTGTTGTGTGTGCATTGTCAGATAGGAAAATTACCTTGTCTGTTGTCTCTTTTGATATTCTTATCATTTTTGCAGCAAAGCACGGTTGATGATTTGTTGTCGGTAGCGATCAGCATTAACAATTTCACCAGGTTTTAGAAGCTCTTGGTACACCACACTTTTCTGATGCCACCACCAAACACAAAGCATTCTCTTCTTACCGAAACGATTTGATTTTGCAGTTGATTTTGATGGTTGACCTGGTGTAACACATGATTTTTTGCATTTCAAATTCTCAAAATAAACCCACTTTTCATCACCACCGTCACGTTCCGATGCAAAAAAGACTTCCTTTTGTAGTATCGTTGACGGGTGTGCATTTCACAAATAGTTTTACGATTTTCTTGTTGCCATTCAGTCAATTCATGTGGCCCACCCACTTATACCTTCCTTTTTGGATCTTTCCCCAGTTGCTTTTAAGCGATCGGAAACGTTTTGTTGAGCAACTCCTAGTTGGTCGGCAAGTTGTTGTTGTTGCGTTTGCGTTGTCGTCTTCATTCAATAGAGAGAGAGAGACTGCAATTCGATGTCGTCAAATTTTTTGCGGCTGTCCAGGGCGCTCTTTGTCTTCTCCCATCAAAATCATCAGCTTTTGAATCGAGGTGAAACCATTCTCTGTATGTTCTTTCTGAAGAAAGTGTTATCGCCATCGGCCGCTACAAGCATTCGATGTGATTCTGCGCCGCAGTTTTGTTCAAACGAAAATAAAAAAACCAATGATTCGCGTTTTACTAACACACACACACACAAATTCGACATTTTCAATTATTTTTTTAACAATGTTTGTGGCTCGATAAAAGAGGTCTGCTGTCTGCAACTAATTTTTGGACAGAAATGTCATAGGTTTTAAACAACCAAAAAAAAATTCAATCATTTTGGTTTACTACTACAACAACTACTATTACTACTACCACCTCTTGTAGCGCCATATAACACATGGGCTGAAAAGTTACCGAAAATTCTAAGAGTTTGGCGCCACCAGAATTTTTTTCCATATAATTTTTAGTTAGTACCAACCCTAAAAACGATACGTGTCAAAATTTGAGCAAGCAGTCCCCGACCATTAGTTTGTCAGATATTACGTTGTGAGTGTAGCCAATTTTGTTATTCGGAATAAAAAGATGGAAAAACACAAATTTCGTGCGTTGATTAAACATTATTTTTTGATTGGAAAAAATATTTCTGAAGTCAAAAAACTGCTTGACCAGCATTATCCCGACACACTGCTGCAGCGCTCTTTCAGTACAGTACATTTGTGGTTTTCAAAATTTAAAAAACTGGCCATATGAGCCGCAAGGACGATGTGGTGGACGCAGTGGACGTCCAAAAAGGAGGCTGTTACTCCAGAAAATATCAAAAAAAAGTCCACAAAATAATTTCCGATGACCGTGTAAAGCGAGATGTTGATCGACGAGATAGCTGAAGCTCTGAAGATATATCAAAGGAGCGTGTTGGACATATCGTGCATGAATATTTGGGCATGCAAAAGCTCCGGTGTAAAGCGGGTGTCGCGCGCGAACTCACAATCGATCAAAAACAACAACGCGTCGATGATTCAGAGCAGTGTTTGGGCTTGTTCAATCGCATTAAAACCAAATTTTTGCGTCGATATGTGACAATGGATGAAACATCATTACACTCCGCAGTCAAATCGGCAGTCAGCATCATGGCCGGCAAGCGATGAACGTCGTCCACAACGACCAAACAACAGCAACAGTCGACTGGCAACGTTATGGGCATCTGTATTTTGGGATGTACATGGAATAATTTTCATCGGCTATCTGGAAAATGGAAAAGCCATCAATAGTGACTATTAATATAGCCTTGTTGGAGGAGCGTTTAAAGCATGAAATCGCTAAGAAACGACCGCATTTGAAGAAGAAAAAAGTGCTGTTTCACGCAAGACAACGCACCGTCCGTGTCATAAATCAATGAAAACGATGGCAAAATTGCATGAATTGGGCTTTGAATTGCTTCCACATCCACCGTATTCTCTAGATCTGGCCACCAGCGACCTGTTTTCTGTTTGCAGACCTCAAGAGAATGCTCACTGGAAAGAACTGTAAGAGCAATGAAGAGGTGATCGCCGAACACAGAATCCTATTTTGAGGAAAAAACGAAATCGTAATTGTAAAAATGGTATCGAAAAGTTGGAAGATCATTGGAATCAGTGAGTCGCCCGCGAAGGGATGAATAAATTTTAATTTGGCAAAAAAAAAATGTATTTTTTTTATTAGAATTTTCGGAAACTTTTCAGCCCATGTGTTGTGTGTGTGTGTGTGTGTGTGTGTGAGCGGCGGACATTAACCGGTGTCCCTGTATTTGTGATGTGAGAGAATAAAGGAAAAAATTTGATTTGAATAAAATAGAAAAGAAATTTTTTGATTATTTATTTTTTTAAGGTTTTTTGTCTAAAAATAAATAATCCTTTTCGTTTTTTTTCCGTGTCATTTTTTCATTGTCCTTTTTTTCTATTGTTATTTTTTACCATTTTTTTATTTGGTTTTGATTTTGTTTTCATCCCATACAATTGACCACCGCGCGGCGGCACACACATCGACAATTTTTTTTGTGATTGAAATATTTGTATAAAATAATTTTTATTTTACCTTTAGCCGCTCACTTGTGATTATGATCGGGTGAAAACATTCGCGGAAAAAAAAGGATATTTCACACACACACACACACACACACACACACACACACAGCACAGACAAAATAGTTTAGTTGATTCATATCCATTTCGGAACTCACAACATATGGATATTTTTCGTCGGCTTAAACACTATACAATAGAAATTTTCTTGCGCCGTTCTTACTATTCCATTGCCATTCCCAAAGCGAATAAACACATACATTACACGCTGTTACATGTTATAAATTAATAAAAATACAAAATAATATCGTATAACTTAATTTTCACTTTCCTTTTACATCCAAAATATAATTTCTTTAGTCCTACAAAATTACACAATACAAAATACAACGCCTAAATAAATAGATCATGTGATAAAAATCGACAATTGAGTGATAATTATATTATGGGATATTTTCTTTTGTAATATACCCTCACCATTCCAATCATCATCTATTCCAAATGTGTACGTGGGTGGATGGGTGTGTGTGTGTGTGTGTGTGTGTGTGTCCATTAATAAAATAAATAAATAGAAAAATTGTATATAATTTTGTATCACTTAAAATAAATGTATTAAAATTAGAACAGAAGCACCCGCAAGCAAATGTATAACATCACCACCATCATCACAACCACCACAACCACCACCACCACCACCACCAACAACAACACAATACTAAAATCACCCTCTTAATATATTTCTATATGTGAGTCGTGTTGTTGCATTCACCGCATCCGATCACATATGTCAAGCCACTTATTTATTTTCCATTCAATTATATTCGCACATATGGAGAGAAAAAGACAGAGAGCCAGAGCCAGAGCCAGAGAGAGCCAGAGAGGGTGGTTGAGTTAATTAATTCAGATTAAATTACTATGATTCCAATGACAGCAATATAGAATTTATGGTTGGCACACCAACACCTCAATTTGATAAGTAATATCGAGATTCGAAAGGGCTTAATCTTAATATTAATCTGTTGGAAGTTGTGTATAATTGAGTGAAAAATTTTTGTGTGTGGATTTGCTCACCGATTGAGTGTCCGTTAAAACAATGAAAACTGTGGTGGCACTATTTTCGATCCACATCAATATTTAACGTACCGCATTTGAAATTAACGCAAGTACATTGTAAATTATATAAATGCTCGTATCGAAATTGATCGTACCGTAATCAGTGGCATATTTGGTCGCGTCGTCAAAAAACAGAATGGTTGGCAATTCGAAGATACAATTTTTGGAATTAGACAAGTTGTACGCGGTCAACCAAATTGATTGTCAAAACATCATCAAAATCAATAGATGGCTGTTGGACACGTAGTACGCGCATGAAGAATTAGGGTGTGCCGAAAAAAACCTTTTAAATGGTAAACCAGAAGGTAGAAGGAGAGCCGGAAGACCTAAGGCGAAATGGCTAGTAAACTGTGATATAAAGATCCTTGGGATTAGAAGACATTGCGGCTACTGGATATGTCAGGTTGGAAAAACGTGTGTTGGAGAAGGCCAAAAACCGTACCCGGGTTGTAACGCCATGGAGTAAGTAATCAGTGAACCTAAATCAATTACAAAATAAAATTCAATACGTTGCGCTACGTTTATAAACTTATAAGTTGAAGTGTTTGCACGACGGGGGTGATATAATCGGTTGAGTGTACATTAATTCCATTGGTAACAAAAAAAAAAACCATGATGACCGCTCATTTGTGACACACAAACTAACACACACACACACACACACATGTGCCGTATAGAATTAACGTACCTAATCTAAGTCATGGAAAATATAATTTGCCAGACCGATTGTTGTGTTTGGGTATCTTAAAAAAAATTTTTAGATAAAATTAAAAACTATTTTAACGCCATGTGAGACGACACACTGAACTACATCAACATTTGCCGTACCCATTGAAAATGGCACAATGTTAATGAACGTGTGATTGAAGTATCTGTGAAATGGGAGAATAGTGGACGGAGAGGTCGGTATTGGATTTCTTCGGTTGTGACAATTACTGTGACACCAACATTTAACAATTAATATTAATTTTATAAATACACTTTACTGTGATTGTTTATCTAAATCGGTGTATGGCACCTGAAAAATTTTTCCTTGTTAATTGAAATGTTAGAAACAATTTTTACTACCGGAAAATCCGAATATTTTCACGGGCCGTACCAGAATTTCCATTTAAAGTTTTGCACATGAAGTCATTTCTTTTTATTTTCCCATCCATTCGAAATATTGTAAACAAGAAGCGAAAACATTGTTGGTGTTGGTTATTGTTATCTTCTTCTTCTTCTTTTATTATATTAATTATTTACACGCAATTTTTTGGTAATAGGTAACAGGCGATCAGAATCACATGTCGGTGAAAATATTATTTAATATTTATTTATTTACAAATTTATCGTACGCGAATGAGAATACAATAACAAAATCAACAAAATATAAAAACAACAAATTAAAGAAGAAGAAGATAATAACAAACTCCAACACCAACAATGTTTTCGTTTCTTGTTTACATCATTTTTACGAATGGAAAGGAAAATGTTAAATAAAAAGAAATGATTGTATTTGTTGTTTTCGTGTGTAAATTTAATTTAATTTTTTACACAATTATTTTTAGTTTTTCAATAGATTTAAAATGGTTAATTTTCTTCATGCATTGCGAAACTTTAAATGAAAATTCTGGAAAAGCTAGTGAAAATACGGTGATGAAATCTGATAGTAATTTAATTACATATCATTTGATACCTATCCCACCCGGCCCACCACGTCAAACGGCTGAGTTATGGTGTTTTTTAAAAATCCATAATAAATTTCCACTAAAATACCAGGCAATTTTGGGATCAGGTAACAGTCGCGCAGAATTACCAGGAGGCAAATTTTTTTTTTAAATTTTTTTGTTTTTCATTTTTGACCCACTTAGAGGCGGAATTTTCAAAAGATCTCAACGGATTCTTGTTCGCATGATGGCCCCCGATCGTTTCAGCATATTTTCAACACTATTTTTTTTTTCCTTTTTTGACCTGGAAAAGAGTGGGTTATAACCTCATGCCGAAAAATTTTTTTTGCCCGTAGGACATTCATATTTTCAGGGATTGTAGAGCTCTGAAAAAAAACACTTTCTGTCGACCCCTTTTTCCGATTTCCCTCGGGGGGCGGAGCTACGGAGCTTCAAAAGTACAAAATTTGGCACTTTTGGACCCCTGTATCTCCGAGAAAACTCAATATTTTCTCATGAGCTTCTCACCAGCGATAGTCCTCATCGCGGACTACAAATTATATTATAGTGGTCACTTTCTATATGCAAGGGTTTTCGGGCTATGGGTGCCGAAAGTTCGGAAAATCATTTGCAGACCAATCTTAAGGTACCTGGGGAATTGGCAAAAACTCAATTTACAAAAATGTAATGATGCAGAAATCTAAAGAAAAGAAAAATCTGAGTTTTGAGAACATTCTGGAATATTCCAATGGGAAATACGGATTTTCCAGGAACAACGAAAAATATTGATTTTTGCATGTTTTCAATTGGGAATTTTCCGGCTTTGCCAGTGGAATTTTCCAATATCCTATTTATCGCAGATAGTAGACTATATGACACGTTCTTTAAGCCACCCCACAACTCTTTAAGTCTAATAGTTTTCTTACAATAATTGCTCAAACTTAGGCTTACACGAAAATTCCAAAATATTAAATCGGTCATAAGTCGACCTACAGATTTCTCTCGGAAAAAGTCCAGAAGCTTTATTGTGCGCCTTAAGATCCTCTATAAAACGGCCGTAACAAAAATTGGCTACCTAATTTATTAGCTCCCGGAAAATCAAAAATCTCGTTTTGAGAAATTCCTGAAATTTTCTCCAGCCGTAAGTTGATGACTTACAGATGTCTTATGGCCATAAATGGATTTAGATGGTAAAAGTACTGAGGGAGTGGTACTGAAAATATTTCCTAACCATTACAGTTTTCCCGTAATTTTCCGATTAAAATTAAAATTTCCCGGAGTTTCCTCAAATTTTCCAGATGTCTTGGTTAGAATATTAGAAATATTTTTTACCACTACAGGGCTCGGATTTATTTACGGGTTTTCCCGGAATTTTCATATGAAGGTTTCATACGCATGGTGAAAATTCCATATTTTTATGTTACCAAAAGTTAGGTAATCTAATTACCTATCGTTTGATACCGTTCCCATCCTCCTACCACTTCAAATGGCTGAGCTAGGATTTTTACCGTGTTCCAACTTTATCATCATTTTTCCACTAATTTACCTTCAAAGTATTTTCGATTTTCCTTAAATTTCCCTACTATCAGTTTTCATCACCGTATTTTCACTAGTTTTTCCAGAATTTTCATTTAAAGTTTCGCAATGCTTGAAGAAAATTAACATTTTTAAATCTATAGAAAAACTAAAAATAATTGTGTAAAAAATTAAAATAAATTTACACACGAAAACAACAAATACAATCATTTCTTTTTATTTAACTTTTTCCTTTCCATTCGTAAAAATGATGTAAACAAGAAACGAAAACATTGTTGGTGTTTGTTATTATCTTCTTCTTCTTTAATTTGTTGTTTTTTTATTTTGTTGATTTTGTTATTGTATTCTCTTTCGCGTACGATAAATTTGTAAATAAATAAATATTAAATAATATTTTCACCGACATGTGATTCTGTTCGCCTGTTACCTATTACCAAAAAATCGCGTGTAAATAAATATAATAAAAGAAGAAGAAGAAGATAATAACAAACTCCAACACCAACAATGTTTTAGTTTCTTGTTTACATTATTTCGAATGGAAAGGAAAAAGTTAAATAAAAAGAAATGACTTCATATGCGAAAATTTAAATGAAAATTCTGGTACGGCCCGTGGAAATATACTGATGAAAACTGATATTAGGGAAATTTAAGGAAAATTGAAAATATTTTGAATGTAAATTTGTGGAAAAATGATGATAAAGTTAGTACACGGTAAAATACTAGCTCAGCCGTTTGAAGTGGTAGGAGGATGGGAACGGTATCAAACGATAGGTAATTAGATTACCTAACTTTTGGTAACATAAAAATATGGAATTTTCACCATGCGTATGAAACCTTCATATGAAAATTCCGGGAAAACCCGTAAATAAATCCGAGCCCTGTAGTGGTAAAAAATATTTCTAATATTCTAACCAAGACATCTGGAAAATTTGAGGAAAATCCGGAAAATTTTAATTTTAATCGGAAAATTCCGGGAAAACTGTAATGGTTAGGAAATATTTTCAGTACCACTCCCTCAGTACTTTTACCATCTAAATCCATTTATGGCCATAAGACATCTGTAAGTCATCAACTTACGGCTGGAGAAAATTTCAGGAATTTCTCAAAACGAGATTTTTGATTTTCCGGGAGCTAATAAATTAGGTAGCCAATTTTTGTTACGGCCGTTTTATAGAGGATCTTAAGGCGCACAATAAAGCTTCTGGACTTTTTCCGAGAGAAATCTGTAGGTCGACTTATGACCGATTTAATATTTTGGAATTTTCGTGTAAGCCTAAGTTTGAGCAATTATTGTAAGAAAACTATTAGACTTAAAGAGTTGTGGGGTGGCTTAAAGATCGTGTCATATAGTCTACTATCTGCGATAAATAGGATATTGGAAAATTCCACTGGCAAAGCCGGAAAATTCCCAATTGAAAACATGCAAAAATCAATATTTTTCGTTGTTCCTGGAAAATCCGTATTTCCCATTGGAATATTCCAGAATGTTCTCAAAACTCAGATTTTTCTTTTCTTTAGATTTCTGCATCATTACATTTTTGTAAATTGAGTTTTTGCCAATTCCCCAGGTACCTTAAGATTGGTCTGCAAATGATTCTCCGAACTTTCGGCACCCATAGCACGAAAACCCTTGCATATAGAAAGTGACCACTATAATATAATTTGTAGTCCGCGATGAGGACTATCGCTGGTGAGAAGCTCATGAGAAAATATTGAGTTTTCTCGGAGATACAGGGGTCCAAAAGTGCCAAATTTTGTACTTTTGAAGCTCCGTAGCTCCGCCCCCCGAGGGAAATCGGAAAAAGGGGTCGACAGAAAGTGTTTTTTTTCAGAGCTCTACAATCCCTGAAAATATGAATGTCCTACGGGCAAAAAAAATTTTTCGGCATGAGGTTATAACCCACTCTTTTCCAGGTCAAAAAAGGAAATATGGCTGAAAATAGGCTCAAACGATCAGGGGTGATCGTGTGAACAAGAATCCGGTGAGATTTTTCGAAAATTCCGTCTCTAAGTGGGTCAAAAATGAAGAACAAAAATGAAAAACAAAAAATGAAAATTCCGGAAAATTCCGTGGAAAATTGTGGCTGGAAATTGGTTCAAACGATCGGGGGTCATCGTGCGAACAAGAATCCGTTGAGATCTTTCAAAAATTCCGCCTCTAAGTGGGTCAAAAATGAAAAACAAAAAAATTTTAAAAAAAATTTGCCTCCTGGTAATTCTGCGCGACTGTTACCTGATCCGAAAATTGCCTGGTATTTTAGTGGAAATTTTTATGGATTTTTTAAAAACGCTATAACTCAGCCATTAGAAGTGGTAGGAGGATAGGAATGGTATCAAATGATAGGTAATTAAATTATCTATCATTTGGTAACATGGTTAAACATGGATTTTTCACCATGACTATGAAAATTTTAAATGAAAATTTCGGGAAAACCCGTGAAAATATATGGCTGGAAATGGGCACAAACGATCGGGGGTCATCGTGTGAACAAGAATCCGTTGAGATTTTTCGAAAATTCCGTCTCTAAGTGGGTCAAAAATGAAAAACAAAAATGAAAAACAAAAAATGAAAATTCCGGAAAATTCCGTGGAAAATTGTGGCTGGAAATTGGTTCAAACGATCGGGGGTCATCGTGCGAACAAGAATCCGTTGAGATCTTTCAAAAATTCCGCCTCTAAGTGGGTCAAAAATGAAAAACAAAAAAATTTTAAAAAAAATTTGCCTCCTGGTAATTCTGCGCGACTGTTACCTGATCCGAAAATTGCCTGGTATTTTAGTGGAAATTTTTATGGATTTTTTAAAAACGCTATAACTCGGCCGTTTGAAGTGGTAGGAGGAAAGGAATGGTATCAAATGAAAGGTAATTAAATTATCTATCTTTTGGTAACATAAAAACATGGATTTTTCACCATGACTATGAAAATTTTAAATGAAAATTTCGGAAAAACCCGTGAAAATATATGGCTGGAAATGGGCACAATCGATCGGGGGTCATCGTGTGAACAAGAATCCGTTGAGATTTTTCGAAAATTCCGTCTCTAAGTGTGTCAAAAATGAAAAACAAAAAATGAAAATTCCGGAAAATTCCGTGGAAAATTGTGGCTGGAAATGGGCTCAAACGATCGGGGGTCATCGTGCGAACAAGAATCCGTTGAGATCTTTCAAAAATTCCGCCTCTAAGTGGGTCAAAAATGAAAAACAAAAAAATTTAAAAAAAAAATTTGCCTCCTGGTAATTCTGCGCGACTGTTACCTGATCCGAAAATTGCCTGGTATTTTAGTGGAAATTTTTATGGATTTTTTAAAAACGCTATAACTCAGCCATTAGAAGTGGTAGGAGGATGGGAATGGTATCAAATGATAGGTAATTTAATTACCTATCTTTTGGTAACATAAAATTTTTCACCATGACTATGAAAATTTTAAATGAAAATTCCGGGAAAACCCGTGAAAATATATGGCTGGAAATGGGCTCAAACTATCGGGGGCCATCGTGCGAACAAGAATCCGTTGAGAGTTTTCAAAAATTCCGTCTCTAAGTGGGTGAAAAATGAAAAGCAAAAAAAATAATTTGCCTCCTGGTAATTCTGCTCGCCTATTACACAATCCGAAAAATTCTGCAGAAAAGATTGTAAATAATAATTTTTTTTTTATTTCTTTTCAGACAAATTTGCCTCCAGGATATTATGCGCTCCTGGTAGTAAAACCCATTGGTAGTTTGCCGGGACAATAAAATGATAATAAGTGGTTCTAAGAATATGGTTGCAAATCGGCGTAAACAATTAGAGTATCGGCACCATTAAAACGATAATTTTCTCTTTCCATTTCAGATTCCAAATTCGAAGATTCGCCCACAATTAAATTTAATAGACGACAATTGTGATGGGGTTAATTCACCGTTTCCTGTCACAAAACCACCTAAAATTGCTGCGGTGGTAATTCAATTTTTGCTGAAATTAATATTAAACAAAATGCACCAGTTATTAGTTTTACTAAATTTTAATTTACTTTCATTTCAGATCATTTTCAAGCAATTGTAATCAAGTGTGATGTGATGTGACACCCCAACCTGCCCAAATTAGCAACACATTTTTTATTTTTCTTATAAATTTTATTACATTAATTAACTGTTTTTTTTTTAATATTTTTCATATTTTTTGATAATTTTCTTTTAAGTTATTTCTTAAAATATATTTTTAATTATTTTTGTTTTTCTCAAATTATTAAATCTTAAATTAAAAAATAAAAAAAAAAAATTAATAATAATAAATTTAAAAAAAAAATATACATTTAATTCATTTTTTTTTTTTTTGTATCTATGTTTTTGATTGTTGTGCGTGTGCGTGGGTGTGTGTGTGTGTTTGTGTGTTTGAGTGTGCGAGTGACAGAGTTGGTGGGTGTGTGTGTGTGTGTTTGTCTCATTTTTAATACGTACACGTCGTCGTGCAAAGAAAAATTTATATAAAAATAAAAAGAAATTATAATTCATTTTAAATTAATTGTTAATTAAATTATTATATTAAATTTGTTTGTTGGGTGAAAATGTGTGTGTGTGTGGTGGTCCCCAACTCTCCATGAATATTTTCAATATAAACACCCACGCACACACACTTGTACTTGTACACACACACACACACACACACACACACAAAAACACCTGCGCACACACAAACCCCACAAACAAATTACATAAATTTAATTAAAAATGTTAAATTATGAACAAAAAATTAATCTACGAACACAAATTGTTTGTGGTTTGTATACGCGGCAGAGAGAGAGAGAGAGAGAGAGAGAGAGAGGAGTGCACGCTTATGTGTGTTTGTTTCTGTGTGTGTGTGTGTGTGTGCCACTTTATAAATATGTATTTAATATTTTTAATTATCATTTATTATTATTAATTTTATTAATTTTATTATTTAATTATTTCAATTAATTTGTATAATTTGATATTCGCTGGTTTTTAAATTGAATTTATATTAGAAAATTATAAAATTTCGTTAATTATTAATTTTTTTTTTTAAATTATTTCAATTATTAAAAATATAAAAAAATAAAATTTTTTTTTTTTTTAATTTTTTTAATTTTTTAATTTTTTTTTTTTTTTTTTTTGTCATTTTGTTTTTGATTTTTTTTTTTTTTTTTAAAAACTTAAAATTATAATTAAAAAAAAAATTATTAAAAATAAAATACAAATTAAAATTCTAAATTAAACAACAAAAATCTATAATCGGAAAAAAGTAATGGCAGCATTTGTGTTGGTGTGGGTGAGTGGGTTGGTTGGTTGGTTGGTTGGTTGGGTGTGTGTGTGTGTGTGGGTCTGTATTAAAAGTGTGTTTTTTATTGGGCAGGGAAGAGAGGTGGGGGCTGGGTGGGGGTGGGGGGGTAAAGATTCGTAAGTTGTAAAACAAAAATAATACTATTTTATGGCCGGCTCCGGCTTATGGGCCATGGTCCAAGGGTGGAGAGAAAAATGGCAAAAGACCAACAAAATACTATTGTTAATTGTTGTCGTTAAACCCTGAAAACAGTTGCTATTGTTGAATAAATTTTCATCGACTTTTCGGGCCAGTCCCCCTACTCTTTGCTGAATTTAATTTAAATTTTTTGTTTTCATGTAACCTGAACAAAAAATTGCCATCATGAAAATTATGAACGAATTACTGTTGACTAGGTTCATTTTTTGATTGTATATAGTAATTAATTGTGTGTGTGTGTGTGTGAATGTGTGTGAGAGTGTGTGTAACATATTCGGAAACTTTTTAACTATTTTATTTTTCGAATTAATTAAATTAAAAGTAGGAAAAATTTCGATTTTTTTCTGAATTACCAAAAAAATTCGGAGAAATTAGTACCTCATCAATCGCTACAATTATCAATCCCTGATTGATTTTCACTCACCCACACAAACAAACAGACACACACACACACACACACACACACACACACACAAACACACACACATACCTCTTTAATATTAAAATTAATTAATTTATATGAAATTGCACACACAAAACAAAAAATTTATAAATAATTAATTTTCGGTTAATTAATTAACGGCGTTAATTTAATTTTGTTTTTTTTAGTCTTTAAGGGACCGCACACACGCGGCTCTACAATGACGCGGATGTGGATGAATGAATGAATGAATGGATGGATGGATGAGAGACGGGGTTATGGATTTTAATTTTAATTATCAGTTCATTTGCTAATTTTTTTTTAATTAAATTTTTTAATTAAATTTAGAATTTATTGTTTTTCTTTTTTTTTTTTTTTTTTTTTAAATTTAAATATTTTGAACACACTGTAAATTAAGAAAAAAAAAAAAAAACAATAATTTTTTTAGAAATAAATTATAAATTTTTAAATTTTAAATTTTTAAACTTTTTAAACTTTTTTAACTTTTCTAATTTTTCCAACAATAAATTTTTTATTTTCTTATTTTCTAGCAAAAAAAAATAAAAAATTAAATAAAATAAAATATTATTATATATTCTCTCTCTCTCTCTAACTCTATCTCTATCTATCTCTCTCTCTCTGTCTCATTTCTATTAAAAATATAAAATATATTAATTATTTTTTTTTTTAAATATTATTAATTTTTTTTTTTTTTGTTTTAACCGTCATTTTTTTGTCCTAAAATTAAATTTTTTTATTTTGTTTTTTATTATTTTTTATTATATTATTCTCCTCCTACTCCTGCTCCGTCTCCTTCTCGTCCGTCACCGTCACTCCTTCTCCTACCGTTGCTGCTGCAAAACGCCCGGTTCTTTATGCCACGCGCAACACACACAACCACCCCCTCCCCACCTCTAATTTCACATAATACGACATTTTTCTTTTCCTTGTGGATCTCCCTAAAAGAAATTTTAATAAAAAAAAAAAAAAAAAAAACAAAAAAAAACAAAAAAAAAACAAAGAAATATTAATTTTTAAAATTTTTGAAAAATTAAAAATTATATACGAAAAAAAAAAAAAAAATTAAAAAAAAAAAAAAAAAAAATGAATGATCGAAAAATTAAATAAATTAATTTTTAATTTTTTTAATTAATAATAATTAATTAATTAATTAATTAATAATAATTAATTAATTTTTTATGTTTTGTTTTTATATTAAAAAAAAAATATTTCATCCATTTCCATTTCCATTTCCATTTTTTTTTTTAATTTTTAATTTTTAATTTCTTTTCCATTTTAATTAAATTTTAATTTTTAATTATTATTAATATAAAACACAAAAATACACAAATTTTTAAAAAAATTAATTAAAAAAAAAATATGCAAACTCTAAAAAAATTTTAATTAACAAAAAAAAGCATTTTTAAAAATAGAAAAAAAAAAAAAAATTAATAAATTAAAAAATTAAGTTTTTAATTTATAATTAATTTTTTTTTTATTTTTTTTTAGAGGTACGACTAATTTTTTGTGCGGTTTTTTTAATTTTTTTTCTGTTCTTGTTTCTAAAATTAAGTGTGTTTTAATTAGTTTTTTTTTTTTTTTTTTTCTTTTTAATTAATTAATTTTAATTAATATATATTTTTTATTTTTTTTAATTTTTTTTTGTTTTTTTTATATTTTTAATAATTATAAAAATAAAACCGTTTCCCATATTTTTATTATTATTATTATTTAGTTTTTAATTTTAATGTTAATTTTAATTTTTAATTTTTAATTTTTAATTTTTAATTTTAATTTTACCGAAACAAAACTAGAAATTATTACAAAAACATAAATTTAAAATACAATTAAATAAGAAGAGGTAGGAGGAGGAAGAAGAAGACAAATTAAAATTAAAATTAATTATTAAGGCAATGTTTTGTTTTTGTTTGTGAATTAATTGACGATGTGTTTAAAAATTTAATTAAAAAATTAGAAAAAAATTAATTAAATTTGAAAAAATTTGTTTTGCATTTTTTTTTTATGTTTCTTAATTTGATTTGTGTGTGGCTACCCCCTCCCCCCTCCCTCCGCCCGGGAACACATGGAACCGAAAGCACTAAAACAATGCATTAATAATTTTCGATTAAAGGGTGATTCTGATAGTTTTTGAAAGTGGTGGTGGTGGTGGTGGTGGTGGTTGATGGTGGAAGTGGTGATTCAGGCGGGTTGGTACAACACAAAAACGGGAGGGTTTTTTGTTTTTTGTGTGATTTGTCTGCTGAAATATATTATCAAATTAAATTATAAATTGAAAATGTGTGTGTGTGTGGGTGTGTGTGTGTGTGACTCATAAGCGCGCCCAATATTGGCGCACTGTAAATTGGAGGAGGACGAACTACAAACCACAGCGTCCATTAAAAAAGTGTATTTTAGTTATAATTAAACCGGATTTTTTGTGAAATACTGCCAAACAGCAGCTTGTTCGCATAATAAAATATAAGAAAAAAAAAATTAAGTGTTGCCACATTAAAAATTAACTTTATAAAACTTAAGTTTTTGGGAACATTTAATTTATAATTAATGAAATTGATTGGCGCGACCAAAGGGTCATAAACTTAAAGTTTTTATTTTTAATCAAATTATTCTGCAACACCGAACACTATCACAACGACCACCATCACCACCACGACCACCATCACCACCACCACCACCTTCCGTCTTCCTGTTTTCTTTTTCTATTTCCATTTTAAAACATATTTTTGAATCACCCTTTCTGATTCTGATTGCGGCGCAAAACACAAAACTAAAAAGCATATTCTGAAAAAACCGGTTTGAAAAATGTACCGATACGTTTGTTTTGTTTTTTTTCTATTTCTGTTTTCTTAAAAAATGGCACCGCCGCGCGCGCTCTATTTAATAAAAAAAAAAAATAAAAATAAATCAGGTACGCAATTGTTGAATGGCGAAAGGCATTCCGTTTTTTCAGAATTTTTTGTTCTTGTTGTTACAAAAAAAAAATTAATTTACAAACAAAAAAGAGAAAAAAAAAATAAAATAAAAATTAAATGCAACAATTAATTAATTAGTTTAGTGATAGCGATAGCGCAAAAGTGATAATAAAAAAAAGAAGATTACAAAACACAAAAATAAAAAGCTTAAAAACTATAAAAAAAAAATATTTAAAAACAAAATTGTTGATTTTTTTGTTTTTATTGTTGTTTATTATTTTTTTTGATTAATTTTTTTTTCCATTTTTTTAATTTTTTGAATTTGCCATTTTTATTTATTTTTTTTTTTTTTTGTTCTTTTGTTTTCTGTTTTGCAGCTGGTTTTTCTTTTTTTTTTTTTTTAATTATTATTTTAGCGTCACCCCGTTGTCGCACACACGTCCACCGGTTGGCCACATCTCATCCATTCACTGTGTTGTTGTTGTTGTAGTTGTTGTTGTTGTTGTAGTTGTTGCACGTCATTCACATGAAAGTCATATTTTGTGCGCCGGCGGCATCGCGTTGTTGTTGTTTATTTTCTACGTCGTAGTCTTCGTAGTCGTCGTCGTCGTTGTCAACAAAAAAAAAAATGTACCGTGCGCTATGTGAGGCGTGCCATCGTTACACTGAGTTTATTGTCTTTTTTTTCTCAATGTTGTTCATTTGTTTTTGTTGTGTTTATGGGTGTGTGTGTGTCTGTGTGTGTGTGAATTTTGTTTGTGGTTTGTTTATTACAATGTGATAGATGGCGTAATAGCGCAAATACATGCACGAGCGCAAATTAATATGACTTTGATGAATTGTGATGAGTTTGTTGGTTGGTGTTTTGTTGTTTTTCACGTTGACAATGAAATGCGGCGGCGGCGATGGGATGGTTTTTTATTTATTATATTTTTTTTTTTGTTTTTTATTTTGTTTTGTTTTTTGTTTTTTTTTTTTTTTTTATGGCAAATGAGGCAGAAGATGTTGTTGATTTTTTTGTGTTTTTTAAATTGTGTGTTTTTTTTTTTACCAAAATGAAAATAATCGCTGCTTATTTTATAACATTTTTGTAAGCAAATCGTAGCGAAAGAGACGGAGAAGAGATAAAATAGGAAAAAAAATTAATTTTTTTTAAAGAAATATGACAACGTTGTAAAAAAAAAAAAAATTAAATAAAATAAACAATTGTTGAATGTTTTTTGGTTTTTTGTATGTGTTGGTTGTAGTGGTGGGGTGATTGTAATGATGGTGGTGATAGTTGATTGATTGGTTGGTAGTTGTGTGGTGATGATGGTGATGGTAGTTGGTGGTAATTGGTGGTAATTGGTGGTAATTGGTGGTAGTTGGTGGTAGTTGGTAAAGGTGAATGTAAGTATTTTTTTGAATTTGGTTAATTTTCAAAAAGTAAAAAAAATAAAAAACAAATAAATGACGGTTGAAATAAACCGAAAAAAAAAAAACAACAAAATTAAAGAAAAGAGAAAAAAAAAAAAAAAACAAAAACAATCAATTTATTTTTTTTTTTGTAAATGAAAATGTCAAACAAAAAACCAAAAACAAAATATTAAAAAAATAGTAAAATCAAAATTTTGGTTTTTCTATTTCATTTTTAAAAAAAATCAATTGAAATTAGAGCGTACCCCTACTGAAGACGAACTACTCGATACTGGTCGTACCTGCTGATGATACATTTCTTCATTTGTGCCGGCGCCGCCACCATAACCGCCCATTTCACGGTGACGTGATGCATGACTTGATACCTGATGTCTTACACGTTCGGAGGCGGCCACTTCCTGTACCATTTAAATGAAAAACACAAAGTTAATTAACGGTAAATTGTGATTAACATATACAAAAATAAAATACCCCTATTGAAACACAAAACAAAAATGGATGGGCTCAGGAATCCCGAATTATAAACAAAATATGCAAAGCACAAATAAAATATTGGGTCTATAACTAAGTCGTAAGGGGATAATCTGATGGGGTGTTGTAAGTAGTATTTTGCTTGTACGCAGTGTGTGAAGTGGCAATACTTTGCTATTGTAGTAGAAGAAAACAGCAGCAGGAAACTTGGAAGCTTTACCGCAGTGAGAAGATCCATGTTAAAAACGGAAGAAGAATTAGCATTGACATTAGATGTTACCCAAGCACAAGTGTTTTGCAAACGTTCCAAAGAAAATGGGAATGGTCCTAAAGCTATCGTATTGCGTATACCGCACATGAACATTGACGGAAAGACGGCCGGAAAATCGGCAAAACAATGTGTGTGCAAATTTTGATTCAAAAACATTCAATTTTGTATCGAATTTTGTGACTGGTGATGAAAAGTGGATCCATTACAATAATCCAATAAAAGTATGAAAACATGGGTGGAAGACAGGTGAACCAGATCCATCGACACCAAAACGAAATATTCATCGTGTTCTAAGGTTATTCTGTGGTGGGACCAATGCTTGGTGTAGCTGCTTAAACCGGGATCACTGCCGGGAACGTTGCCGAGAACAATTAATCTGATTGAGCTGAGCATTGCATCAAAAGTAGATTAATATGAATTATGACATTTCTTGAATAATACCAATGTGCCATGGTTTTTGTTAGTGGTTATGCCAAACCCAGACTTAACAAACGGTACAAGACCTTACTTGAATTGAAAAAATTAAATACATTTTTTTGTTTTGAAATAAGTAAACACAAAAAAGTTAAACATACCTCTCCTTCGTTGGTCAACAATTGCGTTTTCATATTGTCACCGACAAACCATTTTTGATGTTTCATAACAATATTAACGGGTGGTTCATGATTAGCACCAACATCTGATGACCATATGGTAATCACACCGTTACCATCGATTTTAACCGAACGATGTAATTTAAATATTGTTTCATTGGCACCGGCTAAACGTACAATTTGCCAACCGCCTAAACTTATTTCCTAAAATAAATCAGAGCAAAAGAAAAAAAGTTGGTATTAATTTCAGCCATCATCTAACAACAAAACCTACACACAAAAAACCCATCCCCTAGTCCACTTACCTTATTACTTTTATTATGTAATTTTATAAATTTACCCTCTGGATCGGCTTCTAATATTTCGACATCACCTTTGGCCGAAGCGGTTACCGAAAAATCCGATAAATTACGTTCTTCAGATTCTTCGACAATAGTACGTTTACGTTTTAGACCACCGGCACTGCCACCAGAAAGACCACCGCCACCGCCACCGCCGCCGCCGCCACCACCGACCCCACTCATACCCAATGGCGTACGTGTTGGTGTACGACGTACAATTGGTGTTGTACGGCCACCGATGCCACTGGTGCGTAACGATTGTGACATCTGGATTGATGAACCGCTGCCACCGGTCGGTGTTATATTTAAACGTTGTTCTTCGCCGCGTAACAGTTTATCGTAGGCCGCAATTTCTAAATCTAATGATACTTTAATATCCATTAAATCTTGATATTCTTGTAATTGTAGTGCCATCTCTTCGCGTAACCGTGCCAATTCGGCTTCGTCGTCAGCACGACGTGCACGTTCGGCATCCAACAGCATTTCTAAATCTCGTATGCGTGCACTCAACGACGAATTAATGGCCTCCAATTCACCAATCTTTGAATTTAATCCATCGATACGTGAACGGGTTATACGTAATTCTTCGATTGCAGCACCCGCCGCCTTTTCATTGCGTTGGGCCGCATTCTGTAAATTCTTTATTTTTGCATCAAATAACATTTCGATTTCATCACGATTGGCACGCATTTGACCCTCGTATTGATCACGAAGCTCTTGTAATGATTGTTGTAATTTTGCTTCATATTGTTCCGTTAGGCGACCATCAATTTCAGTGATTTCCACTTGACGACGCGTACGCGTTTCCGTCAATTCTTGGGCATGAATTTGATCTTTAAATGTCAATTCTTCGCGTAAACTTTGTACTGTATTTTCTAAATCGACGCGTGCCAATGTTTCTTCTTCCAAATTTTTTCGTAAATCATCCAATGTTTTACGTAATTTATCATTTTCTTTTTCCATGTCTTTGGCATCGTCCAGTGCCTTTTTACGATCCACACATGCCTGATTATATTTTGCACTTAAATCGGCACAACGTGTCTCATACATACGTGCACTATTTTCGCTTATCATTAGCTCTTTGATTTTTTTGTCTAATCTGTTTGAAAGAAAGAAAGAAATAAAAATAGAAAAAAAACGGTTAAAAATTAATTAATTAACGGTTAAATTTTAAAAATTCTAAACCTAAACGTTAACATTTCCGTGGTATTTTATCATATGGAAATAGTATCGAAATTATAACGGTAACCGCTGTCATTATGTGAAACAAAAACTTTAATTACGGAGAAAACCAACACACACACACACACACACACACACACACACACACACACACACACACACACACACACACACACACACACACACACACACACACACACACACACACATAAAAGTCAAGTTAAAACATGCGACAATGTACGGTTTTTAATAACAAGTTGGGTGTTAGCAGCACAACAATTAATTTGACACGTTCTTATTAAGGACTCCGGAAGAGTAATTTCATTTTCATTAGATGTTTGGAGGAGAATAACGAAGATGTGAAGAAAATACAACAATTACAACGTTTAGTTTTTGTTGGCAAGGAATGGGGGGGAGATTTGAAAAACTTTTGTAAATTCTCTGGTTTTCAATGAAACAAATAACAGCCCACAAACATTTCGATAATAAATTGAAAAAAAAAAGAACTATTTAAAATTACTTGCCTCACTTTCCCCTACAATAAACTACATGTTTTAATTTTTTATTTTCTCAATTATTATTTCAAAAATAAACCGACTCTGCTTTTTTTTAAATTGTTTTAACATTACCGAATTTCGGTGTAAATGGAATGCGGCCGGGGGAAAGAAAAACGAAATGTTTTTTAAAGGGAAATATAAAACAACAACAAATGTACCATAAATAAAAATTTCATAGAATCATATCGTAATTTTTGTCTATTTTTGGAAATGACACCATACACAAGAATAACAACAACAACAACAACAACAACACAGCAACAACAACACAGCAACAACAACAACCAACCGAAACAGAAAACATTAAAACATAAAACAGAAGACCCCGAAGACAGAAAACAGAAACAGAAAAATAATAAATAAATAAAAACGTTTAGAAAATTTATTTAACAATTTTTTGTTGTTGTTGTTGTTGTTGTTGTGTTGTGTTGTTGTTGTTGTATTTTTTTTTTTTTTATGGTTTTATTGTTTATTTTTAAAAATTATATTTGAAACGCAAACATATTTTATTTTAATAATAATAATAAAAAATACGTGCGCGCGCATAAGTTTTTTTTTTTTTCGTTCGTTAGCAACCAAATGTTAATCTTTTTTTAATTTTTTTTTTGTCGACTAAACACACACACACACACACACACAAAACAAACCATTTCCATTTGATGATGTTTTTGTTTTGCGTTAATGTTCATTTGTTTAACGAAAAAATTAAATACAGAGAGATAGAGAGAGAGAGAGAGAGAGAGATAAGAAAGGATAATAAAAGGCAAAAATGATGAGGTAAAAGAACTTAAAAAATTTTAGCTGGCCCGTAAATGTCGGACGCGAAGCGTTATTTATTTAATTAATTGAATTGTTGTCGTTTTGAGGTGATAAGATGAAAAATAAAATGAACCGATATTTTAAGGCTAATGTAATGAATTCATGATAAAATTTACATTGTACATCGCCGCAACGTGGGACGACAGGTGTATTGAATATTAAGTTAAGTTAAGTTAAATTATTGTTTGCACCACCGTGCATTTTTTGTATTTGTGTACTTTCTCATCATCACATACAAACCAATATCATTCCGGTTGATTGGCCACTTTTTTCAAATATCACTTTGGATTCGCTATAGACTCGTTTGGCGACGTTGGACGGTGTCGGGCGCGGACAGTAGGTTTTATTATATTTTTTTTTTTTTTTCAGTATTTAATAAGAATTGTGCAAAAAAATCACACACACACACTCATTAAAACACAAAAAAAATATATAATTCTCAATACAAGAAATAAAATTGATGATGTTCAAGGCATCTGCGCTGGCTGCTGTTGCGGCTGTTCTTTATTGCTTGCGTCACATATTAAAATAAATATTTCTATTTTTATAAATAAAAATTCATTTGATCATCAGTTCGCGCTTTTTTTTTTTTTATTTAAACATTAAATTTCAAAGAAAAAAATATTATCTGGCCACCTTCAAAATGTGTGTGCGGGTGTGCGGTTGTATGTATAAAATAAGAATGGAATGTGTTAGATTGTTTATTGACTTTTTACAGTCGAACGAAGAAATTTTTGTAATCCACATGTTGGAATTAATGGAAGAGGAGGAGACAGACGACGTGAATGTAATCACACAAAACATAAAATACTTTATCAATTCATATGAAATCATCGGACGCTACTGGATTTTAATTTTATATTTATTCACTCTCAATTATGTGTAAAATTAAAATAATTTGTAAAAATGAGGTTTTTTTTTTTTTTCGTTGGTAAACACAAAAATTATAGTAATTTTGTAAACAATCTTCTTCTTCTTCTTCTTCTTCTTCTTCTTCGGCTTGTGCTTCAGTCACACATTTTTTTTTCTCGTGTACAAACAAATTTTTGGAAAATAAATTATATACAAAATCGACAGAATAAAGGCCTTCTGTTAAATTTACTGTTAAATTAGTAGTAGTAGTAGTAGTAGTAGTAGTAGTAGTAGTAGTAGTAGTAGTAGTAGTAGTAGTAGTAGTAGTAGTAGTAGAAGAAGAAGAAGAATCGGTAAATTATAAAATAAAGTATTGAAACAACTGACGACGACATCGCAAACATAAAAAAAAAATAAAATGTATAATTTGTAATTTTTTGGTGACACACAAACAATATGGATATTTTCTCTGTTGCTGTCCTGTGTACAATTCATTACCCAAAGACGCCCAATAACGGTAGATTTGAATTCAACACATCGTTGTCATAAAAAGTAAGGTTATGGCTTTAGTAAACATTCGAATATATTTATGTGATTTTGTATTTTTGATTGGATACAATTAACGATTAAAAAAATTAATGTTTATATCGTTATTCTTTGTGTGTGTCGGCCGGTGTACGGTAACGCGTACCTCATTTCAAAAACAAACGAAGACAAAATGAATGTAAAAAGAGGAAAATAAAAAATGAGGGCAACCCACCCCATTTTTTTTTCTTTCTTTCTTTCTTTCTTTCTTTTCCTTTTGCGTTATTTATTGACAAAAAAAAAAAACCATAAAATTGATTTTAATCGACAACAAAAAAATGAAAAAAATAAACAAAAACAAAGGGAGTGCTGGGTTTTTGTGGGCGCACCAATTTTTAACATAATCAAAACAATTATTTTTTATCGAAATATTTTACAGTGGTAATCAAAAATTTTCGTAAATTTTAAGGTAACACGATGGTGCCACATCATATTTTATTTTATTATTTACTTCCGTTAAGGTTTCGGTCACCGTTTGGATTTTTTTTTTTTTTACTTTCTTCGTCTCAAAAATCGTTTAAATTAATTAGAATTCGGTAAAAATATTTCATAAAACTACAGATAACCTCACTTTTTTTACTATATTTTTCATTAATTGAATAGAGTACGATAACCTCACTTTTCTTCCTATATTTTCCATTAAATGGACAGAGTTTCGGTTACCGTTTCGATGCAATTTTAAATTATGGTAAAAAAACCCATTTTTTTAATTACCTCCCCGTCCTCAAAAATGGTTTAAATTAATTAGAATTCGTAAAGAATTTCATAAAACTACGGATAACCTCACATTTCTTATTATATTCTCCATTAAATGGATAGAGTTTCGATGACCGTTTCGATACAATTTTAAATTATGGTAAAAAAAACCCATTTTTTTAATTACCTCCCCATCCTTAAAAATCGTTTAAATTAATTAGAATTCGTAAAGAATTTCATAAAACTACGGATAACCTCACATTTCTTATTATATTCTAAATTAAATGGATAGAGTTTCGATGACCGTTTCGATACAATTTTAAATTATGGAAAAAAACAAACCTCCCGCCCTCCAAAAACCCATTAAATTAATTATGATTCATAAAATATTTCATAAAACTACGGATAACCTCACTTCATTTCAAAATCATATTCTTATTATTTGCCGCTTCATCTACGAATAACATTTCGAATTTCTCTATAGTTTACTTCAAACACAACACAAAAATCATTTAGCTAAACACAATTCCATTTCCATTCCATCCAGATCATCTCGTCTCAGGGTTTTCTGTATTTATCAATGTCATAACAATTATACGATCGTACGTATTTTGCCGTGTGACGACACATTTCAAGAATTTTTATATAGCACGCGACTATAAAAATGTTTTAGGAAATACAACAAAAAAACACACACATAACCTTAAAATATTGGATAAATGTTATTGAAATTCCAACAACAACAACAACAACAACAAAAATGAAATAATTTTTATGGCATCATTTTTAAATAAATTTTCCATTTCAAATGCACGACATTGAACTATTTTTATACACCACCACCAATTTTTTCCCGCCATTTTTATAACCATTTTGTAATTTTTCTATAAATATTAAGTAATTGTTTGTTGTTGTTATATTGTATATTTAATTATAACAGTAAATATAGATTTTTTTCTATGGATTTTGGATGTGAAATGTATCGTTGTGCGTGTGTGTGTGTGTGTGTGTGGATAGTAGTGGAGATGGTGGTTTTATGACCACTATAAAAATGATATAGAAATACAATAAAGTTGTTTTGTACTTATTTAATTAAAAATGTAAATAAACTTGTATTTGGAGAGAAAACAACTCAAACGACACCGACAACGGACAACGACGACGACGACGACGACGACGACGACGACGACGACAATGACAACGACAACGGCTACGACAATGGTGAGAATTATGACATAATATTCTGTATTTATTTATACATTTTAACACTTAAATAATACTCTTAACACACACACACACACATTACACGTTTTTATTTATATATTTCAGATTAAATAACAACGCAAAGTTTGCGACATTGAATTTTAATGGGATGATGATATCATTTGAAATAATTTAATAATAATAATAATCAATTTTAATATTAAAAATTCGTTTTTCTTTTCATCATTTCATTAAAAATATTCCAAAAAATATTTTCGTTTTGCAGTGAAATCATAAAATATTGTATTCATAGAGTGGTGACCACAGTAAATTTTATGTCACGCATTCGCATGCAAAACATTTAAAGTAAAATGATGATGATGATAATGATGATGGTATTTTTTTGGCCATACACACAATTGCAATGTCATTGAACTTTTTTTTTATTAACTCTAATGTGTTGTTTCATCAGTTCATTGTACATTTACAACTTAAAATTACGCGTAACACACACACATTAGCTTGGAATTTGTATTCGTTACTATTATGATGATTCTTTTATTTCTACTACTAATTCGGATACTACAACTTCGGATACTACAATACTACTATTTATTTGTTTGTACAAGGAGAGAGAGAGAGAGAGAGGACGTTTGCTGCACGTCAAAATCGATTAGATCGCTTAGAAAAAACGACAAACGTAAACGGTGACAGTGTTTTGAATGAATACGTTATACTTAAACAACAAATATTTTATGGTATCAGTTACTTTCTTAACCATCAACCTAACCTCCCCCCCCCCCCCAATGCCTGCCTTCCGCCTCTGCCCATCCCAAACATTATCAAACGCCCCACAAAAACAATGTGAAATTGAAAACTATAAATAAATGGAAAATAAAAAAAGTGTCGCTTGGTTTTTTTTTTGGTGACAGTTGACTTTCATCCACGACTTCTCTCCCTTCCCGTCCTCCACCTCAGTCTCATTTTTTTCAGAGCAATTGTGGTCGACCCTTAAATTACTATCGAATGGGATACAATAATGGTTGAACGGTGATCGATAATTTTAAAGCAAACATTTTTTTGGTTGTGAAATACAAGAATTTTGATGTCCACGTTGCCGGGAAAAGGTATTAAATACGTTAAATTACAAGAATACGTAACGGTAAACCGGTTATCGGAACAAAAGTTATTACTAAACCAAATTGTTGTTTAATTTGAAAAATTCACTGGGAAAATGGAACAAAACCGTTTAGTAAAACCTATGGAATCAAGTAAAAAAATAGCTAAATTCCAGCAATTACCGTTGAGTGTACAGAAAAATCAATCAAAAACCGGTGATCCTGACCTAATTTATAACGGAAATTGTACGTAATGTAACTCAAAAATGTTCAATAAACCACACTGAATGCATTGCCGGCGATTAGAATATTTGTATCGATGCGCGATGAATGGGATGGGGCAGATGGAAAACATTTTTGTTACGGTGTCCACAAAATCCATTTTACTTGTTTGTAACACAATTTTTACTACCACTTAGTCGTTTGTGTGTGTGTGTGTGCTTAAAAATTAATTAAAATAAATATCCATACAAGGCCCATTGCATGATAATGAACCATAAAAAAGAATATATAATTTTTTGTTGTTGTATTTTATCAAATAATAATAATATTTCAAAATTTTTATGTTAATTTTTCTACTTAAGTAATTTTCGTATAAATAAAATTAACATATAATCGTCGAAACGTAAACACAAAAAAAAATATGTGTATTTATTGTTGAAGAAAGGAGGAGAGAGAGAGAGAGAGTGACAAGGAAAAAGTACCAGAGATTATTATTTATATTTCTGCTATGATGTCATTGTTATTTCCAATCATGCGTTGTTTATTTTATTTATTTATTTACTTACTTAAAAAAAATAATAATAATAATAATTTAATAAAATGGTGGTGTGGTGATGGTATAAATGTAACGCTACTGTGCGCATGTGTTTGTGTCAGATTGTACAGTAAAATCTTTTTCTGTTTATTGTTTTAATTCAATTTTACCATACATTACAACGTTCGTTCGTGTGGCCTACGTGTGTTCTAAAGAAAATGTAAATGTGAATGTGTTCATTTTTCGTATTCGATGATCGATTCGTTAATCGCAACCGCTGTCCAACCCTCCCACACCTTCTCCACCAACACAAAACAAACCATATTGTTCGCTATTGTTTGTACTTAGCTAACGAGAATGGAAAACTACCGTAACCCGATGTGATCAATCAACACATTGAAACTGTAGGTTTTGCGCAAAACTCTATCGGTCAACTGTAAACAGCAAACCATAATATAACCGTAGGCAAAAAATTCGATCGTATATTTAAATTAGGTCTATTATTTTGCCAGAAATTGTGTTGTGTTGTGTTAATTGTTTGTGTGTCGATCATTCCGTTTTACATGTACAAAAGAATTTACTGTAAAATGCCGTTGAGAGGAAAAACAAAGTAACACACTCATATTTTATAATTTTTAATGACATAATGTTTACAACAACAACAACAACAACTATTTAACATTATTATAAATATAAATAATGACATCATCATCATCATCATCATCATCATCAATTGAAAATCAATCGTGTGTATATTTTCACATTCTCAAAACTTAAACTATGACATCACACCAAAGCACGCAATGTGTGTGTGTGTATGTAAATTGAAAACACACAATAGCAGCAATAACAACAACAACAACACAAGAACAAATGGGAAAGTGGAAGACCCACGCAATAATAATAGGAAAAAAAATAATAATAATGTGTGTGGAATTTTTACATTTTTAACCGGCAAATAATTAGCGCGGCGCTGATCCTAAACAAATGAATTTACCAATACGCAAACAATATTTATTTTTTTGTAATATTTTATAGGTTATGTTAAAAATATGTGGTAAAATTTAAATAAATAAATAAATTAAAAAAACCATAAAAAAACTTACCTTTGTTTTAAATCATCATTTTCCTCCCAGAACCGTTTCACATCAATTTCCAATTTGGCTTTTTCACGTGCCATTTCGTCCAATAGTTTACGTGCGTCGGCCAATTCATGTTCATACATTTGTTTAACATTTGATGTTTCACGATTTATTGTTTCGCGTGCCGTTTGTATTTCGAGGGTGAGCCGTGAATTTTCACCTTCTAAAAATCGTACCTTATCAATGTAACAGGCCAGACGATCGTTTAAATTTTGTAGTTCAACTTTTTCGGCTATGCGACTGTGACGCGTTGGACTCAATGGACTGCCTGGTCGCATATTGCCGGGCACTGGTGTTGATGTTCCCGGTGGTGGCATATTCGATGGTGTTTGTCTTCCTGTACTAACTCGTTGTTTTCCTTTGCTTGCCATTAGCTACAACACAAAATCGTAAAACTTTTATTTTTTGCACACGAAAAATAATTTTCAAATTTTATTTTGTTTTTTGTTTTTTTTTGTTATTTTTTTAAATAAATTATTTCGGGCAGTTTACGAAAACATTGGACAAAAAAAAACATTAAAAATTATAAAAAAATATAAAATATTTGCCGACTATTTTTTTTTTTTTTTTTTAATACGGTAATGGACCGCTACTGATTTATATTGTTTTTTTAAAAAAAATTTTTGTAAAAATAAAAATATGATGGAAAAAAAGAAGCCCCCCCCCCCACCACGTCGCTATCACATACGCACACAAAACATACAAACGCAACACACACAACACACACACAGACGCGCGCGCGCACACACAACAATGGTTGACAAGGAATCGCGGCAAAATTTCAATGAATTTTTATTTGGGGGTGACGACTGTAATTTTATGTGTAACATAAAAATGTAATTTAAATGCGGTACTTTTGTGAATAGAGAAATGAAAGAGAAATGGAAAAAAAAAAAAAAAAAAAAGACACTTTGAAAAAGAAGAAGAATATTCTATTTTTATAGAATTTTTAATATTTTATTTTTCCAATTTACAAACCGTTTTTTTTTTCTATTGCACAACAATTTCGTTTTCGTTGTACACAATCAAAATTTAAAATAGTTTAATTAATTTATTATTAAATTATTGTTTGAAAATTTTTTTTTATTTTTCCACAAACACAAAACACACAACCACAAAAAAAAAAAAAAACACTTTTAATCGAAGCCACGCTAAAACATCAACTGACAACTTTTATAATTTTTATTTATTAACTATAGCCCCGCACCGCACAATACCAAACCTCACTCACTCACAACTAATAATAAATAAATAATCTCTAATAATAAAAATGATGACATAAATAAAAAAATTATGCTGTACATTGAAATGCGCGCATGTGTGTGTGCCGGTTTTTGAAATAAAAAAAAAAGTGAGGCGGCGGTGGCGTGCCTGCCAGTGACTATTTGCTTGGCTACGTGTCTCTATGTGGTGTGCGGTGTGTGCGTGTGTGTGTGTGTGTGTGTACATTTTTGTTATATATAAAAAGCGAATCATCATGTCCCCACAAACATTTATCAAACAAAAATGATACTAATTCAATCTAATTAATCGTTCGGTAAATTCAAAAGAGTATTTTTTTCCCAAGAGTGTTTCTAATGTTTGGCTATAATTAATTTCTCAATTGAGGTGTTTATCATAGAGCCCTCACCCCCCCCCCCCCCCCCCCACCCATCACCAATGGCGTGGCATATGGTTCTGGACCATAGAAAATAAATTTGATGGAAAAAATTTATTGTACCAGGTATAGGAGTATGAAATGAGGCGCCGCTGCCAATAAATGGCTGTACTTATATTAGTAATTGTGAAAGAGCCTTAATGCAATGTTTTTTTTATTGTTTTGACATCTGTCAACAACAACATTCAGAGTGTGGTAAATTCCATTTGTATTACAACAACATAAAATTTTATTGTGTTAAAAAAATGTCAAAATTTTGTGCCTTCAACAAACGATTTGCGGGTATCATTAGTTTTTTTTTATCATTTAAAAGAAAAACACAAATGAATCTCAACAAATGCTTGTAGAAGCTTTTTGGTGATCATGCTCTATCATTAGCAACATGCAAAAGATAGTTTCAACAATTTAGTATAGACAAAGATTTTGATTTGAGAAATGAAGAATGTGGAAGACCACCAAAAAAAAGTTTAAAGACAATCAGAATTGCAAGCATAAGTTGGACGAAGATGATACACACAAATTCAAAAACAACTTGCAGAAGCCTTAGAAAAACAATTTCTAATCGTTTAAAAGCAATGGGAAAGATTCAAAAGTGTGTGCAAAAATGGGTTCCACATGAATTGATGTGAAACTGGCAACAAGAAAATCGAAAAATCATTTGTGAATTGCACCCGTCAACGATACAAAAGGAAGTTTTTTTTGCATCGAATCGTGACGGTGGTGATGAAAAGTGAATATATTTTGAGAATCCTAAACGTAAAAAATCATGGATTACACCAGGTAAAGCAGCAACATCGACTGCAAAACCAAATTCGGATTCGGTAAGAGCAGAATGCTTTGTGTTTGGTGGTGGGATCAGGAAGGTGTGGTTTATCATGAACTTTTGAAACCTGGTGGAAAACTGTTAATACGGTTCGCCACCCAACAACAAATAATCGATTTGAACCATGCCATTATTAGATAACCGACCATGGAATGGACAGAAAGAAAGAAAAAATCTGTTAAGGTAATTTTGCAACATGATAATGCAACAGCACACAAAGCAAAACCAGTTCAGGATACGATAAAGTCGCTTGGATGGGAGCTGTTACCACACACCCGCCCGATTCACCAGACTTGGCTCCTTTGGACTACCATCAGTTTTCATCGATGGGACATGCTTTGAAAGAACAGCACTTCAAAACATCTGCGGAAGTTGAAAATTGGCTATCTGAATGGTTTTCGTCCAAAGGAACACCATTTTTTCGACGTGGTATACGAAAATTGCCTGCTGAAAATGGTGGTTAAAATGTGTAGAAAGCGCGATGGAAGTTATTTTGAATAAAATATTTTGGATTTTTCTATTCTAAATAATGTGTATTTCTTCCTTTCATACTCCTATACCTGGTACTTATTGTTAACGTACGATTGTTCAATAATTGTTTGTTGGGATATTTGGTATGTGCATTTTTAGGTGTGTCTCCGTCACCAGTATCTCATTCTGTGTTTATGTGTGTGTGTGTGTGTGTGTTTGTATGCGGCACTAAATTTTACCATCTGTTTCGACATTTAACATTTATCGAATTTTTACAATAAATTCATTTTAAAACATATGCAAAAAATAAATTTGTATAAAAATAAATATAAATATTTTATTTTAAATTACGGATAAAATTTTTAATATGAAATTGAGATATTTTTCTTCATCAAAATATACATACACCACACACACACACACACACAGACACACACACCATCGCATTAGATTATTTATTTTATAATAAAAAAAAGTTATAAAATTAGAGAGTTGACGGCATTGGCTGGCCTAGACACAAAATCGAAATAGCAATAATTATATGTGAAAAAAAAGGTAAATGTTCCAATTCAATGAAATAATTTATTCACTCATTGGATTACGTAATGTTTATCGAAATAGATTATTATTAATTCAATACGACGCACAAATAATATAAAATTTGTATGAATAAAAATGGTTGTGTGTGTGTGTGTGTGTGTGTGTGTGTGTGTGTATTTAGTATTTACTTATCAATTCAATTCCATTTACATTTACACTCACATAATTTCTAACTAAATATGACACACATGAAGTTCTTAGTCATGTGTAAAGAAATTAAATATGAATAATCAGCGACGATCAGCGATAAAATATATGTGCGAAAAAAAAATTTGACATAAAATGTCATCTACAAAATGAAGTCATAAAAAAATAAAGGCTTAATTAATTGTTTGACCGTCAATTTTGATTGTATAAAAACAAACAAATGATTATGAGCAATCGGGCAATCGACGAGCTGATGTGTTTTCTTACATAAAATTGTTTACATTTGTAAATTTGCATAAATACTGAAATATTACAATTAAATTTTCAAACAATAACGTTTTCACTGTTCTTAAACAAAAGTAAGCAAATATGGGCCATTACAGCCATAAAATAAGTATTTTATTTCATCCCATTTAACAATTAACCCATTACCATAAAAATACACAACATAACCTATAATATATTAATGTTTTGTGATTTCTCGTTTGCATGCAATTTATCACAAGGATTGTAACGAATTTGTTTGAGAAATGTTCATACAATCGAAATAAAAAAAAATTATTTTCATCAACTGAAAATTGGTACAGAAATTTGAAAATTTGTCTTCCCAATTTACCATTTTTTCCAGAAAAACACAGTTCTGGACTGCGATTTCATAGAATTTGATTGAGAAATGTTCATACAATTGAAATTAAAAACTGTTTTCATCAATTGAAATGAAAATTGGTGTAGAAATCGGAAAATTTGTATTAGCGATTGACCACTTTTTCAGAAAAACACAGTTCAGGACAAGGATTTCAAAGAAATTGATTGCGAAATGTTCATACAATCGAAATTATAGATTATTTTCATTAAATGAGAAGAAATTTGGTACAGATATTGGAAATACTTCTTCCCAATAGACCACTTTTGCAGAAAAACACAGTTCTGGACTAGGATTTCATAGAATTTGTTTGAGAAATGTTCATACAATCGAAATCAAAGACTATTTTCATTAAATGAGAAGAAATTTGGTACAGAAATCCAAAACTTAGTATTAGCGATTGACCACTTTTTCAGAAAAATACAGTTCTGGACTATGATTTCAAAGAATTTCATTGAGAAATATTCATACAATCGATATGAAAGACTATTTTCATCAACTGAAATGAAAATTGGTGCAGAATTTGGAAAATTAGTATTAGCGATTGATCACTTTTTCAGAAAAACACAATTCTGGACAAGGATTTCAAAGAATTTGTTTGAGAAATATTTATACAATCGAAATCAAAGACTATTTTCATCAAATGAGAAGAAATTTGTTACAGAAATTGGAAATACTTCTTCCCAATTGACCACTTTTTCGGAAAAACACTGTTCAGGACTATGATTTCATAGAATTTGTTTGAGAAATGTTCATACAATTGAAATCAAAAACTATTTTCATCAAATGAGAAGAAATTTGGTACAGAAATCCGGAAATTAGTATTAGCGATTGACCACTTTTTCAGAAAAACTCACTTCTGGACTGCGATTTCAAAGAATTTCATTGAGAAATATTCATACAATCGAAATCAAAGACTATTTTCATCAACTGAAATGAAAATTGATGAAGAAATCGGAAAATTAGTATTATCGATTGACCACTTTTTCAGAAAAACACAATTCTGGACAAGGATTTCAAAGAATTTGGTTGAGAAATGTTCATACAATTGAAATCAAAAACTATTTTCATCAAATGAGAAAAAATTTGGTACAGAAATTGAAAATACTGCTTCCCAATTGACTACTTTTTCGGAAAAACACTGTTCAAGACTATGATTTCAAAGAATTTTATTGAGAAATGTTCATACAATTGAAATCAAAGACTATTTTCATCAAATGAGAAAAAATTTGGTACAGAAATCCGGAAATTAGTATTAGCGATTGACCACTTTTTCAGAAAAACTCACTTCTGGACTGCGATTTCAAAGAATTTCAATGAGAAATATTCATACAATCGAAATCAAAGACTATTTTCATCAATTGAAATGAAAATTAGTGCAGAAATCGGACAATTAGTATTATCGATTGACCACTTTTTCAGAAAAACACAATTCTGGACAAGGATTTCAAAGAATTTGGTTGAGAAATATTTATACAATCGAAATCAAAGACTATTTTCATCAAATGAGAAAAAAATTGGTACAGAAATTGGAAATACTTCTTCCCAATTGACCACATTTTCGGGGAAAAAAAAAACAGTTCAGGACCATTATCTTGATTGCCAAATTTTCCTTCACCAAAAAAGTTAATAAAACATACAAAAAATAAATTGTATTATTTACATCGGTAAAATAACACATAAATACGGACCACCCCTAAAACGTGATTTTAGGTTAAGTAAAAAAACAAAAAAACAACAATAATAAACTACGACGCAATATAAAAATTACAAAAACAAAATATTGTTAAAATAAAAAAAAGAAAGTACCATTTTATGTTCAGATGAATTATTTTCTTTTGTTCTATTCCTATCAGTTCTAATCGTTTTAATATTTCGGATTGATAAATTTATTTATTGTGTCTGGTTTTATCAATTTATATTTTCAACATCTTTTCAGCAAAATCAAATAAAAATATTTTAATGTTTTTGTGGTTTCCTACAAGAAAATTTAATCAAATAAACACACACACACACACCGCCATACAAACACACAGGCCAAGCACATAAAATGTGTATGAATATGTTTTAATTTCTGTGTGTTGTATGTAAATTTTTTTTTATCTTATCAAACAAACTAAAAACTAACCAAAAATTAAATAAATATTTAAATGTTTAATGTTATTCCTGTTAAATAGTATTTAAATTAAATTAATTTGTACAAAAATGATTGAAATGTGTAAATTAGAATTTATTATGAATTTATTTGTGTTTTTTCTGACTTTTACCTTCCATCGTTAGTTTTTCTCTCGATTGCTATATGTTTTTTGACATTACAAGTGACACTAGAAACAATCGTTTTTGGCTATTGGCCACATTAGCTGCATGTATTTAAATTGCCGGCAATTTTCGAATTGAAGTGAGTAAGCAACAATCGTTTTTGGCTATTGGCCACATTAGCTGCATGTATTTAAATTGCCGGCAATTTTCGAATTGAAGTGAGTAAGCAACAATCGTTTTTGGCTGTTGGCCATATTAGCTGCGTGTATTTAAATTGCCGGCAATTTTCGATTTCAAGTGAGTAGGCAATTTGAAATATATGCAGCTAATGTGGCCAATAGCCAAAAACGATTGTTTCTTGTGTCAGTTGTAATGTCAAAAAACATATAGCAATCGAGAGAAAAACTAACGATGGAAGGTAAAAGTCAGAAAAAACATAAATAAATTCATAATAAATTCTAATTTACACATTTCAATCATTTTTGTACAAATTAATTTAATTTAAATACTATTTAATAGGAATAACATTAAACATTTTAATATTTATTTAATTTTTGGTTATTTTTTAGTTTGTTTGATAAGATAAAAAAAAATTTACATACAACACACAGAAATTAAAACATATTCATACACATTTTATGTGCTTGGCCTGTGTGTTTGTATGTGGGTGTGTGTGTGTGTGTGTGTTTATTTGATTAAATTTTCTTGTAGGAAACCACAAAAACATTAAAATATTTTTATTTGATTTTGCTGAAAAGATGTTGAAAATATAAATTGATAAAACCAGACACAATAAATAAATTTATCAATCCGAAATATTAAAATGATTAGAACTGATAAGAATAGAACAAAAGAAAATAATTCATCTGAACATAAAATGGTACTTTCTTTTTATATTTTAACAATATTTTGTTTTTGTAATTTTATTATATTACGTCGCTGTTTATTATTGTTGTTTTTTTTACTTTACCTAAAGTCTCGTTTTAGGGGTGGTCCGCATTTATGTGTTACAAATATTTTACCGATGTGAATAATACAATAAATATGGCAAACTAGATAATGGTCCCGAACTGTTTTTTTTTTCCGAAAAAGTGGTCAATTGGGAAGAAGTATTTCCAATTTTTGTGCCAAATTTCTTTTCATTTGATGAAAATAGTCTTTGATTTCGATTGTATAAACATTTCTCAATGAAATTCTTTGAAATCCTTGTCCAGAACTGTGTTTTACTGAAAAAGTGGTCAATTTGGAAGACTTACCTTTCAACTTCTGTACCATATTTCTTCTCATTTGATGAAAATATTCTTTGATTTCGATTGTATGAACATTTCTCAATGAAATTCTTTGAAATCATAGTCCAGAAGTGAGTTTTTCTGAAAAAGTGGTCAATTGGGAAGAAGTATTTCCAATTTCTGTACCAAATATCTTCTCATTTGATGAAAATAGTCTTTGATTTCGACTGTATGAACATTTCTCAATGAAATTCTTTGAAATCCTTGTCCATAACTGTGTTTTACTGAAAAAGTGGTCAATTTGGAAGACTAACCTTTCAACTTCTGTACCAAATTTCTTCTCATTTGATGAATCTAGTCTTTAATTTCGATTGTATGAACATTTCTCAATGAAATTCATTGAAATCGCAGTCCAGAACTGTGTTTTCTGAAAAAGTGGTCAATTGGGAAGAATTATTTCCAATTTATGTACCAAATTTCTTCTCATTTGATGAAAATAGTCTTTGATTTCGACTGTATGAACATTTCTCAATAAAATTCTTTGAAATCCTTGTCCGTAACTGTGTTTTTCTGAAAAACTTGTCAATTGGGAAGACCAACTTTTCAACTTCTGTACTAAATTTCATATCATTTGATGAAAATAGTCTTTGATTCCGATTGTATGAACATTTCTCTATGAAATTCTTTGAAATCCTTGTCCATAACTGTGTTTTACTGAAAAAGTGGTCAATTTGGAAGACTAACCTTTCAACTTCTGTACCAAATTTCTTCTCATTTGATGAATCTAGTCTTTAATTTCGATTGTATGAACATTTCTCAAACAAATTCTTTGAAATCATACTCCAAAACTTGGTTTTTCTGAAAAAGTGATCAATCGCTAATACAAATTTTCCGATTTCGGTACCAATTTTCATTTTAGTTAATGAAAATAGTCTTTGATTCCAATTGTATTAACACATCTCAATGAAATTCTTTGAAATCGCAGTCCAGAACTGTGTTTTTCTGAAATGGTGTTCAATCGCGACGGCTAACCTTTCTTATTTCTGTATCAAATTCAAAATTGAACGACGTCAAAAAATTCATAACCACAAATGATTTCCATCATATTTAAAAATTAAAACCAATGGAATAACTGTAAAAAAATATAGCTAGAGATAAAATTGTGTTATCGACAGGGCTGAGAAAAGTGTAATTTTATGTTTCCAAGAAAGTTAAACTGAAATTATTGTATAAAAACCATTAACAAAAATAAGAAAAATTGCAACTATTGAAAATAGAAAATTTGAAAGAAAAACACACACACACACACACACACACACACACATACACACAATTCGTAAAACATTTAATGAAAAAAAAAACGAAAAGAAACAAAACTCAAAATAATTAATATTAAAAATTGCATAAGAAAATAAAAATTTAATACATTTTTATGTTTGCAAAAATTTCCCCAGGCTCAGTCTTCGATATCATCAAACCATATAAGACATCACCTCGAGTAACCCAAACACAAATCTAATATTTTTATCTCTCGCTCCTCTCTTTCTCTATCTCTCTATCTGTTTGCTCTCGCTCACAGTCTCGCTCTTCCTATCGTTTACTATTTTTTTTTTATCTCATTTTTAAATAAATAAATTCTCATTTTTTTTTATTTGCTACAATCCCATTTTCTTTACTTTTCCTACAAGCAATGTGTGCGTGTGTGTGTGTGTGTGTGTGTGTGTGTGAGAATACTTTTATTTTTTATTTGTTTAAAATTTAAAAGAAAATTAATTGTTATAAACAATGGCAATGGTTCGGGAGAGACAGAGACAGAGGAAAAAATAAAGTGAAAATAAAATAATAAATTATTTATTTATAAATTTGTTTATTTAAAAAGAAAATTTTTGTTTATTTTTCAGTTTTACTATCCGTCACAAAATTATTGTGACATAAATTTTGGTTTTTTTTTTAATTTTATATCCATCAAAACCGTTACAGTTAATGTGTCCAATTAAATATGGTCCACAAGTTTTTTTTTTTCTGCAGAAGGTTTTTTTTTGCTAAAAATCATTCGAATTATCGTTGACAGCAATTATTTTGTATCCATTTTGATAATTTGTGGTCACCAATTGAATATTATTGGGAAAATAAATTGTGTTACAAACTGTAAAAAAATTTTTCCTCACACATTATTCACACACACACACACACACACACACACACAAACAATAATATAAAAATAATTTCTCTTTCACACAAATGTATTTAAAATAAAAATGTGTTATTTTTATACATAACTGTTTTATTCGTCTCGTCGTCGTCGTCGTCGTAGTCGTTGTCGTCGTCGTAGTCGTTGTCGTTGTCCGTTGTCGTCGCATTAACCGCTGTTTAATCATCGTTCGATGTCGACGACAAATGAATGTGTTCTAATATTAACTTTTCAACGTTTATGTTTATTTTTCTTATTATTATTATTATTATTATTTTTGAATGAGTGGGGCCTACTTCGCATGAAAATGAAAATTAAAAAATTTATTATGTTAATTATAACAACTGTTTTACACCGGTTCGTTGCTCGTCTCGCACACCATACACCACTACCACACACACACACACCATTCGAATTATTTAATTTGTTAATCATCGCATTTGTACTTCGTCGCTACGCTATTTTCCAAATAACATTTCTTTTATAAATAAAATTATGTGTTTTTTACACCGAAAAAAATATTATGAAATTATTTATTGTTTGAGATGTGCAAAGTAAAATTCTATTATTATATAATAAAATAATAATAAACCAGTAGAGAGAAATATGTTTCAAGGTATCGTGCACTCAAAAAAATTGGATTTATGAAAGTTATTTTATCTTTTTTTTTTTTGTATAATGAAGGGCAACGGATGAGTCAGTCAGTCAGTCATTTAGTAATTGTTGATTGTATAAGAAAATAATAAGTTTTTCGGCGAATAGGATTTAAGTGTGCTACGGGCAAATAAAGAATATTTCGTATGGATATTTTCGTTGTAAAGTTCTTGAACACTGTTCGGGAATTCTTGAATCGGAAATTCTGCTCGAATCCTATTTTAATTCGGTTTCCTATCAAATCCTTAGCATTCACAATTTCACAAAAAATTTTTTGTATGATGTTCTGGAAATGTCCTCGACGCATTCTTGAGTGGGCCAATTTAAATTCGAATCCTATTTTAATTCGGTTTCCTATGAAATCCTTAGCATTCACAATTTCACAAGTAATTTCTTGTAAAGTTCTTGAACTGTCCTCGAATTCTTGAATCGGAAATTCTTCTCGAATCCTATTTTAATTTGGTTTCCTATAAAATCCTTAGCATTCACAATTTCACAAGAAATTTCTGGAAATGTCCTCGACGAAACCTTGAGTGGGCCAATTTAAATTCGAATCCTGATTTAGTTTGGTTTCCTATAAAAATCCTTTGCATTCACAATTTCACAAGAAATTTCTGGAAATGTTATGGAAATGTCCTCGACGCATTCTTGAGTGGGCCAATATAAATTCGAATCCTACTATAATTCGGTTTCCTAACAAATCCTTCGCATTCACAATTTCACAAGAAATTTTTTGTATAATGATCTGGAAATGCCGTCGACGAATCCTTGAGTGGGCCAATTTAAATTCGAATCCTGATTTAGTTTGGTTTCCTATAAAAATCCTTTGCATTCACAATTTCACAAGAAATATCTGGAAATGTTATGGAAATGTCCTCGACGAATTCTTGAGTGTGCCAATTTAAATTTGAATCCTGATTTAGTTTGGTTTCCTATAAAAATCCTTTGCATTCACAATTTCACAAGAAATTTCTCGTAATGTTCTGGAAATGTCCTCGACGAATCTTTCAATGGCCCAATTTAAATTCGAATCCTAATTTAATTCGGTTTCCCAACAAATCCTTCGCATTCAGAATTTCACAAGAAATTTTTTGTATAATATTCTGGAAACGTACTCGAATTCTTCAATCGGAAATTCTTCTCGAATCCTACTTTAATTCGATTTCAAATCAGCTATAATGGATAATTATAAAAACAATCCTTATAAAATCCATAAAATGTCCTCGAATTCGTGAATAGACAAATTTTATTCGTATCTTATTTCATCTGTTGGCAAACCCATTTCTTTTTTTTTTTTATAGACGCCTTCTTCAACCAATCGTTCAACCATCGGTTCAGTTTCGGCAGCGCCGTCCACCGTTTATTCTCCATTGTATCTTTTCAACCGCGCACACATTTTGTTTGCACTCGATTTTTAATCATCCTTCCCACATAAATACATAGTTTCTTCACCACACCACCTCACCCCCAGAAAAATTTCAATTATTTGACATCGTCCACGTCTTATGTACGCGTGTGTGTGTGTGTGTGTGTGTGTGTTCGTTGATAGTTTATTTCCCCTTAATACTGACACTAAACGGTGCTTCCCCATCATAAAAACCGGTATTTCGTAATTAAAATTTATTTTAAATTGTTTTGTGGCGAGGGTTTATGGTCCATAGATAATTTCGTGTGGTGTTACGATTAACATTTTTGGTGCCCAGAGTGAGTTTTATTATCCGCATTGTTTAACATTTGTGTTCTGACCATAGCAATAGCACTTAACTTAACTACAACACAAAACCGTTACATCAAATCTTAAATTAAAATATATGGGAATAGAATAATGTTTTATGTACAAATATCGTAAGGAACATGAAAAACTAACAACAAAACAAAATACTAATAATAATAAAATATAAAACACCTGTTGTAAAAACCCCTTTGCGTCCACCCCACCGCGTCGTCTCCTTACCTTTTTGCCAAACACACGAATTTATCTATTATATTTTCTTCTTCTTCTTCTTAACACAAATGCAAACGAAAATGCAAACGAGTGAGTAAATGAAAAATCTCATCCACCAACAAAATATCTATAAATAAGATTTTTTACATTTAATTATTGCCAACAATTCATCATCATCATCATCATCATCAACATCATCATCGTTGTAGTCGTCGTCGTCGTCGTCGTCGTCGTCGTCACCATCATATTGAAATCATTATCCAATCGTTCATCAGTAAAAATGTAATTTGAATAATAATAATTATCATCGCGCAGCAGAAATAGCGGTGTGCTACTCGAGTGTGTCAAAAGAAAAGTATATATGTTTTAAAACAGACGGACAAAGAGCCAGTGGGTGATAGAAAGAGAGAGAGAGAGACATAGACAGAGAGAGAGAGAGAAAGAGAGAATATTTCTAATGAATAATAATAAAATAAAAATAAATTACTTGAATTATTATAAATTATAAAGAGGAAATTAAATAATAATAATAATAATAATAATTTTTAATTGTAATTATTTGTCGATGATGATGATGATGATGATGTTGATGATGATGATGATGATGATAATATATTTGAAATACATTGACGACGACCCTCGACTCATTTTTATTTACGTGTTACTCATGTTGAATCATTAATTTATATTTAAATATGACCGCAAAAATTAATGGTTAATAAAACAATTGAAATTAATTGAATAAAAATAATAAAAAATTACACACACACACACACACACACACACACACACACACACACACACACACATGATTCATCTTTTTTCCATCACTTTGCCATTTTTGTTTACATTTTTTCCCCTATAATTTTCCCAACCAATTCGTTGCTTTATATATAATTCCAAATATTAATGATGACTCTTGACCAAATTTAAAAACTAATAACTTTTGGAATTCATGAAATTGTTGTGTGAAAAACTCTGAACAGATAGAGAGACAGAGAGTGAGAGAGAGTGAGAGGTTATAGGAACATTTTCCAGAAAAACTAATCAATTTCATACCATTTTTATGCAGTTCTTAAATTAATTATATTCAGGAGATGATTTTAGTAGTGGATTTTGGAAATCTAAAGAATTCTAACACATTTTCATATCCAATTTTTTAATTTGTAATTTATTATTTTGATCTGCAAAGGCCAGTTGTCAGTTGTAAATAATATTTTTGGGTAGAAGTTTTTCCCAGGAGCATGTTTCCGATTGAAATTGAACATTTTCAACATTTCTCATACAATTTCTAATATCAAATTTTGCTTAATAATGGGATTAATTGAGGAATTTTCATTTTCAAAGTTAATTACATGAGGTGAAAATTTCAAGAGCATATTATTTTGATTAAGATAGAATTGTGGGAGACTGTTAACCGTGATCGAATTCCAGAAACCTAACCAAATTCACATTTTTATCATACAATTTTGATTTAAATTTATTATGAATTTAAGAATTTTTATGAAATTCTCTAGTGAAATTAATATTTTTAGTAGACGATTTCGTGGTGAACGTATTCCAGAAAACTGCACAGAATTACAACGCATCTCATCCAATATTTTGTTCACACACTTATTGTTTTCAATTGAGAATTTGAAGTTCGCAATTTAGGGTACAAATTCTCTAGTGAAATTAATATTTTTAGTAGACATTTTCGTGAACGTGTTCCAGAAAACTGAATTGAATTAAAACGCATCTCATCCAATATTTTGTGCACACACCTATTAATGTATTTTCAATGGAGAATATGAAGTTCGTAATTTACGGTACATTCAGCAAAGATTTTCAGAAGCCAATTCTTATCGCATTTTGTTTTAATTTGTTATTTTCATTGATTTGTACCCGGTGCCCCAAGCGAATTATAATTGGAAGAGGTTTTTTTTTTTTTTTGGAGCCGATTCCTGAAATTTAAATAAATTTTATAAATTCTCTTGCTATACAGTTTTCACTGTGCATTGAGAGAACGGATTAAATGAGGGATTTTTATGAAATTCATAAATAAATTATAATTTGAAAAGGTTTTGGCGAACAAATTCCGAACAATTTCCATTTATTATGGCCACAAAAAATTTGTATTATTTTAAAATGTTGCCACCTCTCTTCTCGCACCCTTTCCTCTCTCCCCCCCACCCCGCCCCTAATTAATGTTTCACCAAAAACGATTAAATTTACAAAACAAAAAATATATTAATTTGTTTATTCAACTTTTTTTTTCACACCCCAACAGAACAAAACAATTGTCGTCGCGACAAACGAACGGCCATGAAAAAAAATTTTATTGTAACGCATGCGCTGCTTCGCAATGAATGTCGTGCTGTGTGCGTGCGTACGGGATGGGAGGAAGGCGGGATGGAAAATATTTGAAAATTTGAAGAAGAAGAAATGGGTAAGTGCAAATAATGATTATGTAATTTTTTGGTTTTATCGTACAATAATTTTGTACAACGTTAAGTTTTTGACATTATTTTGTGTGTTGCGGGACATATTTGTAGATGGATCGTTGGGTGGGTAATGGGGGTTGGTATGGATTTGTTGATAATCAATACATATAAAACATTTACAATATACAATTTTAAGGAAATTTTTGGTATAAATAATTTTTGAATGAGTTCTTCCATTTCTTTTGTATATTTAAGATGTGATCCTGATCAAGGTGGAAATTTCCAAAAAACTATCACATAAAATTTGTTAGTGTGTGTGTGTGTGTATGTGTGTGTGTGTTTATAATGGATTAACTGTATAAATTTGCGCCGCAATAAAATTAAATGTTTACGTGTGATTTTGGATTGTGACAGGTAAACGCATAGCGGTAACGTATAGAAAGATCTAGAGAGTGTGAGAGAGAGACAGATAGAGAGAAAGAAATAATAAATAAATAATATCATTTTAAAATGAAATGGTGGGATGCCGTTTTGTAATAACTCTTATTACCCGACCCAGCACAACCAACACAGCCACACTCTCTACCAAATTATTACACAAATGATTTAATTTATTTTTATAATATTACAATATTTGTGTTGCTATTTTTGTAACGCAATACGATGAAATACATACGCAACTGACTACGGTGACACACACACACACACACACACACACACACCCAATTATACAAAACAAAATATAATTCAACATCGGTACGACTTGTGATTAAACAACATTTAAATAAATAATAATAATAATAATAATAAAAATATAAATAAGACGCGATCAACGAAAAAAGCAGTAGTAGAAGAAGAAGAAGAAGAAGAATAAGATAAAAACTATTTTGATAATGAAAATAATTCAAGGACGTGCTATTTCAGAGCTTAAGAGATATAAAAATATATTTATTTAAAGTTTTTTTTTTTTGCTGGCTTGCTTTTTGTGTGTGTGTGTGTGTGTCGATGATCAGTTTTTATTTGTGTGAAAGGTAAAATAACAACAACAACAACAGCAACAACAGCAACAAGAAATAGGCGATCGATACATTTTATGTTTATTGTTTTTGTATCAGATGATACATTTTAAAATATTATCAATTGGTAAATGTGTGGCCATAAACATTAATTTTCCATAAGAAAAATTGATGGTTTGTCATAAATCATCGATCAATTTTTTTTTGGTCCTACGATCGTTTCGACAATTTCGTACAAAAACACATTCACTGACACACAATAAAATTGTTGGTAATTTGATCGCTTTCGTGTTTTATTTATTTATATCATCACCAGCCATTTAATGTAATAATAATCATTTCAACAACCTTCTCCTCCCTCCACTTCTTCATCAACCCCTCAACTGTATTGTCTTATTCATCACTAGATTATTACAACTGTTTAAATTCCGAGCGGTTCCGTTCATTCCGTTCTTACCTACCTAATCAATATTATTATTTAAGGGGTATTAAAATTCAATTTTTTAATATATACAAAAAAAATATTAAACCCCGCCCCTATTCTCTCATTGCATAAAATATTATCACCGTTTCTGTTGTGTCATTCTTCCAGCAGTCGTCTGTGTTTTGTTTGTAATTTGTTAAATAGCGGAATACAATTTCTGACGAAAATGTTAACAAAAAGGATATAATAAAGGTAAGGGTCATTGTGTGACACATTGTCGTCGTTGTCGTCGTCGTCGTTGTCATCATCGTCGTCGTCGTTGTCGTCGTCGTCGTTGTCGTAACAACCCAAAAACTTCTCATATGTTTATTAATTACACACGATTTATTTCTTTATCCGTAGTCTTGCAATTTTTGTTGTTGTTGTTGTTGTTGTTGTTGTTGTTGCCATTTTCCGGTTTTTTTTTTTCGATTACATAATTCTGTGGTTGTGCGAGAGAAAGACCGTAAAAAATCACATAATTTATTTAATTTAATTTTTTTTATATGCGTTGAAATGTTTACACAAATTTTAAAAATATAAAATGTAAAATAGAAAAAAAAAAACGCACACACACACACACACACACATTTTGACACTGATCTATTTTTAAATTTACAAAATATTTTCATTTTCGAAAATATTTCTATAAAAAAGAAAAAAAAAAAACAAAATTCCTTTTTTTTTTTTTTTTTTTCGTATGAATAATTAAATATTTTATTCTTCTTCTTCTTCTTCTTCTTCTGCTTCTTCTGCTTGTTCTTCATCATCTACGTGATTAGCACGGATGTGGGGACGATGCGGCGGCGGCGGCGGTGGTGGTGGTGTGGGGGAATATAAATTTTATTGTTTGAACGATCATGCACCTTTTTCACAGTAATTGATTTATTAACCGTTTGAGTGCTATGCAATTTTGGCGCATTACCTATTCGTCTATAGCGACGATTCGCACTCAAACGGTTAATATTACATAGAATAGTTGCTTTGGACGTGCGTGTCCCACCCACCTGCCAAATGACCACACAAGTTAATTGTTTTTAAGTCTTCATTTCCATTCAAAACAGAGATCCCATTAATAGTTATTTGAAAAACCGAAACTAAATTGGTTTAGGTTTGCGAAAACACCTATTGCCCCCCCCCCCCCCCCCCTCAATTGGTACTACCATGGAATTTCCAACGAATCTATTATTAAAATATGGTTTTCCTGAAAATTTGTACTAATCGTGTTGTTCTAAAATAAATAACTAAATATTATTGCGTGCAAAAGTTGCGTGCAAAAGTTGGGCAAATAGCGTGCCCATCATCGATACCAACTTCCATCACTTCCGTCACAATAGTATCACTGTTTGTGTTGTGACACTAATAAGAAAAATTTCCATTCACGATATATTTTTTAAGGTGATAATTTGAAATTTAATCAATGAAATTAATAGATTTCGAATTATCACCCAAAATTTTTGCCCCAAAATAACAAAATATCAATTCGTTTTCGGAACGAGTTTCTAACGAAAACTAATAAATTTTCGAAATTCTATAAATTCAGGATAATTTTCGGAACACATTTCTAAGAGACTAACAAAAAACAACCAATTTTTAATGAAATTTAGTGTTTAAAAGTAAAATCGGAATATAAAAATAATAAAGGATAATTTTCTGAACGTCCTCTTAGAAATCTAACAAATTTCGGTATATATTGATTTTTAAACCAATTTTTTTATCGAGTTAAGTGTTTAGATGTAAAAATCATTGGCTAATCAAATTCTGTAATAATTTTTAATAACATTGGAATTTTTTTTTTGGCGGAACGTGCTCCTAAGAACCAAACAAAAATTTTGTTGGTACATATATTTCTTAACCAACTTTTTTTATGGAATTTAGTGTTTAGATGTAAAATCGGAATATAAAAATCATTGGCTAATCAAATTCTGTAATAATTGTTAATAACATTGGAATTTTTTTTTTTGGCGGAACGTGCTCCTAAAAATCTAACAACAATTTTGGTGGTACATATATTTCTTAACCAACTTTTTTTATAGAATTTAGTGTTTAGATGTAAAATCGGAATATAAAAATCATTGGCTAATCAAATTCTGTAATAATTGTTAATAACATTGGAATTTTTTTTTTTGGCGGAACGTGCTCCTAAAAATCTAATAAAAATTTTGGTGGTACATATATTTCTTAACCAACTTTTTTTATGGAATTTAGTGTTTAGATGTAAAATCGGAATATAAAAATCATTGGCTAATCAAATTCTGTAATAATTGTTAATAACATTGGAATTTTTTTTTTGGCGGAACGTGCTCCTAAAAATCTAATAAAAATTTTGGTGGTACATATATTTCTTAACCAATTTTGGTGTGAAATGTCGGTACCTTGACATAAAATCGGAATATACAAAATGAAATTGTAGGCCAATGAAATTCTACAAAAATTACCAAGCGACAACATTTCGGAATGTGTTCTTAAATAAACTAAAAAATTTAACAATTTGCTCTCTGAACCAAATCCCATATTGATCCTTGTGACCTAAAAATATAATTATAAATTGGTATTCGTCAGAGAATTATAACAATTATTTCAGCTATTATTAATTTTCCAGATAATATAAACTTTAATTGATTGGGTTTTATTTTTTTTTTTCAAATTTTCCTCGGCATTAATTAATTTAGCGTTTTTTTTTTTCAGTTCTGGAACTATTAAAGGATTATAAAATTTATTTACTACTTAAATTTTTAATCCCTTTTTTATTTTTTTTTTAATTCTTTTCAAAACAAATACACAAATTTTCAATAATTCGCATTTTTAATGAATGAATGAAATTTACAGAATTCAAATAGACTTTGGTGCGTGCGCGCGTGTGTGTGTGTGTTTAAGCTGAAATAAAAATGTTCGAAAAGCATGTGTGAGGGCATAAAAAAAAACAACGTTATGATGAAGTATTTTCTTTTCTATTTTCTAAATCTTTTTATAAAACTATTAAAAAAAAAAAAAAAAAAAACATGTCCCAACCACCCACGCACAAATCCAAATGTTGATTTAAAAAGTTATTTTTGTCGCAAATTTTATTTTTTTTTTTTTATTTTTGAATTAATTCTTTTATTTTATTATTTTTTTTTTTTTTTTTTTTTGCTAAACATAATTTTTCGAAAAAATACAAAACACAAAACGTTTGTTTTTCACGCCTGTACAACAACAACAACCAACAACAACAATAATAGCAACAGTTAAAGACCTCGTACCCATTCAAAGTACCAAACAACAAAAATTACCGATCATACGTTTCGATAATATAATAAATTAAAACCTGTATTGGCTTGACTGTCATTCGCTAAAGCTTAGAATTCTGTGACTTTTACCGCCCGACAGGCCGAAACAAACCGCTTCATCCATTCGATTTATATAAAATTTATGGAAAGTTGGCTGATTAATTATAAAAAAATTACAAAATTGTTTCTAATACCAAAAGTTCTCATTGGCAACATCTAACTAACTTGAATTGGTGTGGCAGCAACATCAAAATCGGTCTACCAATTTTAACAGTAAAATAACCCGTTAAATAAAATTGTAGAAAAAAAATCCAGTTATCTAAACACCTCTCCGGCCTGCCCTCCCTCCCTCCTCCTAGTACCGGTTGTTAACCAAGCGATATTATAATGTTTCGCATTGCATCAACTTTCACAAGCCATTGATTAATTTATCATAGCTACCGCCAACACCACCGCCCCCCCCCCCCCCCCCCCCCCCCGTTATTATTTCAAACTCTATGCTGATTGTATTGATAACGATTGTGTGTGTCACGTGCCGTCACTCATTTCGATAAAATTGTAAAATTTTTGTTCTGTTTTTTTTTGTAAAATTTCACAATTTCACCGTTTTAATTTTAGACAGAAAAACAAAAAATAAAAACCAGTTATTGCATTTAACATAAATTTTGTTGTTGTTGTTGTTGTTGTTGTTGTTTTATTTTTTCCAATTTAACATCAATCCAAAAATAATTTATCTGTAAAAATTTGTGTGAAAAAAAAAAAACAGTGAAATATACAAAAATATTGTGTCGGTGTGTCGGTGTGTGTGTATATGTAAAAAAATAAAAATATACACCCGCATTCGCACACACACCGGTCGTACACTACCGTTGCCGTACGCGATCGTACACACACACACACACACACACCTACGGAAAACACACTGTACCATTACAATAACAACAATTAAATTAAATGAAATGAAGGTGAAAATATAAAAAATCTTTTCGTTTCGAAATACATTAAAAAAAAAAATATAGTCATTTTCATAATAACTTTCGGTCAGTTATTTTTAAGACGACAACGAAGACAAAACGGGGGTCCTGTGTCCGTGTCCGCGTGTACAATTTTACAAAAAAATTTTGATTTTTTAAAAACAAAAAATAAAAAAAAAAATTTATTAATTAAATAAATAAAGTTTTAAAATCCTGTGATTTTTTTTCCTAATTTTTTTTCCAAAAAAATAATTCATTTCTTTTTAAATTAAATTATAAAAATTTTTGTGATCATTAAACAACAGTTTTTAACAATAACGAAAACAACAACAACAACAACAACAACAACAATATAACAATTGTAAATTTTTTGGTGTGTAGTTTTGTGCGAAAAAAATAGCAGAAAGAAGTGTGGAAAGAGAGAGAATAAAAGAAAAAAATAAAACAAATTTAATTGAATTTTTTCACGAATATATTAATTAAAACACGAACAAAAAAGAATTTAATGGTAAATAACAGTTATTTTTGTGGCATTATAATTAAAAATTGGTATATAAATAAAACACACAATCGCACACACACACACACACACACACGGACACGACGACGACGACGACGACGACGACACCACACAAAACGACGACGAAATAGAAAAAACGTGTAACGCAAAAGTTTCTTTTCGTCTTTTTTCGTCGTCGTTATTATTATGGGTTCGTTGTCGTCTGTGTGTGTGTGTGTGTGTTTTTTTTTTCTTTTTTATTTTGATTTGTGTGTTTGTAAGTGAGTAGTCTCCTCCCCCTCCACGAATGAATCTCTTATTCCAGCAACAAAATAATAATAACAAATAAATTTATTAATTAAAAAATTACAGTTTCTTGTAACGTAAAAAAATAAGAAAAAATAATATTTGTGCCGAATTTTCAATTCATTTGTTTTTTGTTACTTAAAAATTTTATTTTTATTATTATTTTAACAACAACAACAACAACAACAACAACAACAACAACAACAACAACAACAAAAATGCATCAATAAAATTACCGAAAAAAATGGCAAACAAATTTTTTTTTTTACAGTTATTTTCTCTTTGTGCATCCTGAAATTTCATACAAATAGTGTGTGTGTGTGTGACAGAGATAGAAATAACCGTAAAATTATGAGAAGGCGCCACTTAAATGTGTGTACGTGTGTGTGTGTGTGTGTGTGTTGTGTGTGTTGTGTGTGAAAATATCAATTTCAAAAATTTTATTTCGCAACATTACAAAAAAAAATTAAAACATATAAAATTGATGCGCATATTGTTTTAAAATATTTTGTTAGTGGATAAAAATTGGTTTTTCGCTATCCGAGTATTGCCGACCGCTGCCGTACATATTTTGTGTGTTAAATTATTATAGATGCGCACACAATACCGATGATTGCATAAAAATGTGACGACGAAACACGATCGCATAAAATCATGACACAAAATTCGCACTGAGTACATACACACACACACACACACACACACGGATTATTTCGATAGTTTAATCGTTTGAAAATTGAATTTTTTGGCCAGTTCCATTAGACATCTGTTTGCGAGTAGATCGAAGAAAAGAAAAAAAAAAAACAAAAGAACAGTTAGTTTCTTTTTCTCTTTTTTTTTTTTTTTTTCTTTCCACATTTTCGAATCATCTGTGTGTTTAACCGCACGGGATTAATAAAGTAATTTTTTTGAAAAAATTAAAAAAAAAACAAATTAGTTTCGTTTTGTATTTTTTGTGTTTGGTGTAAATAATTAATAATTTTGTTGGTTGATTGATGTGGTTGATGGTGTTGGTGGCTTTTTTTTTAGGCGTGCGTGTGTGGATTAGTTAGTTTTTTTTTTTTGATTTATTTAAATTCTATAATTAACCTCAATCTTTTTTTTTTTTTTTTTTTAATATCGCGTGAGTGTGTAAGAAGTGTCCCGTTACGTTGTTACGCGGCGGCATAAAATAGCAGTTTGGTGCAAATAAATCGTTGTCGACGTCGTCGATGTTTAATTATTTTTTGTGTATATGTGTGTGTATGTGCATACGTGTGTAATAGGATTGCATGTTAATTAATTGTCATCATCATCATCATCATCATCATCATCATCGTCATCATCATCGTCATCATCATTATCGTCGTCATCGTTTCTAATTTAGTGATTATTAACTTTGTGGTGTGTGATTAAAGGAGCCAAAAAAAAATTACGGCTAAATGCGTGTTAAATTTTTTTCTTTTTTGGTTTTTAAAGTTTTAGAAAAAAGATTGTGATCAAAACAAAAATGGAAAAGTGAAAAGTTTTTTTTGTGATATTTCTTGTGATTTCTTTTTGTGGTTGTTTTTGTTGTTGTTGTTGTTGTTGTTGTTGTTGGTTCCAGGAGTGAATATGGCTTTTATTAATGCGGGTGATGTACGATGTTAATTTCTGTATACAACAAATATAACACACAGACGCACACAAATACTTACACACCACACACACACACACACACACACACGAAAATTAACAAGAGACATTTTTAATTGAAAATATCAAAAAAATAAACCTTGAAAATTTTCCAAATTATTTGTAATTTTTTTAGTTTTTTCTTAAGTACGATTGTGTTTGTGTGTGTGTGTGTGTGTGAGTGTGTGTGAAGACAAAAATTTTCTTTACCAAACACACTTGCACACACGCAGGCAACATTGAAAAACTAAATTTACGGTTTTTTTGGTGCAAAGAAAATTTCCAACTTTTTAATCTAAAAATAGTCGATATTGCGATACCCACACACACACACACAGAGAAAGAGAATGTGTACCGTTTTCGATATAAATTATGAAATATGATGCGCGCACAAGAATTGTGATCAATTTAATGGGTATTCCGTTTGAATAAAAATAAAAAATATATATAAATTTCCCGTTTTTCACATATTCATTTTATTTTTCCACTTAAAAATAAACACACAAAATTTTACAGTAACGAAAAAAAGTTATTGATTGGTTTGTGTCCGTTCTTTACGCATTTGTTTAAATGTAAAAAATTCGGTAGTGGTGAAATAAAAGGGAGGCTGGCGAAAGGGAGGGTGGTAGCGGATTTGTTTTTATGTTTTCTCATTTTTTTTTGCTCTCCCCTTCTTTCTGTCATTTTTATATGTATTTCATGGTAATTGTTTCAAATCAAATGCGAAGAGAAATAGTTAAAATTATCAAAAATTTTGCGTCTAAAATAATTAAGGTATAAACAAATTTGATTATTTTAGAATTTTGTTAAAAATCCATTTTGCACCATTTTGCGAATTATAAATATAATCCTATTTTTTTAAGAACCACAACGACTTTACAAAATATTATTAATCAAAATGTTTGCAAGAAAAATCAAAGATTCGGTTTTTTTTTTTTTAAATTTAATTTTATCCCAAAATTTAATGGATGCAAAACGGACTATTGATATTATTTTCTGCAAAATTGCTAAGTAGTTCGCCCCTGGGAGGTGTCCATATCAATATGTTCCTAAAACAATTTCATGACATTTGTGTCAACAAAACATATTTTATAAATCTAATCATTTCTATATTTAGAAATGTTGTCATTAGCATACGGCTGGTTTCAATATATCGTGTGACCGTGAAAGGGGAGTTGGGTGTGAGTTCATAATACACCAACTTTATCAATTCTGTTCTATTACTTATCGTTTAATTTTAAAAAAAAAATGTTCAGTATTATTGTATTATAAATCCTTGTGTCAATTTGTTCTGATTAACGATTAAGTAATAAAATAATGTACCGGCAATCAAATTAAAGTTGAGATAGAGAGAGTGAGATAATAATAATATATAGAAATTATTTTAAATTTTTATGATAACAAATCGATATTGATATAATCCTCAAAGTGTCCACGTCTACTCTCCCCCCCCCCCCCCCCCTATTTTTCCATCGTTTTATTAGTCTTTTCATTAGCTATTGAATTTTGTTCTTTATAATACAGAACTATTTGTAGAGCTCTCTATTTTATCGGAACAATTTAATGGCGAACCGAAAAGGCAATGATACGATGGAAAACAACGAGATGTGGGTTGTATGTGAGGGCACTTTGAGAGGTATCAATTTCAATTTATCATATATTTTATTGCCTTAATCAACTCTGCGCATGGATAAAAGATGTTTTTTATAGGTATATATTTTTAATTTTTTCTGGTTACACCTCAATTAAAACAATAGTGTGTGGCACACACATTTTAAATGTATATTATCAATCGGGGCCAGCTATGCCAATCTGAATACTACATATAATAATGCGCAATTTCCGTTGCAATATTAGAGTACTATGGATTTCCATCGGGAAAACCATTATTCCATTGCACACACACACGCATTGATTTTTAATTTCTTTTCGGTTTTTTTTTTTTTTCTATGAAGAACAAATTATTTTCAAAATTTCACGAAATTTATAATTTATTTATAAATATAAATAAATCTAATCGCAACACAGCGACCACAAACACATAAAATTGGAGTAACAGTTGTTGAATTTCAAATAAATTTGTTATTATTATTATTATTATTATTATTAAAATTCGTTAGATTTCTATTTGTTGCGATGTAAATAAAGTTATTTATAATTGAAAATATATTTGTTAATTTTTTAATACATAATTCACACACACACACACACAGAGAGACACGCAACATCACACACGCCACACATAAAATGATAAATAAAATGTTGTAATAATTTTTAGCGATTATAAGAATTCCAAAAATAAATCTTTTTTGGTTTTGTATTGAGAGATGCAAAAAAAAAATAGAGAAAGTAATATTTTTGGTTTTTTTTTGTAATTAAAATATAATATGAATAAAATTAATTTGTGTTCTGAACTGTCGTTGTTGATGTCGTCGTGGTCGTCGTCGTCGTCGTCGTCGTTGTCGTCGTCGTTGTTATATATTTAATATATGAATACCGTTGCTGCGAGTGTGCCTGTGTGTGTGTGTGTGTGTTTTATTATGTAGCAAAAGAAAGATGAAAATTTTTAATTTTATAAATAAATATTTATTTATTTTCCGTTTGTGGTCTATAATTACATAAGCGTCGTCTTGGCGTTGTTGATGATCGGGTTTTTCGTTGTTGTTGTTGTTATTAAATGCTGTTGTTGTTGTTGTATGTATGTATTCAAAGACATTGACGTTGTTACAAATGCGCGCAACAAGTAACCGAATATTTATATTTTTAGGAGTAACACATAAAGAGAGAGTGCAATTGAAAAATAAAATATAAATAAATTTAAATAAGAAAAACAAAGAATTGTTGCACTAATTTTTTTTATTTCGTTTTATTGTTTGTCGAAGAAAGAAAAAAAATCTAATTTTAACAAAATCACGTAATGCACGTAATAATTTTTGTTGTTTGTTTGTTGGTTTTTGGGTTAAATGTGATGTGAATGTGAAAAATGTGATGTAAGCCAATTAAAAAGTGTGGTGTGTGTGTGTGTGTTTTTTTGTATTGTAACAAAATTTTATATCTTGTTACTTCAATTTATCGATAAAATCAGATCAAATGATCACACGAAGAAATATCCTTTTTATTTTTAATATATTTACACTTAATTATCCAGAATTTTGTGTCCCACCATCAAAAAGTTTGACCGCCTTGTGTTAAAAATTAAAGCAAAATCAACTAATCTCAATCTTATCGAACATAATTCATTGTTACATACATAAAAAATGTATGTGTAACCCAAAAAAATCTATATAAAATTATAAAAATAATTTGTGCACTCTTCGACGACCTTATTTTATGCACCCGTACTGTATATGTACTCAAAAGTATGGAAAAATATCTTCGGAAATACCGTTACACACACGAATTCGTGTCACAAAAACAAATTCATTTATTATTTGATTTGTGCCGTCCCCCCTGTTAACAAATTGATTGGCGTCAGCGCCTCATATAATTATTAATATTCTTCTTTTTCTAGTTGTTTTTCTTGTTTTTGTTGTTGTTGTTGTTGTAATAGTGTACTCGAAATTAATGAAAATTTTTTTCAAAAATTTATGTGAATGCGCGCGCTCTGATAAAATAATTAACACTCTTCTTTTCAATTGTTGTCGTTGTTGTTGTTGTTGTTGTTGTTGTTGTTGTTGTTGTTGTGTTGTACATTTAAAGTATTTGCAAAAATTTCAACGATAAAAAACGACACTTTAAAAACCAATTCATTCAATTTATTTTATACGGCCACCGTAAAATTACGTATATAAAAAGTGTGTTTTTAAAATAGTTAACGGTTTTGCCGGGTAATCGATAATTTTTATCAAAATTCGCATCACTTTTATCGTTGAAAAGAGATGACCCACCCAAAAATCTCAAACAAAATTGACACTATCTCTTTTTTTACTGCACTTATTAAGAAATTTCCTACACAAAATACAAATTTCAATGGAGACGGATTAAATGGGATATTTTTTCTTTAATGTAGTTGTTGTTGTTGTTGTTGTTATTGTTATTGTTGTTGTGTTGTTCAATCAAAACATTTAAACTAATTTTTCAAATCGAAAAAATAAAATTTTAACTAAAAAAAAATTAATATAAATTTTTTAATTTTAATTTTTCATTTTCTTTTCGCCATTCCACAGCCAAAATAAAAATTGAATGTCTTGCATAAAGTAATAAAAAGTTATTTACGCAGAGCGAGCGAGCGAGAGAGAGAGAGAGCGAGCGAGAGCGAGCGAGCGAGCAAAATCGCTACACAGAGTGAACGAGTGGGCGACTGAATAAGAAATATAGTCGTCAAAAAAAAAAAAAAAAAAACAGTCCTTTCTCATTGGGAGAGAGAGAAAAATTAATAAATAAACGATATAATTAAAAAAGTGTGTCACACAAAAATTGAAATTTAAAAATCGAAAAATCAGCAAAGAAACAAAATAAAAAAAATAAATAATTAATTAAATCGCCACCACCACAACAACCATCACCCACCCACGAACAACACCCAAAAATCAAAAAAAATCAACTAAAATCTGCAATAATAACACGCACAACCAATAACAAATGCAAGAATAAAGTATGGGAGTGGCAGATGATTTTGCTCCCAGCTTTACACAAAAGCCTCAGCTGAGGCAAGAAGACGATGGCAATCGTTTAATATTTGAATGTCAATTATTATCATCACCAAAACCAGAAATCGAATGGTATCGAAGCGATGAATTATTAACAAATGATTCACGTACAACATTTAAAGTTCAACCGATTGGTGACAATAAATTTACCGTAGTTTTAGATTTAGACGATGTTGTTGAAACCGATGCCGGTCTCTATAAGGTTAAGGCTAAAAATAAAATGGGTGAAGTTTCAGCATCAATAAATTTAAATTTTAGCCGTAAGTATATGAAAAGAATAAAATTTATTTTAATTTTCCATTACATTCACAAAGAAAAAAAAAACATTTTTAATCAAAATCATACCGATGTCTGTTGTGTTAGTCCCGTATCCCACCCGATTCCTTTGCCCCACAACCACACCACACCGCCGCCCCACCACATCACATCATTAATATTTTGCATTTATCTCGTTTTTGTTCATCAAATTTTTAAAAATTGATTTTGGGGGTCCGGTTTGGAATTTAAAATTAAAAAAACGTATTAACCCGTTGTGCGGCAACGTTGGGTTTGGGGTGGGCCCTATTTATTTATTAAATTTAAATTATTACATAACCTCTTTGAAAATCATACATATTTTTTTTTAACAATAATTATTATTATTATTATTATTATTTGTCTAATAATTATATGATATTTCAGCGGCTGACGAACCTAAAGAGAGGTGAGCCATTGGTTAATTTTTTTCTAATTTTAATTATTTTTTTAATGCAACAATAATAATAATAATAAAAATGAGCTTTTTCTATTGTTTTGAATTATTTTTAATTTTAATTTTAATATTTATTTAAAACAAACCTAACCGCAAACAAAATCCACGCTTGTCCGCCCGGCCGCTACACTTTTGTCTAAAAACAAACGTTGGTCTGTGACGATGGATAGATGGCGCGACAGAGAATTTTGCTTTTTCAATGTTTATTGGTTTTTTTTTTGTTTTTATTGCTTTTATTAACCCATCGCCTTAGTGTCACATTTCAATTTTGTATACAATTATCTGTAATATATTTGGATGACTAAGTTGGAAAATGTAAATAAAAATAAAATGAAATAATGGGCGCCGATGGCCGCCAACAAATGCTGACCCATATTTATTTATAGGCAAATGTGAGAATTACAATAATTTAAATTATAATTCGGGACGCAATATGTTCATGGCATTTTGATCATATCAATTCATGAAAATATTCCAAAATTTATGTTACAATGTGTGATTCCTAAATACACACACACACACACACGCACACACACACATAGGTGATATCGATACCGTTGAGTATCATACCGCAAAAGTGGAATCGATGAATTCAACGATTAAATTAAACTTTATTACTTTTTTTAGTACACTTTGACATATTTTCTATATAAAATATGTCAAATTGTCACACAAATTTTCTTTCACCACGATTTCACCGATTCTTGTAAATTATGTGTGTGTGTGTGTGTGTGTGTGTCTGTGTTTATTATTTGTTGTATTTTCTGTATTTTCTTAAATTTCTTTATTTAATTACACACACAAATTTTTAAAATTTCTCTTTTCTTTTGTTTTTCTTTTTATGCTTAACTAAAATTGTAAAATAAATGCACACACACTCTCACACACACACACACACACACATGAAATAAAAATAAAATAGCAAGTGGTGATATTTTATATGGGTAAGTTTAAATCTTCCCCAAAAATTGTGCTGTAGTTCAAAAACACCTGCACCACCACCCACTTAAGCTTGCCATCCTGCTCTACCGTTTGTTTTATATTTTGTTATATATATGTGTGTGTGTGTGTGTGTGTGTGTGTGTGTTTTACAGTTATTGTAAATGTTGTGCGCGCATAATTCTTTTTCGCGCACAAAAAAACTTAAGTGTTGTCAATTGCGGGAAATGTTTCGTTTTGCGGACCAAATTAAAATGTTTATAACTTTTTAGAATAGTTCAATTTTTTATGTGTTTTATTGCCAAATAAAATTCCTATAATTTTAAATGTAAAGAAAAAAAAAATTAGTACCTGTACACCCTCACCTCCTCAAACCATCCGCCTCATCACATCACTAAACTGACGCCATTTTTTATTATTAATTTTTTATTATTCCCATTTTGTGCTTATTTTGTTCATTGTTGTTGTTGTTGTTGTGGTTTTTTCTATTTTTACTTGTTTTAATTAATTTATTATCGAATTGAAGAGATTTAAAAATTATAATTAAAATAAAATATTTTTTTGAAAATAAATTCATAAAAAAAATCAAAAAATAAATTAAAAAATAGACAAATCGACGGTATTGCACCGACTTTTGCAAAAAAACCAGCTATTCGACAAGAAGACGATGGAAAACGTTTATTATTTGAGTGTCGAATACAAGCCGATCCAAAACCAACGGTTACCTGGTCTCACAACGGGACCCAAGTTAAAGAATCATCTAGGCACAAGGTAATAATTTATTTTTTTGTGTTTTTGCCCCCCCCCCCCCTTTTTAATAACTGGCCAGTGATTGGATTTGTCAAGTGATTGGTTTTGTTTTTTTGTTTTGTTCCTTTTGTTTACAGTTAATGATCGACAAAGATGGCCATTCATATTTTGCATCACTTGAAATTAAAAATGTTACAGTTGAGGATGCTGGCAAATATAAGGTGACGGCAAAAAATGAATTGGGTGAAAGTAATGCAACGATTAGTTTAAATTTCGACAGTAAGTGACCGTTTATTTATCGATTTTTTTTCTTATAATTTTTCTATTTTAATTAAATTTTTCCTAAAATTTAGCCATTTTTTTTTTTTGTTTAAATTATTTCTCTTCTTAATTTGTTTTAATTAACAATTATATTAAAATTATTAAAATTATTATTATTATTTATTATTAAAAAATTGGATAAATATTAATTCGAACGAATATTATTATTTGGAACGAAAATGTTAATTGGTTATAGAGACATTTCTGATTTTGTAATTTACCGACCAAAATTTTCTCAATTTTTTTTCTTTTGTGTTATGTTATTAAATGTTGTTGTTGTTGTTGTTGTTGTTGTTGTTGTTGTTGTTGTTGTTGTTGTTGTTGTTATTATTGTTGTTATTGTTATTATTGTTATTAGAATTTATATATTTATACCTGTTTTTTTTTATTAATTTTTAAATTATAAATTAAGAAAATTAATAAATTTGATGGATATTCCATGCCGCATGCCAAATTTTCGTTACGTTACTTAGGTTACTGCTATAAAAATTAAGAAATTATTAAATATGTGTGCCATTGTGATGTCGGATTTCTGTTATTATTAGCTTAAATTCAGATTTTGTCCATATATCGATTTTCATTTTTTTTACCGACTGCGCCATGTTCGACTAAATTTTTTAGAATTTTTTTTTTCAATAAAATGCTTTCACATAAAACTATTCAATCCTTGACCATGGTTGTTGTATCAAAATTATTGCACAACACACACACACACCCACACTGCAGTGTCTTACTTCATGTCCAATTTATATTTTACCTTAAATTTTTAAAATATATCTAATAATTTTATTCAAAGTAATTATCCATATTTTTGGGTGGCGTGATTGTGGTCATGGAATACCCTATAATTTTTTCTTGTTTTTTTAATTAATTTTTATGCTTTAATTTTTGTTTTAATCAAAATTTTAAATTTTAGTTTAATTATTGTTATTTGTTAATTTAATTACCAATTATTTTGGGAAACACACAAACACACACACACACAATCAAAAAAAACATACACCCACCCAATTGCACACACACAATTTCATACAAACAAACACACAATTGCATACAAACAAACATTCGTTTTTGTATTTGGTTTTCAAGGTATGGGTGTAGAAAAAAAAAGGGGTTAATGGTGTTTTTATTTTGTAATAATAATTTTTTTTCAGTTTCTAGTAATGTGACAGAGAGATAGATAGAGGGAGAAAGTGGGGGGGGGGGGAGAAAAACAAAATTAATTTGTATATGTGTGTGTGTGTGTTTGTTTATTTAAAATTAAAATTCGATTAATATTTATATGTTTTGCTTTGCATTTTTACCGTTTAATTTTATGCTTCCCAAGCCACCACGCTCAACTGGAACTTATTTTTATATGTTTTCCCGCCATAACTCTGTGCTGAGTATGAATGTTTTGTTAATATTATTATTTATATTTTCACACACACACACACACACACACAGTTTTTGATTTGATTTGTTGAATTTAATTTTAAATTTTAATTAAACAAATAAATAAATAAATAATTTTATTAATAACTGTTTTTTTATGTTCTCGACGTCGTGTGTAATAAAAAAAAAAAAATAGAAAATAGCTGCTCTGAAAATGATTCGTATATAAAATTAGAAAAAAAAAAAAAACACGTTTAAAAATTAAATAAATTAAAAACAGTAAAAATATTTAAATAAAAAATAAATAAAATAATAAAATATACGCACACACACACACACACACACACCCACGCACAAATAAATACATTCACAAAATTGCTAAAAACATAAACGAGATAATGTGCACACCGCCCGCGCAATTTTCACAACATACAAAACGCACGCCACTGCACTATTTTATATAAATTTTATCAACGCACACACACGCACAAAGCACCAATTTTGTGAAATAAATAATTTTTGTTTTTAAATGAAAATCTCATCAATAAGTACAATTTAACATGGGGTTGAGGTTTTAGGGGTGGGGGGGGGTAGTACCGGGCAACACAGAGGCGACGAATGACGAGGCGTCGTAACAATTATATTTGAAAACGTGGAATTGGTTAATGTGTAAATAATTCATTGAAATAATGGTTTATTTTTAATAGATATTATTTTAACACACCCATCCAGCGCCACTCCAAAAATAAAATGAGGTGTTACACACAAACACACACACACACACACATCCACACACATACAATCGCTGATATTAAAGAAAACATATAGTTTAAATTTAAATTTTTTCACATTTGGCGAAATCGAGAAGTGCTTTTATAACATCAGCATACACCGCTGATAATATTCAGCGACCGGTGGCGAAGCATGAATAATTAATAATCATTTTTTAATATCACCTTATTATTTGGATGGACATAAAAAAAATATGAGTTTACACCCCCAATTTGGAATTTGATTAAAATTTAAAAATCGAAAAATTCTATATTCAAAATTATGACCGGCACAAGATTATGATTCGTAAAAGTTCGGTTTTTAAAAAGTGTGTACGTAACCGTAGCCGCTAAAACTGTGACAGCCAATAATACGCATTAACGAGAAATCGACTTTTAATAATTGGGCCCGCAATAATAATAATAATAATAATAATATTGGCAACCGCGAACGCTTAAATGTTAAATTAAAACTTATTGATGTGTCTACCGGAATTGCGATATATATTAGCGCAGCTCTGTGATGCGCCGCGCACGCGTGCAATTGTAACAAAATTAAATAGAAATAGAAATTAAATATAGAAATTGTTAAAAAATAAAATAAAAGTTAAAATTTTTAATTAACCGCTTGCCATAAATTTTATTATAAATTAAAAAAAAACAAAAACAATTTTTATTTGTTAATTTTTTTAAATTTTTTTTTATTAATTATTGTTAATTAATTGTTGGAAAATTTTTTTGAAAACAAAAACAAAACAAAAGCGCACACAAAAATAGTTAATTTTTTTTTTTTTAATTTTTTTTAATTTTTTTAATTTTTTTAATTTTTTTAATTTTTTTTTTGGTTATCTGCTCTTAATTTTTTTATTTAATTGCTGCTCTTTATTTATTTTATTTTTATTTTTTTAATTTTTGTTAATTAATTTTTGTTAATTAATTAATTAATTAATTAATTAATTTTTTTTTTTTTTTTTTTTTTTTTACCACCGCACGAGAAAAACTTGAATAGAAAAAAATTTTATTTGAGTAATCAAAAACGTGTAAAATTAAAATAATTAAAAATAATAATAATAATAATAATAATAATAATAATTTTTAATGATAAATTATAATTAAAAAAATAAAACAATTAAGTTTTTCCAAAAAAAAAAAATGAAAATGAAAAACAAAAGAAAATAAATCAAAACACTTCCAGTTCGCAATACAAAATTAAAATAAATTATAATTTTTAATACACACATTTTTTTTGGGCGGTTAATTTTCAAATATTTAAATTTAAATTTTGTGATTTCTATATAAAAATAATAAATTTTGTGATCGATTTGTGTACGGGCGGCGGCAGCGGCCGCGGCGGCGTTGTAGTGGTGGTGTGGAGAAGCGATGATGGTAAAGGGAGAAAAGTAAAAGTAAAGATGGTGGGGAAGTGGGACGATTGAAGAGTGGTGGGGGAGAAATAAATAAATAAACGTGTTTTTTTTTTTTTCAATTTTTATAAACTTTCGTTAAGTTTTATTGTATTTTATGACATCACATCCAATTGTTGTTGTTGTTGTTGTTTTTATTATAATTTCAATCATTTTTATCACACACACACATACACACACAATATCCAAACCACGTGACGAGACCCTCACAATCCACACAATCTCACACACACACACACACACACACACACACACAGTTTCTGTTTTATTAATACAAATCATATCATTTTTAGAGCTAGCTAAAAATTTAGGTGTATGTATTTGTGATTTATGTTTGTGTATATGTGTTTTTTAATTTTTATATAGCTCCGTGTGTATGTGTGTCGAGTGAGTGTACGTGTGAATCACAAATAAATGCGTTTTCAATTTAATTTCACATTTAAAATAATAATAATAATAATAATAATAATAATAATAATAATTTTAATAATTAATTAGAAATAAGAAATTAAATAATAATCAAAAATTTAAATTAAAAAAAAAACAAATTAAAATTTAAATAAAATAAAAATTACTAAAACAAAAAACAAAATAAAATCATTCAAATCATAAAAACCAAACAACAACAAAAAAAAAATTCTTCTAAACCATAATTTAGGCGACGAGGCCCCCGTACCCGATGATGGCATTAAACCAACATTTACTGAACGACCGGTAATACGACAAACCGACGATGGCGCAAAAATATCATTTGAATGCCGATGTGTAGGCGATCCAAAACCAACGGTTGCATGGTAACAAAATAATATTTCATATTTCATTTGTTTTTGTTTTTTTTTTTACACCACAAATACCATACACACACACACACACACACACACACTCACACACACACTCACACACACTCACTCACACACCCACAATCAGACCAACCACACACACGCACACACTTAATTTTAAAAAATTTGTTAAACAATTTTACAGTGTAGCGTTCATACGAAAAAAAAAACACTGTAAAATTTTTTACTATTAATTTTATGGTTTGGTCAGACCAACCTTTTGTATTATGAAAAAAAAAATGTGAAATCATTTATGTGTCAAGTAAAACACGATCGGATGTTGATCATTTTGTGATCAATCCATTTTTTTGTTTTTCGGTTTTACAGTGTACATTTGCTATTTCACATTCAACGTAAGCGCCCTTATCAAACTTGGCTTTAAACATAACCATAACAGTTATTCTTACAATATAATATATACAGTTAAGGTACACACACACACACACTTACACACTTACACACCCACACACACACACACACACACACACCCACACACACTCACTCACTCACACACCCACAATCAGACCAACCACACACGCACACACTTAATTTTAAAAAATTTGTTAAAAAATTTTACAGTGTAGCGTTCATACGAAAAAAAAAACACTGTAAAATTTTTTACTATTAATTTTATGGTTTGGTCAGACCAACCTTTTGTATTATGAAAAAAAAATGTGAAATCATTTATGTGTGAAGTAAAACACGATCGGATGTTGATCATTTTGTGATCAATCCATTTTTTTGTTTTTCGGTTTTACAGTGTACATTTGCTATTTCACATTCAACGTAAACGCCCTTATCAAATTTGGCTTTAAACATAACCATAACAGTTATTCTTACAATATAATATATACAGTTAAGGTACACACACACACACACTTACACACTTACACACCCACACACACACACACACACACACATACACTTCACAATTGCACACATTTTAATATAATTTTTTTATTGATGCAATTTAGTAAAAAAAACACTTAATAAAAAATTTAATTTAATTTATTTTTCCATATGCTTTCTTTCATCATAAAAAATTTTTATCCACATCATCATCATCATCATCATCATCATCGTCATCGTCATTATCATGATATCGTGATCATCTTCAATGCACATCATTTTGTTGTTGTCACAAAAATATAACACAACACACACAAAAATTGACAAAACAAATATTCAAATAAAATAATGATCGACAAATGTGTGTCGACAACAAAAACGTTTGGTTTGATGACAAACGAAACATTGTAAACCTCTTAACTCACAAAATTTTACGTACGCCACAACTGTATCTTATCTTATATTTTTTGGTATGTGTGTGTGTGTATGGTGTACACATAGGTATCATGGCAAAGAACCCGTTAAAGAAGGTGGCCGCTATCATATGTCCCTTGATGTTGATCAAAAACTATATCATATGGCAAAATTAGAGATATCAAATGTGATAACGGGCGATAAGGGTGAATATCGTGCAGTTGCCAAAAATAAACATGGTGAAGGTGTGGCAACAATAAATTTAAATTTTGAAGGAAGCGGAAAACCAAAGTATAAAATAATTTAATTTTATTGTTTTAATTTAATAATTTGATTTTTTTTAAAAAAAAAATTAAAATTAATTAATTAATTAATTTTTTTTTTTGCACACGCCCACGTTCGCGTGCGCCACTTCATTCATTTATCCTTTATCTTATCTCGTTAACACATCAATTTTTTTTGTTTGCTATTCAATTTTGTATTTAAATTTCAAAAATTGATCGAATGAACATTCTCCACACCAATTTAATGGTGATCAATACAAAAAAAAAAAAATCCAATCCGAAACATCCGGTTCTCCGACCACCACCCGCCCCCGCTCCGCTAACAAACAACATCAAAATAGAATACCGGATGGAAAATCACCACGTTTTCCGAAAAAACCAACGATCCGACAAGAAGGTGACATTTTAATAATGGAATGTATATTAGAAGCACATCCGGTGCCCGACATTACCTGGTATCAAGGTGAAAAAACAATTGTGGATTCAACACGTATTAAAATGTCACGCAAAGCAACGTCCAAAGATTCATATGTTTTGACATTGGAAATAACGAATCCAACGCGGGAAGATGGTGGCAATTATCGATGTAATGCATTTAATAGCTATGGTGAAAGTAATGCAAATATTGCATTAAATTTTCAAGGTTTGTGTTTTTTGGTGAATTAAATGTGTGTGTGTGTTTTTTTTTGTGTTTTATTTTTTGAAATGGTGAATTTTGGTATTTTATTGCGGCAAGCGCATGAGTGTGCCGAGTGTCGTAAGGTTACACAGCTCAAAAAAGAATCTTTTGTATTTTTTCATTTAAATATTTCCGTTCCATAGAAGTGCCGCTTACAAATTGGACCTCACATTTTCGGTTTCTTTGTAATTTCTATTTAATTACTTTGCCTAACAAGTATCGGATACATGTTGTAACATGAAAATGTCATTACACAAACTGTATCAAAGTACTCTTTGTTCGTTTCGAATTTAATTTCCTTTCTATTAGACGTATGTGATCGAATACCGAAATTGTAACAGTAAAAGGTCCATGAAATGTTCATGTATAACCATCAACCATCGGCAACGGTACGATGTGCGTCTGCGCATACAATACCAATTTTTATTAAATATTAAAAAAATTCACCATTTTTTTAAAAAAATTATTTTAAATGATGTCACACAAACAAACGCCTGGTTCGCTGTTATTGTGTATCGGCCAAAAAAAAAAAACTGGAAGTGGTTTGAAATTTATTTTTTATATTTTATTTTTTTTGGGAAAATATACCGTTATTTATTTATTGTTTTTTACCTCCCCCTTACGTCACTTTTCAATATATTAAAATTAAAATAAAATTAAAAAAATTAATAAATTAAAACATAAAAATTGCACACGAAAACCAAAAAAAAATTGTAGGTGGTGAAGATGCAAATGGTTTTGCACCATCATTCATTGAAAAACCACGTATTATACCGAATGAAAGTGGTACACTGATAACGATGAAGTGTCGCTGTAAAGCCAAACCCGAACCAATTGTGACATGGTATCGTGGCCAAAATGTTGTCAAAGAAACATCGGGTAAAATAACGATAAGATCGTCGGCCGAAAAAGAAGAAGATATTTATGAATTAATATTAGAGATAAAAGATCCGAGTGCACCGGACGGTGGCACCTATCGATGTCATGTGAAAAATGAATACGGTGAAAGTAATGCCAATTTAAATTTAAATATTGAAGCCGAACCGGAACCGGAAGGTGACGGACCAATATTTATTGAAAAACCACGTATTGTATCGGAAAATAATGGTAAATTGGTAATTATGGATTGTCGGGTGAAGGCAAATCCAAGGCCAACGATAACGTGGACGCGCGAAGGACAATTGGTGAAAGAAGACAGTAAAATTCAGATGTCAATAGTTGAAGAAAAAGATGACATTTATTATATAAAATTAGAGTTACAAGATCCGGGTCTGGACGATTCCGGTCTCTATAAATGTAATATCAAAAATAATTTGGGTGAATTAAATGCAAATTTAACGTTAAATATTGAAAGTAAGTGTTTTACAGTGTAATAATATTAAATACAAAATAACATTGTACAAATTTTATTTTTCTATCTATTTTTCTGCCAGTCGTTCCCGTTATAAAGGATAAACCAAAAATTATCAAAATTATCAAAAAGAAAACGGTTGTCATCGAATGTGTTGTTGTGTCGAAATTTGCACCGAAATGTGTATGGTTTAAAGAACAGACAGAGGTTAAAGAAAGTACACGGCATAAGGTTGACGTCGAACAGGTTAAAGACGGTGAATTTGCTGTAAAATTAGAAATATCACAGGTAACGGAAACCGATAAGGGTTCGTATAAATTGGTAGCGAAAAATGAAAAAGGTGAAGCCACCTCACAAACCGTTGAACTCATTGACATACCGGTCGACGACCAGAAAGTGGTCAAACCACAAATTGTACGTAAATTGACGGAACAAACGTATGCCGAAGAAACGGACATCGAAATGTCTGTGTCACTCAAACAAATTGATAAAAAAGTTAAAATTCTATGGTATCGTAATTCACAAATTGTAAGCGATAGCCGCGACACCAAAATTACATTTGATGGTCAAATTGCTAAATTACAAATAATAAAAGCTAAACATACCGAACACACGGGCACATATCGTGTGGTGATAACAAACGATGCGGGTCAAGATGAGTCGTCGGCCAAAATAACGATAACGAAAAAGAAAGATAAAAAGAAGAAGGAAGAAGAGGAGGTGGTGGAGGAGGACGAGGAAGAGTTGGTGGTGGAGGACGAAAAAAAGACGGACGACAAGAAGAAAGATAAAAAGAAAACGGAAAAACAAAAGAAAGAAGAAGAGGCGGCTGCTGCAGCCGAAGAAGCGAAAAAAGGACCGTTTGATGTAAAATTGAAACCAACCGAAATTAAAAAATCCGAAATTAAGGTATGTTTTTTTACAAAAATAAATTTCCGCCACATTCTTTACATTTGGGTAACTTTTGTTACAATTTTGTGGTTTCCTGGCCATATTGTTGGCCATATTATCCATATTTCTATATTTAATTGAATCAATTTTGTTGTTAATTAATAATCAATATTTAATTTCATTTTGTTGTAATAAATTGTAATTGTTTATTTTTTTTTGTTTTTGTCCGGTCAACCATTTTGTATTCTAATTTTTGTGTACACGTTAATTGTCATCCTAATTGTCATCAACCGGTTGTATTGTATCGACATGCGTCCCGTATAGGAAGAGGAACAACAAGAAACTGTTGAAACTAAGGTAAGTCATTTGTTTGGATTGTTATGATTTTTATACACACAAAATTTACCATTAAATATCATTCAAATTCTATTTATTATTCTCAAACAAATATTTCAACACACACACACACACACACCCACGCCAATACAACCGCAACAAAAATATCAACAATACAACTAACACACACTCACACACATACACACACTTACATCAACAACACACATCATCGAATAGGATGAGGATGAGGAACCAGTTGAGGTATACCATTTTTTTTTCTGTTTATATATCACTTTTTTTTTGTTTTTGCAAAATGGTGATTCAAAAACAGTGTTGCCATATTAAATTTTGTATTTTTTTGTATTTACACACACACACACACACACACACACACACACCCACCCACCCACACACACATTAAAAACAGCCAACACCTGCCGATAAGAAAAAAGAACAAGAAAAAGTTGCGGCCAAGAAAAGGGAACAGGAAGTGGCAAAGAAAAAGGAAGAAGAAATAGCGGCCGAGACTAAGAAAAAAGAACAGGCAACGGCCGCCGAGGCAAAGAAAAAAGAAGAGGAAAAGAAAGAGGCGACGAAGAAAAAAGAAAAAGAAGCGGCCGCCGAGGCTAAGAAAAAAGAAGAGGAAAAGATAGAGGCGGCGAAGAAAAAAGAAAAAGAAGCGGCCAAGAAAAAGGAACAAGAAGTGGCGGCGGCGGCGGCGGCGGCGGCTAAGAAAAAAGAACAAGATGATGAAAAGAAAAAACCGTTGGCAAAAGATAAGGCTAAAGTGGAAGAAGAAAAAATGGCCGACGAACCAGATACAGACGATATTTGGGGTGATCGCGAAGATGATTTTATTCCGATCAAAAAATCTACACCAAAATATTTGACCGACGATGAAAATGTTCCCATCATCATTGAAGATGTTACACAACCACAAAAACAGGTACACACACACCCACACACCCACATTATATAAATAAATTTACACCCACTCACACAACACATCGACAAATAAAATCCATTTTTTTAAATATTGTATTGAACTTTTTATTGGGCTGGTGCTGGACAGACGCCCACCATCATTAAATTCAAAATCATTATTTTTTAAAGGGCTTATCATTTTTTTCGCCACGTTGTTGTAGGCGTTCGTCGCTTAATTGTCGAATATTTTTAAACAACGTTTTTTTTTCACGATTAATAATGAAATCAAATTAAATTTTTGCAGGACGAAAAAACGATCGTCGCCGCAACAAAAGATGTCAAAGATAAAAAAACAGTTGATAAAAAAACTACTAGCAAAAAAACCGATGAAAAAATAACTGAGGTATTTTCAATTTAAAAACAATAATTTAGGGGAGTGGGGGGTGGGGTTGGGACAAGTGGTGTTTGAAAACAAAAATTAAAATTATTTTATTTTACTTTTTATGTACCATTTCGACGTGTGCTATTCACGCACACACACACACGCACACACATCACACACATCACACACATCTATCGATACTGAAATGGTCACTTTTATAGGAAACAACCGATAAAAAAACACCCAAAGATAAAGTGGCCGCTAAAAAACCAGAGGTAAAACAATTAAATTATTATTTAAAATATTTCTTTCTTTCTCTCTCTCTCTCTCTCTCTCTGTCAATCTATCTATCTGTTTCACTTGATTTTATTACATAACACTCACAAATTTAATTATATTTATATTTTTTTATGTTCACACCACTCACACGCAAACACACACACACATTCACATACTTCAAACAAAATAATATCAACTATTTACAACACAACACCAACAACAACAACTTCAACACATTTGTATTCAAAAATTAATTGCAACACACTAAAAGGACACTAAAAAACCAACCGAATTAGAAAATGGAAATGTCGAACATGAACCTGAGGTACTAATAAATAAATAAATAAATAAATGTATTCAATTCAATTTAATTGTTTATTGTTGTGACTAATTGTTTAACGTTTATTAATTAAATTAATTAAATTAATGGATTAATTCAAAAATTTTTCTTTTAACATTTTCAGAAAATTGAACAAGAAAAAGTCGAACTGCGTTCAGTTAGAGTAAGTAATTTTTTTTTTATTGTAACGGTATTATTATACAAAAACAAAAGTTGATAACTTCGTACACTCTTTGATCACTAAGTCCCGTTAGAAATTGGTTTTTTTTTGTAAACATGGGCCATGGAAATATTACTAGTTTTTTTTTTATTGTTAGACGCCCCCTGTCTCTCACACACACACCATTGCTCGCACAAAAAAAGTGCATATAATTTCTAAAATTTTTTGGTAATTATTTCAAATTTTTATTATTTTACATTTACACACAAACCATTAAAACAAAACAAAACCAGGATACCGAACCCACAGATAAAACGAAAACAATTAAAGACAAACCGGAAGAGGTTGTTCGAAAAGATACAAAGGTAAACAAAAAGGAAAAAACCACAAAAATATTTCATTTTTCTGTAATTGTAGGAGCAAAACATATTAACATTTAATAAAATAATATTACACTAACACACACACACACACACACACACACACACACACACACACACACACAGACACACACACAAACACATAATGATGAAAAACGTTATGCACAACACAACGTCAACAAATTCGATTGGAAAAAAACTTTATTTGAACGCACTCCATTTTTTTATGTTGAGCAAATTATGCAATTTTCATAAAAAGTACAGAAAGTTGATGTAGCAAATACTGATTTTTAACGAATTTTCCAATAAACTTTTTATTTGATTTGACTTTGAATGAATTTGGTTTATTAAAATTGGTTAGGGATGTGACCAATTTTTTTTTTTAAATTCCAGCAAGTTATTCACGGAATCGATTTTCCAGAATTTTTCCAGAAAACTATTGTTTTCTAATCCCAATTAGAATTGAGAAATGATCAATTTTAGGCGGCAAAATTTCAGGAATCTGATCAAGATTAATACTCCAAAATTTTCTTTAGGAACTGTTCCGATTAACCAATTGAATGAATTTAGTTAATTAAAATTGGTTAGGGATGTGACCAAAATTTTTTTTTAAATTCCAGCAAGTTGTTCACAGAATCGATTTTCCAGAATTTTTCCAGAAAACTATTGTTTTCTAATCCCAATTAGAATTGAGAAATGATCAATTTTAGGCGGCAAAATTTCAGGAATCTGATCAAGATTAATACTCCAAAATTTTCTTTAGGAACTGTTCCGATTAACCAATTGAATGAATTTAGTTAATTAAAATTGGTTAGGGATGTGACCAAAATTTTTTTTTAAATTCCAGCAAGTTGTTCACAGAATCGATTTTCCAGAATTTTTCCAGAAAACTATTGTTTTCTAATCCCAATTAGAATTGAGAAATGATCAATTTTAGGCGGCAAAATTTCAGGAATCTGTTCAAGATTAATACTCCAAAATTTTCTTTAGGAACTGTTCCGATTAACCAATTGAATGAATTTAGTTTATTAAAATTGGTTAGGGATGTGACCAAAATTTTTTTTTAAATTCCAGCAAGTTGTTCACGAAATTGATTTTCCAGAAGACTATTGTTTTCTAATCCCAATTAGAATTGAGAAATGATCAATTTTAGGCGGCAAAATTTCAGGAATCTGATCAAGATTAATACTCCAAAATTTTATTTAGGAACTGTTCCGATTAACCAAACTCAAAAATTTACCATAACTTAAATGGAATTGATATCGAAATTATAACGATACTCTTTGAAATTCCATACGATTATTTCTATTTCTATTACGATGTCAATTATTTAAAAAGGGGTACCACCCCCTCCCAGCCTCCCAGCCTCTATCACAAATTATTTTATAATTTATTCAGATTGTCTGACATTCACATTGGCACAGGCACAGGCAGTAGTTGGTGTATCTGTGTGTATATTTATATATGTGTCACGTGGTTAAGAACAATCGAAAGTTGTGCATTTTAATACACACGCTCTCTCGCTCTCTCTCTCTCTGTCACTTCTTTTGCTTTAAAAATAATAATTAATAATTTTTGTTTAAATTAAAAACTAAAAATTTAAGCGCCCAATAAATAACCTAACGAAAATATATTACTAATTATTCTATAGGCAACCGATAATAACAATTATAATAATAGTAATAATAGTAATAGTAATAGTAATTGTAACGGTATCGATACAACTATTAACTGTACGCCTAATTGTAATAATAATTATGATAATTGTGATAATTCTGATGATAATAATAATAATAATAATGTTAATGATGTTCCTATTGTTAAAATTAAATTAAAATTTGGTAATGAACTTGAAGTACAATTGCGTCACATTGATCGAGATATTATTTGTACGAATAAAAAACGTACGGTGACAACGTTAAAGGTATAAAAAAAAAAAAAAAATTAAATGAACGCACTCTTTCACCATAAATTTTTTTGGATCGATACACATAAACCACCACTACCACCGGCCACCCCCCACAAATGTTACAAGCACTTGCTAAATAAATGGCAAAAACTGAAGGCACTTAATTTTCTATTCTATTCTCTCTCTCTCTCTATTTTATTATCTGTAATTTCAATATTTCAATGTGTGTGTGTGTGTGTTTTTCCGCACATTTCTTTCTTCTCTAATATTTATCGCTAATTTTGTTTTTGATTGTGTCCTTTGGATAATATACTTGAAAAAAAAAAAAGGTTTAATGAATATACACACACCAACACACCCACACTCACACCCACACATTTATAAAAATACTTTAATTTTACAACAAAAAAAGCATGAATTTTTATTAAAATATTTCTTCTATTCTTTCCAACGCAACTTCTTTCTTCGCCAAATTGATTGATATTACTGTTAACGGTGCAAAATCTATTTATATACAACAATATAATATAATAATTGCGCATGCGTATAATTGTATCAAATTATATGTGGTGTGTGTGTGTAAAATGAAATATATGTTTTTGTTTTGTATTCGTTGTGTGTGTGTCGGTTGTCGTCGTCGTTGTTCGTACAAAATGTAGACAACAGAAATTTCTGGTAACAGTCATTTAGAAGTACAACAACAATTACAACAAAGTAGTAGTAGTAGTAGTAGTAGTCGACGATCGTCAACGATAATGGTGGCCACGAATGAAATGACGGCGTCAGAAACGAGTAACATTATGACTGCAAATAGTCGAAAAAATAGTGTGTCATCACAAATGTCAGGTGCACAAAAAACTACTGAATTATTATCAGTTGCTTCGGCAACTTCTTCGGCAATGTCAACAATAAATAATAGTAGTAATCGACGTACTTCATCTTCATCATTACAGGTATAATTTATATAATCCCGATCCCCTCTGCTTCTTGTTCATTTTTATTTTATATAAATATACGTACACACACACACACACACACACATACACGAACGTTTTATGTGTATTTGATGAAGGCTGATGTTATACGTGCCATAAGAATTGTATCAATTTCAATTTTATTGTTGTTGTTCGGTTAATTTATGTTATACGAAAATAAATAAATTAAAAAAATTCACCCATTCCCAGTCCTCCCCCCCCCTCAACCATTCGATTAATATGTACTTAAACTGTGAAAGAAAATTGAATACCATCCATTACAATAACAGTTTTATCTGTCACATTGACAGCTACAGTAATCCTGTCGCACCACTCCGCCGACCCTCCAAAATGCCGGAAAACAAATTTACTGTGGTGTTTGTTGGAGAAGGATTGGTCGATGGCAGGCGATGTGTAATACTGTTTTTTTTTTGTTAATTTTTACCCTTTTGCACATAACTTTTTGTTTAACCACAAAAACTTTAACTATTTGATTTGAATTTAATAATAATTTTTATTTGTTCATTTATTTACATAACCTCAAATTGAATTTTTCCGTTTTATTGTATTATAAAAATTTTTATATTATTCATTGGTTTTTTCTGTGTAATTAATTAATTTTTATGTTGTTCAACGTGTTGGTTTTGGGTCCAAAGGTTACCGAAGAAGATGAAATGAAAAGTGATAGTAGACGTTCGTCCGTAACCACTACGGCAGCGACTGATAAACAACAAAAAGTTGGTGTGAAAAAGGTATTTTATTTAATATTATTTAATTAGTTTTTGTAATTAGAATTTTAACACCCCCGTTATTTTTCATTTTTTCTTTTGTTTTTGTTTTTCTCCAAACTCTTCGTGTTTAATGTTTACCGTTATTCATACTATTATCCCGCTTGCGCCCACCCTCCGCGCACAAATGATTGATGATTGAACATGTTCACCACACACACACACACTAACACACACCCACTATAAATATAACAGACCGCCGAACCAACTGTTGATGATAAAAAACCGGAAAAAGTAGCTGGTGTTGCTGAAGAGCTGCCAAAATTAAAAACGGCCGAACCAATTAAAAAACCGATAAAAGTAAGTAAAAGTAACATTTTTTGTAATTGATGAACGATGCACCGATGAATATGACTCACCAATATTTAGATAGTAAAACAATGTGTGATTGTTCAGTTTGTGTCGTCCATTTTGTGTATTTTTTAAAAAATTATTCATTTTTATTATGTCAATCCGCAAACGATTGGTTTTAAAATGTTACCGTTATTTTAGTTTTGTTGTTGTTGTTGTTTTTTTCTTTCTTATATTTTAAATATTTTTCGATCTAATTCTAAATGTTTTTTTATTTTATATTTTTTCTATTCCACCATCCCCACTATTTTTGTGACAACAATTTGTTTTGTGTTTGTGTCATCATTCGTCCTGGATCTGGAATTTATTTATGATTTATTAAACATGCACACACACACACACACACACACGCACACACACACATAAACATCCATGCACATTGTACATGTATTTAAAAATACAAAATGAAATTGTAACGGCAGAAAGTTGAAGAAGTTCAAAAAATTGAAGAGTTACCAAAATTACGTAAAACATCGGTGAAACCAAAAGAGGAACCAAAAGAAGAACCGAAAAAAGCTAAAGTTAAAATACCAAAAGCTAAAAAATATGAAGAATTACCAGAAATACCCGATTATGAACGACCGGAATTGGAAATTTATGAACAAAATGAATTTGAATATCAACCGGGTGAAAAACCAATTGAAACGCCGGCTAAACAGGCTGAACGTCATGTGCCTGGTATTCAAGAGTCTGAAGAAATACCATTGAAAAATGGTTTTCCAAGGGTAAAATAAATTTGTTGCATATTTTCTTTTGAATTTTTATGGGACGGCAATACAATTTTTTTTCTCTTCTAATTTATGCACAACATTTTCATCCCCCGCCCATTCACTATTTGTTTATTGTGCACAAACAAACAAACACACGACACACACACCGGCACCCGAAATACTAAAAAAACACAAACTAAAATGTAGAAAGAAAAAGCGACACCGGTTGAAGCTGAACAAGGAAAACCGTTAGTTATTGGTAAAGGAAAATTACCGGAAGAAAAACCAATGGATGATGGTGTTAAATTAAAACCACCAACTTTAATAACACCGGATGAGGTATGTTTTTTTTTTGTTGTTTGTCGCTAAAATCCATATTGTACGATGGTTTTAATTTTATATTGTTGTATGTTGAAAAAAATAATGGATATGATTCAGAAATATCAAGAAAAATGGTGTATTTTGTGAAAAAAAAAACCGACTGCGCCAAGATAATTTTAATGAAAATTAATTTAATTTTACCGGCTGCGCCAAGATTGTCGATTAATTTTTATTTAAATTTTAAACATTTTTGATATTTAAAATTTATGGGATATGGAAATTTTTAAAAAACAGACAATTTTTTATAGAAAGTGTCTCACCAATTTTTTGTTAACAGTTAACCGCGTTACTCGAAATTTACTACACGGCGCCAAAAAAAAATTAAACATATTTCTGAATCACATCCGGTTTTATTCAATAGACACAAAATTACTTATTTGAAAAATTTAATTTTTAATAAATATTCTTTTATTTTCTATTTTTTTCAACTTTTCATTTTTTTGTGCAAACATTTTGCGAACGCATTTTTTTCAACATTTGTGTGTGTGTGTCTGTATTTGTAAATTAAATTGTATGTTTGTGTAGGTGAAAAAACCAGGCGAAAAGGTAAGAATTTAAATTTTATTGATTGATTTTTTTATAAATTTATTAATTTAAGCAAAATGAACGACCGACTTTTTGCGATGAAAAAAGAGTCCGGGTCGTTGTCGTGTGTACGATCGATTTTTTGTTTTTGGTTTTCTTTTTTTTTTTTTTTTTTAACCCACCCCCTCCCGTCCGCCGTCAAATTTAATTATTTCTACCACTTAATTTTTTATTTAATAATTTTATATTTTATTTTTTATTTTTCTTAATTAATTAATTTTAAATCCTAAAAACAAACAAAAAATAATATAACATCAATCAAAAATCACACACACATACACACAAAAAACCACCACCATCACCATCACCACAACCACAATCAAACCATCACAAACACACACACACACACACCACACACGTACAAAAACCATCATGAAAATTGAACACACAAAATGTTTTTTGTTTTGGCATAACAAAAAAATCGAAAATAAAATTGAATATATAAAAAATTAGGATAAATTGCTAACCGATGAACCGAAATCAAAATTCGGATTACGTCGACCAGTACTGCGTAAAGAAATGGTTAAAAAAGATAATTTTATCGATGTACAATTAAAACCAGTTGTTAAAGAGAAAGTCGAACCGACACAGGCCGAATCCAATGAAATCATAACAAAGGTAAAAACCAAACAATATTATTGTCATCACACACCGTAAAACTGATATGATATGAATTTATAAATTCAAATCATACACACACACACACACACACACACACACACACACACAGATCTATTTATTCTATTTATGGTCGTCTTGTTATTGTTTGACTGTATAATTTGTAATTTTGTATACGTTTTACTGTAATTGTTTCGGCAAAAAAAAATTTTGTGTTTCTTATGTGAAAATATATATTTTTCATATTTTATGTTTCTATTTGTAAACTATTTGTATTGAATTGGATTAAATGTGTGTGAAATACATCAAGAAAAACTTCAATTGACGTAAGAAGAAATGTTTTTAAGATTAAGAAAAAAAAAAAAAAAATTAAATTGTTAAATTTGGCAACTGTGCCATTTAATTAAAGATAGCTTTTTAGAATTTCAAAATAAAATTTATTGGGAAAATTAAAGTAGTGGAACGTTTACCAAACAAATGTCCCACTTTGTAACAAAAGCTTTAGTAAATTTCTATGTAATTATATGTGCTTTGGTTGGAGCAAAGAATTGGGGGGGGTGGAGGAAGAGACGCGGTTGAGAAGCAAAGCGAAACAATATGGAACCATTTTATTTTACACAATCTTCATTCACTGGATAAAAAAAACAAACACAACTCTTTTTTACTACCATTTTTTTCATTTTTTTTATGCTTTTACTAAATATTATTTGAAAAAAAAAAACAAAAAACAAAATGGCTACTAAAAAAAGCTTAAATTAATTATTTATTTTTTTTTTTATTATCTGTAAACTTTTGCCGTTGCCGCTTTTATTTTTATTTACTCTATAAAAATTGTATTTTTTTATTTTGTACACACCCCCACCACCGTTGAAAATACCCCACTCAAAAAAAAAAAAAGAAAGAGACACACACACACACACACACACAAACAATGAATAACAGAGAAAATACATAATTTTCTTATTAATGTTTCTCGCTCGCCTGTTGTGTCTCTCTCTCTCTTTTTTTTTTCCATTTTCTCCAGCAATTAATTTTATTAAAAAATTTATTTTAATTTAAATTTTTTTCTTCAACCAAAACAAAAAAATAAACGAAATTAATTTAGCAAAAAGCAACAATGAAAACGGTCGAAGGAAAAGATCCAAAACATGGTAAATTAAGTGTGGGACCAAAACATGAAGATTTACCCGAAATTGATGATTATGAACGTCCGGAATTGGAAAAATTCGAAAAACCAGAATTTGGAAAAACGAAAAAGGTTAGTGTGTTATTGAAATATTGTATTATATGGGTGCTCATTGCGGGGGGGTTGGGCAAGGGGATGAGATGTGAAAAAAACTTTGTGTGCGCATGCGTGTGTGTGTGTAAATAATGTATGTAATTAATTGTGTGATTAATCACTTGGACACAGTCGCACCGTTTTTTTCGTGTAATAACAATTAAACGGGTCGCTGGCATCACGAGCATTTTATAAATTTTGTAGCCAATTTTTGGATTCAAAAGTGTCTAGATTTATCCGAAAGTGTCATATTTTTAAGTAATTTTGTGTCGCCGATGGATATGGCGGCGGTAATGAAGGGGCTATTTTCTTTTTGCAAAGTCAATGAAAAGTCCATAAAAATTTTCTTTAAAAAAAAAATGTCTACCGGGCGACGATCCCTGAAAAAATCCGTTAACCTAATTTTTTCTATTCTCTATTAAAATTGAGTTCATGTTTTGTGTGTGTGTGTGTGTGTGTGTGTGTGTATGTTTGTCTGAATGGTTGACGATATTTCTTTGTCTAATTAAATATTAATTTATCTAATAAAAATCGATGGCATTTTTACAATTTTTTTGTTGTTGCAAAATTTGAAAATAACTTATTTTATTCTTCTTCTTTTTCTTCTTCTTCTTCTTCTTCTACATCTTCTTCTTCTTCTTCATCTTATTCTTCTTCGGCATCTTCTTCTTGTTATTGGGTTTTTTTTTTAGTATTTCGGTTAAATAAATTGCGTTGTGTGTGCCAAAAATAAATTATAAAAATAACTTTTTTTTTGGTTGGTGAAGTGTGAAGTGAGTGAGAGGTACAAGTGTTTGTGTGTGTGTGTGTGTGTGTGAAAAGAGACAACCTGTTGTTGTGTTGTAGTGTTTTTTTTTGTTTGTTGTTGTTGTTGTTGTTGTTGCACTCAATTTTTTTCAAAAATTTTACATTTATTAATAAAAATTGTTGTACTTGTTGTAATTTTCATAATTCATTTGTAAATGGGGGGGCTTTTATGATTTTAATTTTGCATTTTTAAATATTAATGTGCGCACGCGCACGCCAACTGTGAATGAAAATGAATTATTAGTTTGTTTTTTTTTTTGCCAAAATTTTGATTTACTATTAATTAAATTGAATTTAAATTGGTGGTGTGTGGTGTGGCGTGTGTCTGTGGTGATTTTTGGTTTCGGGAATGTTAATTGTGAAAAAAAAAAATAATTAATTAATTAATAACAAAACAAAATTAAGTCAATAAATAATTATGAATTAAATTAAAATTAAAGAAAAAATTAAATTAAATTAAATTATAAATTAAATTAAATTAATTAATTTAAAAAAAAATAATATAAATTTTTTTATTTAATTTAAATATGCCTCCGCCGAAAAAGAAAAAGGTTTGTGGGCGGATGGGATGGGTGGCTTCGGTGAATGAGTGTGTGATTGATGGCAAAACATTTGAATTAGTTCAATAAATTATTATTCAATTATTTATTATCATCTTTAATTGTTTTGTTTTTTTTTTCCGAACAGGATGATAAACCAAAAGTACCTGAAATTAAGGCTCCCACAATTGAGCCGCCAACAATTGAAACACCAAAAATTGAAGTGATACGTGAAAAAAGTCCACAACCAGATCGTAAAGGTTCGCTGGCACCCGGTTCGGGACCATCAAGTCGACGTGGTTCACTTATACCACCGCCAGACGATGGCAGTGGTCGACGTCCAAGTCTTATTATCAGCGATGAGGTAATTTTTTGTTTTTGTTTTTAGATTTTCGGATATTAAATATAAAAATTATTTTTTTTTGTTGTTAAATTTAAGGACAAAAATTTAGTAATTTAAGTTAGGGGAGGGGTTAGGAAAAAACGTAATAGAAAATTTTTTATTTCTCTATCCCGTTATTTAATTAATTTTTTTTCTATCTTACACCACCCACTCACACACCCGGCCCAGGCTGTGTGTGTGTGTGCGTGTGTGTGAGATAGTTATTTACTGTTTAATTTAGAATAATTCCACATATAAATCCTTGACACATTGTGTGTGTGTTACTGTAATTTATTTAGTTCACCCGCACACACACACACACACACACACACCTATATTTATTTTATTTTTTTTTATAAATACTTACTCTCACACAAACAAACACACACACACACACACACACACACACACACAAGTACATTTTTTGCCTTTTTTTGATTGAATTTTTTGATTTAATTTTTCTTGTGTAAATATTTTTAGTTTATTTTTTTGGCCCCCGCCCCACCCCCCACAACTCCCAACACACGATTCCTTAACAAACAGAAAACAAAGAATAAATACTTAAAAACAGTTCTTTTTTTTTGTTTGTAATTTTTTTTATTGAATTTAGATTTGATTTTAGTTTTTATACGATTTTTTTGGTTTTTTTTTTTGTAAATAATATAAGATGAAAAGAAAAAAAACAGAAAACTTACAGTATCTCACCACAAAAAAAATGGTAATTGTTTCAAATATTATTATTTTATTCCGTTGACACACACATTCATTTTATTTGGATAAAATTTGATAAAATTTATTTATACCATTTGCGTAAGATACTGTAAATATAACAATTCATATAATACATTCCCATACACACACACACACACACACACACAAATTAATTAGAATATTTTATTGATTATTAAATAAGAAGGAGAACAAAAATTTTGTGTTTGTTTTGTGTAATTATATGGAAAAAACAATGAGAGGTTTTTCGGGGTTCGCCGAGGGGCAACGATATAAAATATACAGAACTTTCAGATTTTTACACAAAATTTACACAAAATTTATGGTAAAATATATAAAAAATTTGTTTCACCATTACCATTATTTGATCATTTTTCATAAATTTTTTGTATTTGTTTTTATTTCATTTTCAAATTTACATGTGAAAATTTTAACAAAATATTATCGTATAAACGCACAATATAAAAATTTTTACCACTACAACTATTATCACCATCACAACTACCACCACCACCACTACCATCACCAATACCACCACCACCACCACATCCACAATCGCTGTGCGTGCATACGACCAAAAAACACCAAAACCATATAACCACAAACACACAAACACACACACACCCACACACGTACACAACACACCAAACAATTGCACAAAATAAAAAAAAAACACACACACACACACACATAAAAATATAAATAGGAACACAGAAAATTGCGTCCTGGTGAAGTTTTGGAAGAGAAAAAGGTAAAGAAAATAACAAAAAAAAAACATAAAAATTAATTTACACAATTTTTTTCTATCTCTTTTTGTATTGTTGAAAAAGGCGAAAACCAAAAGAAAATAGAAAATTTAAAACATTTTTCCCTTTTTTTTATACCGGTTTTTAAAAACAATTTACAGTGTATTTTTTGAAAAAATATATTGTGCGCGCGTGTGCCGTGTCAGTTAACGTTTTCCACGCCTATTTTTGTAGCAAGAACAAAAAAACACTCACACACACATTTGTTTGATGATAGTTTTCGATGCGGAGGGGGGGCGGGGGGAGGAAGCGATGGACGAGCGATTAAAGTTATAGCGTTGATGGCGTGTGGGTCGCCGTTAAAACCGTTATAAAAATTCGTCCTCCCTTCCAAAACCCCCTTTTTTTTTCGTACTTCTTACAAAAATGTTTCACATTAATTTTTTTGTGTTACCGAAAAATGTTTCTATTTTCTTTTTCTTTTGATTTTTCTTTATTTTTTTGTATTCTTTACAGTCGCTCAAAAAAATAATGTGTCGTTTTCTTGTCTTTGTCCAATTATATTTAAAATTTATTAAGAAAAATAATTATTGTCTTTTGTCTTTTGTCTTTTGTCTTTTGTCTTTTGTCTTTTGTCTGCCTTTTTTTTTTTTTTTTTTTTTTTTGTATTTTAATTATTAATTTTATTATTTTTCTATTGTTTAAAATTGTGACTGTGTCCTGTGCAACAAAAAAAATAAATTACGCTCTCTTTTTTGTGCCGTCATATTTTTTATATATTTATTTCTTAATTCATTCATTGCATTTATTTTTAATTTAATCATTTAATTATTATTATTATTATATAAAACAGCAATACACTTAAACACACACACACACACACAAATGCACACATGCACACACATGCACACAAATGCACACACTAATTAATTTCCAATCAAAGGACACAAATAGAAGAATATAAATTCTATGTCTCTTCATCACAAACACAAACACAAACATCCACTCACACTTGCACATACGCATGCGTTACAATTATCAAATATTTTATTATTAGAAATTAGAAGAAAAAAAAAAAAAAAGCGGTTGTGTTGTTGTTGTTGTTGTTGTTGTTGCTAATTATGAATATTTATAATTAATTCATTTAATTTTAGTTGAGCAAAAATTACATTTTGTGTAACAAAAATTTATAAAAATAACTTAAAGAATTTACAGGTGATTATTTTGTTTTAAAATAAAGATCAAATACACACACACACACACACACACACACACACGATGGTGCATATAAGCAACAACAATAACAACAACAACAACAAAAAATGGCAAAGCAATGCACAACAATTTCAATAATAAAAATAACATGCATTTTTTTTAAATTGTTAATTAATTTTAATTATTAATTAATTAATAAATATGACAACACTGCACACACATACACACACACACACATATATATACACTATAACTGAGCACATCATAATATAATAATTTGATGGTGTGCTCAAACCATCGCTTCTGATTTTAATATTTTAGAATTTTTCTGTTTTAGTATTTTTTTTTGGTTCTTGAAATAGTTACAAAAAAATTATTTATAGAATTTGGGGAAAAAGTTTTCATTTGGTACTTGTACTTTTTTTTTAGTAAATTTTCTCCCCGACCCCCCGCCACCGTGACGCCGGATTTTTGTAATAATTTTGTTTTTATATGGAAATGGAGTGTTTTAAGTTTTAATTTTTTGGTCTTGCTGTTGTTCAATTAGGGCCAGAAATATTAAGTAAAAATGAAAATAACTAACTGAAGTGGAGATAATTCAATGATTAAATGAATATTTCGGTTAAGTTTTTATATTATCAAAAATATTTTATGGTTTCAAAGACATTTGAAGAAAAAAAAATGCTTAAAATGGAAAAAAAATCAGAACAATCATGGCGCAGTCGGTTGGGCGTAACAAAACTTTCACATACAAACACCCACACACACACAAACACCCGTAAAATTCACAATTCTATAAATGATATTTTTGTGTAAAAACATGTCTTTAAATATTTCATTATTTTGAGCTTATTTAAAATATATTATTCTTCGGGGGTATATTAAAAGTTATCAATTTAAAATGAAAATATGATTTTATTATTTAAATTTACTTTCAAACCTTTTAAAATATCCCCATAAATATATTTTATTAACATATACACACACACACACACTATACACTACACACACACACACTCGCACAACCATAAACATACAAACATTTACTGTGGCATGAAATCGTTAAATAAAATATTGTCACAAAATTGAGCACAAACAAATACAATAAATGAATTAACCCATTAACCGCATGTTTAACCCTTTTTTTTATGTTTTAATTTTTGTTTTATTAAGTTACGTTATTCCGATGGCCGGTGTTGCAACCGGTTTTATACACACACGCACACACCACACACACACACACACACACACACACACCTTTTTACCTTTACACTGTAAATATAAATAAAATGCAAATACCAAAATCATCAGACCCCACCGAAAAAAAACCTAATTGTAAAACGTAACCCAAAAAAAAACCCACACAATCACAAAATGGAATTTTTAATTATTTATTTTTAAATTTTATATTATTTTTTCATTTATTATTTTAATATTTATTTATTTTATAATTTAAGATTTTTATTCAAAATATATAGATGTCTCTCTCTATCTCTCTCTCTCTATCTCTCTCTATAATTCGTGCTCAATCGTATAAAATATTTGTACACTCTGTCCGCTATTTTTTTTTGTTAAATTTTTATTTATTGTCAAATGTTTTGGGCGTTTTTATTTAGTTTTATTCAGTAAAATGGCGTGGCGTAACTTTATTTAAAAATTAACGATGGGTGTTTTGTTACAATTTTATTGCCCCTACACTATTGCACTGTTGCACTGTTAAAATATTTTTAAAAAAATTATTGGGTCCAGTAAGTAAGTTTTGGGAATATTTTGGTAAGAGAAACACCATTTATTTGAAAGTACAACGTGTACATTTTATATTTTATTCAAATTGTTTGCCATCGGAAGGTACAAGTTTTGATCATCTTTTTGGCAAATTATGGATTCCCTCGATCGAATAAGAACTTCTTAGGTTTTCGAAGCAATTCATGAATCAAGCCATTTTTTTATATCTTTGTATTGAATTGAATCGGTGTGCCCTTTTTGGGGTGACTGCATCGACCCGAACAAATGATAGTCTGATGAAGCAATATTGTTGGTGTATATGGCGGGTGCGGTAGGACTTTCCAACCAAATGCTTTTAACATTTCTGTGACCGGTCTTGTAACTTGTGGTCTAGCATTATCATGCTGCGCAAAATCACACGGTCATCATGTCTGTTGGCATATTCTGATTCGTTTTTGATGCAATGTTCGTTTCAATTGGATTAATTGCTGTCGGTAACAGGTTCACACAGTGATGCTTTGTCTCGGTTTAAGCAGCTCATAGTACACTACACCAAGCATTGGTCCCCACCCACCAGATACACAACATAACCTTAGAACACGATGAAATATTGCAGTTTGGTGTTTTTGGTGGACCTGATTCACCTGTCCGTCACCCCAATGCTTTCAGACGTTTATTGGATTATCGTAATGGATCCATTTTTCATCACCAGTCACAAAATTCAATGCAAAATTGAATGTCTTTGAATCAAAATTTAACACACATTGTGTTTTTGCCGATTTTCCGGTCAATGTTCTTGCGATACCCAATACGATAGCTTTTCGACCATTCCCTTCATCTTCTTTGGAACGTTTGCAAAACACTTGTGCTTGGGTAACATCTAATGTCAATGCTAATTCTTCTTTCGTTTTTAACATGGATCTTCTCACTGCGGTAAAGCTGCCAATTTTTTGTTTTCGAAATTTTTTTTTTCGTTGGTGCTCCCAACGCGTTCCTAATCACCAAAAAACATCAAATTCATTATTTTTAAACCGTCGTCTAAACCAATACGCTCACAATTGTTTTGTGACGGGGGGTAGGGGGAATGTTCACCATAAATTTGTAACCAAAAAGCGATAAGTTTGCTGCTGCTGCTGCTGTTGTTTTTCGTCTGAATAAAATTATTTAACATAACTTCCGGCGCAAAGCAAATGCTGTTTTGTTGGCCACTTCACACACTTCACACACTTCACACTTACTGTGTACAAGTAATACTACTTACGACACTAGCATCAGATTATCACCAGGACTTAGAGTTACAGACCCAATAATTTGATATGAAGCGGGGGGGCAGTTGTTAAATTTTATTTAATTATTATTTGCGATACAAAACACAATCAATTTTTTGCAAATTACTAAATAAGAAAACAGAAACATTTGACAATAAATATTGCCGCTCTGTTTAGCCCTTTCTCTCTCTCTCTCTCTCTGTCTCTCTCTCTCTCTGATAATAACATCAATTGCATGTGTCCGATTAGCCGATTCATTCTGTTTGTTAGTGCGATTGCGACAATGGCAAATGGCGTCAGAAGTGACAATTAAAAATGTATCGACATTCTGTTTAAAAATTAACTATTTTTTAATAAAATCTTCAACGCCCACACTACCCACCGCCCACACTACCCACCCCAATTACATTAAATTTTAAATCAATTAAATTATTATTTATTATTTATTATTTTTTATTTTTTTTTTTCTTCTCTTTTCTTTTGTTTTTTTTTTTTTTTTTTTTTTTATAATTTTTTTTTCTTTTGTTTTTTTTTGTTTTTTTTTTTTTTTGACGACAAAAAAACGTCAATTTTATGGTTTTTTTTTTTTAAATAAAATATCGCAAAATATTTAAAAAAAATAAAAAAAAATTGCAGTTAAGATTAAGACCCGGCGAGGTTTTAGAATCGAAGGTGAGAAAAACGAAAAGAATAATTAAATTGTTGTTTTTTGTTGTTGTTGTTTTCTTTTTGGACAAAAAAAAAAAAATAATATTAAATTTTTTTTTGTGGAGAGATTTTTAAAAAAATCCCCAAAAAAAAAATGGACAACAAAAAAAAATTAAGCAGCCGCAATAAATTGTTTTGTTTAGCCGCTAATTTGTGCGCCGCTGTGTATCATCTTCTTTTATTTCTATCTATTTCACTGTTTCTCTCTCTCTCTCTCTCTCTGTCTCTCTGTCTTTTTATCATTTTTATATTTATTTTCTTTTTTTATCATCATTTCGCCTGTTTCTCCTGTTCTTTTTTTCTTTTATTTACGTCATATTTTTTTATTTACATTTCTTTTGTTAATAATTATTTGTAATTGGCAACACTGTAACTGGATGGGCAGTATCTTGTACACTCAAAAAACAAAAAAATGCTAATGCATAAATTACAAATAATTATTAATATTGAAATTAAATTTCATTCAATTTGTAAATTGTACTTTTTGTAGAATAGATATTTTCAGTATTTTTTTGTTGTTGTTGTTGTCACGGTTAAGGATTTGAGGCTATTTATTTGGTACGCATAGAGTAGATGCAGGATGAGGAGGAGGAGGAGGAGGAGGATGAGGAGACACACACACACACACACATATAGTCGGTATCCGCTAATCGTTTTTGGAATTGTGTGTGTGTGTGTGTGACTTTTGTTGCGACAAATTAAATATTAAATTTTGTAGTTTATAGAGATTAGATTTTATTATAAAAATATATTAATTTTCTATAAAAATTTACACATGTACAAAAACACAAGCAGACACACACACACACACTGATGCATATTTAAATATATATATATACACACACACACCCACGAACACACATAGAAAATCTATTGAGTATCTCAAATATTTACTAGAATTTAAGTATATTTTAATTTTAAGTCAAACATTGAATATAAAATATTATAATTGCTATATTTCTTTCTCTCTCTCTCTCTCTCTCTCTTTCTCTGTCTCTGTCTCTGTCTTGACATTTCACTATCGTTTTTTTACTGTGTGTCTGTGTGTGTAAAAACATGGATAAAAATAATTATTAATCATAATTATCGATGCGTACGCACATATTTATGTACACACACACACACACACGTACACATACCGACACACACATCGATCCAAACGGTGGTTCATTTACAGAAAGAAAAAAAAGGTGGTCGTCCCGGTGAATTGGAAACAGAACAAAGGGTAAAGATTGAAAATAAATTAAAATTTTTTTTGAAAAAAAACAGTAAATAATATTAGAAATTGCAAAATTTAGAACAATTGGATATTTTTTGGGTATGTTGGTTTTTGATTTACATACACACACACACACACACACACACACATCAATCGACATGGATTAATTAAATATTAAAATGTTCATCAATTTGTTATGTCAACCCTGAAATTTTATATAATTTGAAAAATGTAAAATTGCACATAAACTATTCTAACGGTAATTGTGGGCGGGTTTATAAAATGTACGAATAATAAATGGTGTACTAAAATTTTAACGCACACACAAACAATCGATTTTGATGAAGGGTAAATAAAAACACGCCCATTTTATGAATAGTTTTCGCACAATCGTTATGAAAATCTGAATAACAAACGATTGATTCATCGTTAAATTAAACAAAACGAAAATCACTACACTCTGAAAAAAAATTAGAAAATTTAGCAACGGTTTTTTATCGCCGGTACGAAAATCAAGGAAGAAACTTTTCAAATTAAAGAAACACACACACACACACAATCAAATCAAAAACCAAACCAAAACGTGTCTAATTGTTGTAATTGTAACTGTAATTGTACATACAAATTAACATATTATATATCGAAAAAGCAGCGTTGCGTAGAGTGTGTGTGGCGTCATCAATGCAGTCACGCCATGACAGTGTGTTGTGTATTATTTTTGATTGTGTTTAGAACAGAATTTAGAGAATTTAAAATGTGTAAAATAATAATAACAGTAAAATTAATTGTAAATTAAATAATTGTTTTTGTAAATAACAAATGTGATAACGATAAGGGTCGGCTGTCCGTTCCAAATTTTTTTGGTAAATAATATTTTTTGTTGTTTTTTTTTTTTGGCGGTAACACATGGGTCTAAAAGTCCTGGCCCCCTATATCCAAAATGAGACTGAAATTTAAAAAAAAAAAACCATCGAAAACCAACCACCCCTCAAAAATCATTATTCGATTAATCATGGCAAAGTACGATCGTTACAATTTGTTAGCCTGAGAGAAATTATCACTATTAAAAAATCACACGGATATAGTTCGATAGAGGCGATCGCTTCTGATGGGGTTAGTCGTCTGGACTTTTTAACCCATTTGCTGTAACAGTATAATTATTGTTTTTGTAAATAAATTTTTGTACTCTCATTCACATTGATCGCTTATGGGCCGGCCCAATCGGTGGTTGTTTTTTATTGTATATTAAATTGTGGCCCCAATCGGGATCGATTTAATTTAATTTTTGATTTGATACCGTTCGTTCGCTGTTGTACAAATAAAAATTTAATTTCATTTATTGCAATATTATTTTGGGTTGCACTCTTGGGCGCTGTGTGTGCCCGCTAGTGTGGTGTAATCGAATTGGGAATTTAGCAGCATGGCCGTTCGAAAGAGGACTACAAAAAATTAGATTACACCACATTTGCGGGACGGGTGAGAGGAAGGGGTGGGGGGTGTGGCCAAAGTGTAGCCTTAGTGTAGCCCAAAAGATATTGATTTAATTCATACATTCCATTGATTATTGTCATAGAAAAGCAAAACAAAACAGTCTTTTTCTTCATACACATTAACCTTTTCTTTCTCTCTCTCTCTCTCTCTCTCTCACTCTTTCTCTCACACATACACACTTTCTTTCTTTCTCATTATCTCATTCTATCTTTGTTTCACAATTTTCTATATTTTTCAATATTTTTTGCTGTCTCTTTTAATTTTAATTTTTAGTTAATTTTTTTTTTTTTTAATTAAAAATTGTTTTAAATGTTTAATTTTTGAAAATTTTAATTAATTAACTAATTAATTAATTAATTTGAAGCTTAAATTTATTTAAAATTAATATTATATTAAGGGTCAGACAAAAAAAAAACACGGAGCTTTTTAATTAATAAAAGAAGCAAAAAAAACTTATGCCAATTAAAATATAGCGAATAATTAATTATTTTTAATTTTTAATTATAATTTATATAATTCTTTTTCTCTCTCTCTCTCTATCTCTATCTATCTATCTCTATCTATCGCTATCTATTTGTCTCTGTGTCTATGTGACTCTTTCTATTTTGTATAATTATTTATTTTTGTTTAATGTGAAAAGAAATTATTAAATTTAAATTAAATAATTTAATTTTAATTTAAAATTAATTTTATTCGAATTAATTTTATTTGTTTTACAAATTTTTTTTAAATGTTTTTAGATTTTAAGGTTTTTTTTTAATTGTTTTGTGAATTTTTCTATTTTGTTTTTTATCTTTTCGTATGGATATTATTACCGTTATTTATTTAAAAAACAAACCACGCCCCCATTTTTTTTTCTTCTTTATTCAAAAAGAAATGGGGGGCGATGCACGATCGATGGCACCAAAAATTTTCATATTTATTTCGTTTGCTCTTTTTGTGCAAATTTATATTTTTAAATAATTTACCGTTATTTTGGATTAGTTTTTTGTTTTTGTTTTCAAATAAATAACGGTTTTGTACGGCGTTTGTCTGTCTGGCGGCGTCACAGTGGGCACGCACACACGATGCGTCATTATACTCAAATGAAAGAGGGCGTCGACAGTAGACCGGTGGTCGGTTGGGGGAGGGGGAGGGTGAAGGAGGATTAGAGAGGACGATAGGGTGACCGGTATTTACGTACTTAATATCCATATTGAAAGGAAAATAAAACGAAATTATAAATATTATTTAATTTTTTTTTTGTCAAATATTTTTTGTGCTTTAATTTTTTCTTGTTAATATTTTATTAAATGGTAAAATTTTTCTGTTTTATTATTTTAATTTATGTATTTTATTAATAATTATAATAATATGTATTATTTATGTGTCGCCGCCGCCATAGCCGCCATTTTATTGTTTTTATGTCAATTATATATGTTTTTTTTATTTAATTTATTTATAGGGATTTATTGTTGCTCTATTTTTGTGTAACTAATTTTATATATTTTCTATTTGTTTTTAATTTATTGTTTTTTCATTTTTTTCCAATTTTGTTATTGTGTACTAATTCAAAAATTCTATGTTTGTTAAAACAAAAAAAAAAAAAACAAAAAAAAAAACATACCAATTTAAAATAATATAGAGACGACGTCCATCAATTGATATGCGACGCCCTAGTGTTCAAGATTTAGAAGATAAAATAAATCAACCGTCGACGCCGTTACGTAAACTCGGTGACGTTGGTCCACCACAAATTGTCGATGTACAAGAAAGTTATTCGGCCGTTGAAGGTACATTTTATATTCAAATAAAATTTTTTTACCATATTGCTTAACGCATCAGCGTTGCCAATTAAAATTTATTTTGCTTTTTTTGCTTTTCGCTTTTCGTTTTCGCTAGCGCGCGCTCTCTCTCTCTTTTGCTTTTCGGCTCTATCGGCTTTTATAAAAGCGCAAAAAAAAAAAAACAGAAATATTAATAAAATTTATCGAATTATTTTTTTGGTAATTTTAATTTCCATCAACCATCAACCCAAACAACCACTACCAATAAAAACCAACCACTACCACATCAGATCAAACCGGTTACATTACGGTACAAGTTGAAGGCATACCAGAACCAACATTTAAATTTTATAAAGGTGTTACGGAAATTATTGAAGGCGGTCGATTTAAATTCATTACCGACGGTGACACCAATTCGATAACATTGTGTATGCGTAAGGTGAAACCGAACGATGAAGGAAAATATAAAGTTGTGGTGGCCAATATTCATGGTGAAGATTCGGCCGAATGTACATTTTATGTATCGGATGCCAGCGGTATGGATTTCCGTGCTATGTTAAAGAAACGTAAATATGCAAAATGGGGTAATAATAAAGAGGATCCGGATTGGGGTGATTTAAAAGAAGTGGACAAACCGATACCGGCATTGAAAAAAGTCGAAAAGGTATGTGTTTTGTGTTTGTGGTTAATAATTTATTTATTTATTTATTATTATTATTATTATTATTATTATTATTACCACCATTTTAACCCCATTACCCCCATCCCCATCCTTTGTTGTCATCCCATAATATCTACAGAAAAAAAAAAAAAAACAACCCCCCACATTCCACCCCCCCCAGTTATTAAATAATATTGTTAATAATATATAGAAATTAATAATATAAATTTTGATTGATTCATTGCGTTTATTTACTTGTGGTTGTGTGCTGTGTGTGTGTGTGTGAATGTGAATACTATTATTATTTTTTTTCTGGTTGATTGTGTGTGTGTTTGAGTGTGTAATTGGTATTGTTTGCGGCCGCCAAAGCCGCCATCGCCATCCGAAGAACCGAAGATGAATTAAGATAATTTAAAATATAAAATACATACAAATGTGAGAAGATTTTCGAAAAATCAGATAGATATGAATGTGTGTGTGTTCGAATGATGATGATGATGATGATGATGGTTTTTTTTTCTATTATTTTTATTTTTAATATTTAAAATTGTTTTTTTAATTTTAAGTGCTTTTTTCTTTTTTTAAGTACTTTTTTTTTAATTATTTTAATTTTATTTTTTAAGAAACATTTTTATTTTTTTTATATTAAAACATTATTTTTACATTCGATATGAGTTTAAACTCATAAAAATTAAAGATACAAACCCCACACATACACACAAAACACACGAAACACACACACACCAAACACCAAACACACGCACACAAAGTTTTAATAATATATAAAATTCAAAATGGTTGGCTGGATAATGAACAAACAATAAAAAACAGACTGAGCGCATTTTTTTTTATGAATATTAATTCGTTGACACACGGAAACGGAAATAATAAATAAAACAAAAGAAGTCATTTTTTGTACAAAACATTTTATTTTTTATGACGAAACAAATTTTCTGCATCGATAAATTCTCAATTTGTTGTTGAAAAATCAATGGGTTTCATTAAAAAATAATTACAAAAAAAAAATAAAAAAAAATTAAATTAAAAACCGGCTGCGCCAAAATATTTTTTTTTTTTCTTATTTTAATCATAATTATCACAACACCAACCAACACCAACCATCACCAACACCACGAACACCATCACCACGAACACCACTACATCACTACCCACTACAACATCATCATCTCTATCTACACATCACATGTAATTTAAATATTATTACAGAATGAATCGTTTAATATTTTACCAATTACAAGTACAAACGTAATGACACGGACGACAACGACTAGTCCAATAACTAGTCCAACAACAACTAATTATGACGAAACCGGTTGGTATGAGAATACCGATTCAATTGGAAATTCTTTAATTGTATTTTTATCGGAAGGTGTTGAAGTGACACGTATGCCAGCCGCAAATAAGGGAAATTCACATTGGAAAATGTTAAAGGTGTGAGAGTAAAATGAAAATTTTTAAAAAAAAAACTGTGTGTTACGAATTGTGTGTGAATGGGAGTGTGAATAAATAGAAAATTTATTTAACGTTTAACACCAAATAAAATCAATCATCATATTATTATAAAAATGTTATATAACCGGTTTCACAACGCCGGCAGCCCACACCCCCGCCAACCCCCCCCCCCCACCACGCCACCCCCATTCATTTGTAAATATTACACAAAACATAAACAAAACCGCCCCCATTTAATTGTGATGTCATTTTGTGTAGCTATAAATTTCTGAAATACACTCACACACACACACACCACAATTTCTTACAAATTTATGAAAATGTGGTCGAAATGTGCCATCGATAGAAATAATGTGTGTGTGTGTGTGTGTGGTGTGACAACGTCTACACTAAAATTTTGAAGTTTCAAAAATATCATATTAATATTATCATCATACTAGAATTTCTTTGTTTGCTTAACCCACTCGATCGATGTCAATAATATTAAGTATTACCGTTCGGTGTGGTTGTAGTAGTGTCTAAGTTATTTTCACACTATTACTACTACTACTACTACTACTACTAGACACGGTAATGCTTGTGTGTGTGTGTGTGTTTGTGTGTAAGTGATTTTTGTATTTGTACATGTGTTGTGTAAGTCAAAAGAGTGTTGTTTTGTGTTGTTGTTGTTGTTGTTGTTGTTGTTGTGTTGTATTATCTCGTATTATTGTCATCATTATAACAAAAGGTAAACGTAAGCGTCACCGCCGCACAAGTGATGTTCATGTTTTAAAAACAAAAAAAAAAATCACTGCCACATCGAAAATAATAAATTAACAATAAATTCTAATAATTATAGATTTATATGTGCAAAAATAAAAAAAATAATTTGAAACAAAAAAAGACCAATAATTATGGTATCAACTGTAACTGTTTGTTTGTAAAATATAATTCATTATTTATTCTATCTATCTATCTCTTTTTCCATTCTTCATACACGTGTTCTCAATATGTTATATATAATTTTTCTTTCTTTCAACTCTCTCATACATATAGTTGTCTCTCTCTCTCACTCTCACTCTCACTCACTCTCTCTCTGTCTCTGTCTTCTTATTAATTAATTATTTTTTTATTTCATCATAAATATGCACTTTTAAATATATATTCATTTTTCTCTCGCTCTCTCTCTCTCACTCTTTCTATCACTCTCTGTGTCACACAGAGATTTGTATATAGAAAATATATATTTTTATAACCTAAAAAAAAATTTAGAAAAAAACAATTAAATAATTGATGAAACAAATTTCAAAATTAATTAATTCAAATTATTTTTTCTCTCTTTTTTTCTTTGTTTTATTATTAAATCCCCCACCTTTTACCGTTATTTATGTCCACCAAACAATACCCATTCCGTACCAATACAAAACAATACCTCTATATTTCTTCTGTCTTTCTCTCTCTCTCTCTCACTGTCTCACACTGTCTCTCACACAAACAAAATTCAATGACCACCAAAAAAAATGTAAATATATTGTTTATTTATTCATTTATAAATTCCTTCTCCCTCTCTCTCTCTTATTTCTGTGTCACACACACACACACAAACTATATCTGAATCACACTTTATATACCATTTAAATTTGAAAACCTGGTGGGGTGATTTGGTGTTTTGGTAAAATAAAATCACAATACCAAACTACACCATCAACCACACATCACCACCGCCTGCACACGCACCATCACCGTCACCGTTGAACACCATAACCACCACCACCACCACCACCACCACCACCACCACCACCACACGACCGACCATCACGAACACAAAATAAAAAACACGAAAACTGGACGGAAACAAAAAAATGTTTGGGTTTGCAAACACATAATTTTTAGGAAGTTTTTGAAATACGAAGACGACCCTCATTACAGGAACTAATACCAGATTGGCCAACGCTAATCGAAGCTGTTAAAATTAAGGTTCGATAATTACACCATTTTAAAATTATTTATTAAATTAAATTAAATTAAATTAAATTAAATTAAATTAAAAATTAAAATCCATTAAAATCCATTAAATTAAAAATTTAAAGTTAAAGTAATTAAAAGAAAATCATTTTTTTTAGTTTTATCGGGCCGTGATAATCCGTGGAAAATTTGAAAAAAAAAAAAAAGTAAAACATTATTAAAATACAAAAAAAAAAAAAAGATTTTCTTTTAATTAATTTTTACTACAATTTAAAAAAAAATTCGCTAATGCCCAAAATTATAAAAACAAAAAAAAATTAACCATTGAAAACCAAAAATTTAAATTTACCTTTAAAAAAAATAATTAATTCTCGATGGTGTAGCATTTTGAACCATTTATTTTAATATTTTATATCTCTCTGTCTCTATCTCTGTCTCTCTCTTTCTCTGTCTCTGTGTCTCTGTGTCTCTCTCACACGCAATATTCTCTCTCGCTGTGTCTGTATCTATTAATTTTTTTCACAGCCGAAATGTTGCCGTTTCATTTTAGCTACTTCATTTTTATCTATTTCTTTAACTTTATCTCTCTCTCTGTCTCTCTCTATCTCTCTCTCTCTCTATCTCTCTATCCGCCATACAAATTCTAAACAGAATTTGGAAAACAATAAAAAATCGGCAACCCGCACTCTAAAACACTTAATTATTAATTTTTATTTGGTTAAAAATTATTTATGGCTTTATGGAACAAAAATGGTTCCGTTGTGTGGGGTGAATGATGATAAATGTTGTGAATGAAAATTGTGATAAAATATTAAAATTTATTGATTTTTTTTTTTTTAATTATTTGTTAATTAATTAATTAAAATAATTAACAAAAATTAAATCTCAAAAAAAAAATTAAAAAAAATAATAGTGTTGTAGTAGTTGTAGTTGTAGTTGTAGTTGTAGTTGTAGTTGTAGTCGTCGATTAATTAATTAATTTTCTATCAAAATATTTATTAAAAATTAAATTAATCGTTAATTATATTTTAAAATTTTTAATTAAAAAATTAAAACAAAAAAAAAAAAAAAACCACACTCACCCACACACACACACACACACACACACACACACACACACACACACACACACACACACACACACACACACACACACACACACTAAACATATAGGGAAGTGGATCACGACGACCATCTTTAGCTGAATTAATACCGGATTGGCCAACGCTGCATCCATTTCAACGTTCGGAGGTTCACAACATAATTTATTTAAATTTTATTTAAAAAAAAACAAAATAACCGAACCTGAACAAAAAAACAAAAGAACAAAAAAAACAAAAAACAATTCCGTTATAAATTATAAAATAATATTAGTATAAATATATCTCTCTCTCTCTCTGTCTCTGTCTCTGTCTCTGTCTTACACCTAAGAACACATTTTGTATATTTAATTTTTTTGTTTTGTGGGTGTATTCGTTCGTTCGTGTGTCTCTTTGTTGTTGTTGTTGTTGTTGTTTCGTTCATGTTCGTGTCAAATTAAATTTTGCTCGTTGTTTCACATTTTATTCTCTTAAATTTAAAATGTATGTGAATTGTTTTGGAAATTGAATGAAATTTAAAAATGTTTAAAACAAGGAATGATTATATATTTTAATGTTATTAACATTTCCGAAATCACCCGACAAAAAATGAATTCGATTATTTTGTGAGCCGTCCGCCGCAGAGCGTCGCCATCACCAAAAAACCCACACAGACGCACGCACACGCCCAAAAAGAGAAATGACAATGCGATGAGTGGGCGGTGCCGTTTATTTTTTCGATTTTCTCTAATGCGACACTAATGGTACAGTTGGTGGTTTTTTTTTTTTCTACTACGGGTTTTAAGCGCGTTGACGTGATTGGTGATTTTTTTGTTTTTAGGATGGGCGCTGTTGGCGTTGGCGACGTAACAAAATAAGAGGATCGATATAATTGTGGGTGGTTTTTTTTTTCTTCATTTGCATCTTACACAATGAATAACTATTTCTTTTTAATTTAATTATTCGTTACTTTTGTGTTTGATTGTTTGTTTACTATTATTTTATAACTATTATATTTTACTCTCTCTCTCTCTCTCTCTATCTCTATCTCTCTCACACACTCTTTTTTTTTTTCTCTCGCTCTATCCGTGTCTATAGACATAATATTTGTGTACATGAATTTTATTTGATTTAACGTACATTTGTGTGAAAAGTAAGATAAAAAAAAAACAACAGTGTTGCCATATTTAATTTTTAATTTTTAATTTTTCTATACATTTTTAAGGTTTAAATTGTTTTGTAATTTTTGTTTTTTTCATTTTGATGACACAAAAAAATTTTGGTTTTTCGACCCCAACTCAATCGCCTCATGCGCCACAGTCGACCACATAAATATATATAATTAAAGACAAACATGGATGGAATTTAATGGATGAAAGACACGCAAATTATCAAACAAATAATGACATTTTAGTTGCGGATAGAACCATGATTCGGTAAAATGGAATAAAATAATTAAGGGTGGCGATAGGGGTTTTCAATACGAACATTTTATATGACTTTACAGACGAACTTTTTTTGTGTATTTTAATTTTTTTATTTTTTTTTCTACACACACATTTACACTGTAAAAATTATAGGATAGGGTAAAAATCCATCATCGTTTTATGAACTTATTTATTTATTTAATTATTATTTTTTACAGTGTATTTTTTTAATTTTTTTTGCATGCTTAAATTTTTTTTTGTTTAATTTATTCGCACACACTTTATTGAATTAACTCTTTATTTAATTTTAATTTTAATTTTAATATTAATTTTAATTTTAATTTTAATTATTAATAATAATTATTTAAAAAATATAAAAATTAGTCTATCGCATTTTTGACGAATAATTTATTTATTTAATTTATTATTGAAAAATAACAGATTTTGGTACGCACACACACACACACACACACACACACACACACACACACACACCGACACACACAACCTTCTTTATCCCCTCTCCCATTTTTTTCTTTTGTCAATCCATTGTCGGTTGTAGTTGTGTGTAAAAACGTATATTATTCGAACGGTAAAACCGATAACATTAATTTTTGGAACATTTATTTCCTAATTTTTAAGAATGGAAATAAATTAAATAAATAAATTAGATAAGGAATGGAAAAATGCATAAAAAAAAGAAAAATTGAATACAACTTTCCGTCACCTAACCTTTCACCCTTTCCTCTCTACAGTGTTAAACAAAATTTTATTCGAAAATATTTAAATTTGCGCGCTCAAAATTTGTAAATTTTATGTTTTTTTTTTTCTATGCATTTTTTTTGTAAATATTATTTTTTTGTTAAATTAAATATATTATTTACGAACACACACCCACACACCCACCACACACACACACACACATACTTATAAAATACACATAAATACTTTTGTCACACCAATCCATAAATAAACAATTTAATTACAAAGAAATTTATTTAATTAATTTTAATTTAAAATTTTTTTTTAAATATTTTTTATTTTAATATTTTGTTTTTATTTAAAAGAAAAAAACAAAAAAAAAGGACCGTTGATCTCCTCAAATTTTGTTCCGAGCGCTGTCAAAAGATATTGTTTTCAACCAAGGAAAAAAAAGAGTATAAAAAAATATAAACTTTTAAAGTTTTTTGTTATAGCGAATTTTATAATTAATGATAAAAATTAAAAATTTTTTAATTGCGTGTACCAGAGGAGGACCTTATTTGGAACATAATTTTTTTGTGGGATTATTTTTGTGCAACTCCTTTTTGTTGTTGGTTGGGTTACCCGTAAACCCGTTTTTTTTACAAAAAAAAAATTTTTCCAAATAAAATGCTAAAAACTTAAGTCCCTAAGTCTCTAATTTATGATTAAAAATTTTGAATTTGATGATGATGGATGCGCACCAAGTTTATGTCATCAATTCCATTTGTACGGCGCCACTCTATTGTGGCATTAACATTGGTGTATGAACTTAATGCAACCGCAATGGTTGCGTTTTACTCTTTCATATCTTCCACATCACCATCATTCGGCAATTATTTCATTTTGATTAATTTTATCGGTTCACAATATGGTTTTTTTTTTGGAAAACTTTTTAACCACCCCCCCCCCGCATCTGTCACACATGTGTCGATAATTCGTCACAAAATTAAAATTGAAAACATATTATTTTGAAGCGATGGAATGGAGGAGATCATAAAATAATTTTTGTTAAATTTTAATTTTTTTCTAAAATTTTGATTTTATTAAAACAAAAAAAATGATGCCGACGCCTGTGTCACCCGTCGTCGTTGTTGCCGCCCACCAACCACCCCCCCCCCCCCCCCCTCCCCCCGCCACCCATTCAACACAATAATAAACCAAAATCGAATGTGTTGGCAAACCGACGAAGAAGAGATGATGAACAAGAAGAAGAATAATTACGACGGCACGGGGTGACGACGACGTTTGGCAATAGATTTTAATTTTTAAATAATTTTTTTGCAGGGAAAAATTTTTATATTTTGAAATTTTTGTACACATTTTTATTTCCAGCGCCCGTTTTAGTTTTGGGAAACATTATTTTATTTTGTATTTTTTTTATTTTTTTTTTAAATTTATTTTTTTATCCGCCGCCACTGCCCCCACATTTATATTTTAATTATATATTTTTTGACAACAACAATTTTATTTAATTAATTATTTCCGAAAATTTTTATTGAATTATTATTAATTAAATTTTTTCTTCTTCTTTCTTTCATATTTCTCCTTTGGTGTTTATTTTTTTTTTTTTTCTCCACCTTCTCCCACCCCATTTTTTCTCTCTTTTTTATATTTCTTTCGGTTACAACAATAACAATAACGACAACAACACGAACAACAACACCAACACCATCAACATCAACTAATAATACGCACGCGGAATGTTACAATTGTACAGAAAGCCGATACATTTATGCGTCCGCTGTTGGATCAAGTGGCAAAAGAAGGCAAAGATAAAAAAGTTGTATTTGATGCTGGTTTTACAAAACCAAATTGTAAACCAAAATGGTTTTGTAGAAAAGATGTAAGTAAGATTTTGTAATCAATAAGTGAAACGAAAAATGTGATTCAATTTTGAATCACAGAACCGTTAATTTTTGTGAATATTTGACATACAAAAAATGTCAGTAAAACATGTGTCAAAATTCATACAATATAACGGAAAAACTATGAATTCGATGACGTTCCGTTGTGTGTGATTATCCACCGTTATTGTTATTGTTAAAATAATTGTTATTGTCTTAATGTTTCAGGAATTATTTACCGGTTCAAAATATAAATTTAAAACCGAACAAGATAGTTATCAATTGATAATTATGAATCCAAAAGTTGAGGATACAGGAAAATATACGATTGATATAAACGGTGTAACATCGACGGCATTCTTAAATGTTGAGGAAGCCGATCCGGTGTATACGTTCACCAAACCGTTAAAGAAAAAATACGAAGGATTTACACAACATGAATTGACATTAGAGTGTACGGTTAGCAATTCGTTGGCCATTGTATTTTGGTACAAAGACGATGTAAAATTGTCCAACGGTGATCAATATTTAATTGGCAAAGAATTGTCTGGCATATGTAAATTACAAATAAAAAATTGTGTATTCGAAGATGCCGGCAATTATTCGTGTCGCATTGATAAACAATCGGATCGTACCGATGCGGTTGTTAAAATTGTTGAATATCCGTATAAATTTGTAAAGGTATTGAAATCACAGCAATTAATTGAAAAAGATACGGTTACATTGGCATGTGAATTGGACGATGCGGCCGGCGATGTAAAATGGTTTAAAGGTGAAGAAGAAATTAAGCCGGATAAACGTGTGCAGGTGGTTAAAGATGGACGTAAACGTAAATTGGTGGTACGTGATGCTAAGGTTACCGATGCCGGTCAATATTCATGTGTCAGCAATGCGGATAAAACACAAGCCGAAATTATAATTAATTGTAAGTAAAATTAAATAATTTTTTTTTCTAAAATTATAGTCCCATTTTTTTAATTTATTACTTTTAAAAACGTTTGTCCATTTTCCATCCAAAAACCAGATCAAAATCGTTTTAATAAAAAACTAAAAGATACAGTGGCTATTGAACGTGAAAAATTGGTATTAGACATTGAGCTACAGGATCAAACGGCACCGGCCGATTGGAAATTTAACGGTGAACCAATTGTACCGAATGAACGTGTTGAAATTAAAAATTTGGGCGGCGGTAAACATCAACTGGTTTTTAATAATTTAGAATTAACCGATGCCGGTGAAATATCCGTTGAATCGGGTAAATTATCATCGTCATGTAAATTGGAAGTACAAAAAGGTGAAAGTAAACCAATTATTGATTTTCCAAATGAAGTTGAAGGACCCATTTCATCACCAATTGTTTTTGAAGTGCCATATAAAGGTTTGTGTTTGTAATTATATTAATTTAATTTGGAAATAATAAAAATTCGGTTTTTTTCTTTTTATAGTTGAAGGTACCAAACAGAGTCCTGTCGAAGCAAAATTAATAAAAGATGGTAAACCATTGCCGGTCAAAGATGTTGAAGTGGCCGTACACGATGGTAAAGTTGTATTTCGTATTAAAAAACCGAGTCGCGATCAATCGGGACCGTATCAAATAAAATTATCGAATGCCCAAGGTGAAGACATCAAAGACGTAAACATAATAATGCAAGATGTACCGCAGGCACCGCGTGACATTAATGTTAAGGATATATTTGAAAAATCATGTGTACTTGAGTGGAAAACACCGTTGGACGATGGCGGTGCACCAATAACGAAATTTATTGTTGAACGTCAGGACATAAGTTTAAAAACGGGTTGGGAAAATGTTGGTGAAATAACGGGCGCCAAAGCAACGAAATATAAATGTGAAGATTTAGTGCCAAAGAAAACGTATAAATTTCGTGTACGTGCGATCAATAAAATTGGACCCAGTGAACCGGCACAATTTGGTAAAACAATATTGGCCAAAGATCCATGGGATGAACCAAGTAAACCGAATAATGTTGAAGTCGTCGATTGGGATAAAGATCATGCAGATTTAAAATGGTTGCCACCGGATACGGATGGTGGTTCACCACTTACCGGTTATGTCATTGAATTTAAAGAGAAATTTGCCAAAGAATGGGCAACGGGTAAAGAGGTACCGGTCGATTGTTTAGCCGCAACGGTTGATGGGCTAAAAGAAGGTAGCCAATATGAATTTCGTATACGGGCGGTTAATAAAGCCGGTCCCGGTGAACCAAGCGATCCAACAAAACCAATTATTGCAAAATGTCGGTTCGTTAAACCGTATATCATCGGCGATGACATGAAACCGATAGTCGTTAAGAAAGGACAAACAATAAAATATGATATTAAATTTGGTGGTGAACCGGAACCAGAGGTGCGTTGGGAAAAGGCGGACAAAGAAGTTGTACCCGATACATCACACGAACAACGTATAACCATTGAAAAATTAGAACGTAATTCAATAATAACTGTTAAAAAGGCGATCCGTGGTGATACGGGTAAATATAAAATTATATTGTCGAATAGCAGTGGTACGTGTGAGGCCATTGGTGATGTTATTGTATTGGATCGTCCGACAACACCAAAAGGACCATTGGTACCAGAAGAAATTCGTGCCGATCACGTTAAGGTTAAATGGAAGAGACCCGATGACACCGGTGGCAGTGACATTACCGGATATGTATTGGAAAAAATGGATATGGATACAGGACGTTGGATACCGGCCGGTGAATGTGGACCCAATGATGATAGTTTTACGTTCAAAGGTTTAACACCAAATAAAAAATATAAATTCCGTGTAAAAGCGGTTAACAAAGAAGGTGAATCGGATCCATTGGAAACAACCGATGCTATTTTGGCGAAAAATCCATACGATGAACCGGCCAAACCGGGTAAACCGGATATCTTTGATTATGATAATGTTAGCGCAACGTTACAATGGGAAAAACCGTCGAATGATGGTGGCCGTCCAATTACACATTATACCGTTGAAATGAAAAGTAAATTTTCGCCTGAATGGGCTGAGGTATTGAAAACCCCAGACGCTACATGTTTGGGCAAAGTTGAAGGGCTTAAGGAAAATATGGTTTATCAATTTCGTGTACGAGCACATAATAAAGCCGGTGCGTCTGAGGCCAGTGAACCAACCGATAATCATTTGTGTAAACATAAAAATCTACGACCCCGTATCGATCGTACAACATTCAAATCGATTACAATAAAATCGGGACGCACACATAAATGGGCGGTTGATGTAACCGGTGAACCGGCACCCACGCTCACCTGGAGTTGGCGTGATGACGTGCCCCTTGTCTCAACGGAACGTATAAAAATTGAAAACACCGATTATCATACAGATTTTCAAATTGTTAATGCTCAACGTAAAGATACGGGCAAATATAAATTAAAAGCTGAAAATCGTAATGGTAAAGATGAAGAAATATGTGAATTGTGTGTGCTATCGAAACCGGCACCGCCCAAAGGACCATTGGATGTGTCCAATGTGAAAGCAACCGGTTGCCGATTGAGTTGGGAGAAACCAGAAGATGACGGCGGTTGTCCAATTAAAGAATATGAAATTGAAAAAATGGATACAGCAACGGGTAAATGGATACGTTGTGGACGTGTACCGGCCACCGATAAACAACATGCTGAATTCGATGTAACCGGATTGAATCCCGGTTCTGAATATAAATTCCGTGTTATAGCCGTTAACGATGAAGGTGATTCGGAACCATTGACCACAACACATGGTACGGTAGCTAAAAATCCGTACGATGAACCATTGAAACCGGGTACCCCCGAAATTACCGATTGGGACAATAAAAGTGTTGATCTTAAGTGGGAACCACCACAATCGGATGGTGGGTCACCAATTGAAAAATATATCATCGAAAAGAAAGATCGTTTCAAACCGGATTGGGAGAAAGCATGTGAGGTGCCTGGCGACTCAACCGAAGCCAAAGTTGAAGATCTCAAAGAAACCGGTGAATATCAATTTCGTGTTATTGCTGTTAATAAGGCAGGTCTTTCGCCAGCCTCCGATCCATCCAAATACCAAGTTATACGTCACAAAGCATTGAAACCACGTATTGATCGTACAAATTTAAAAACTGTTATTGTACGAGCCGGTAAACCGGTTAAATTTGACATTGATATTCGTGGTGAACCACCACCAACTGTAACATGGTCGGTCAAAGATCAAGAAGTTAAAAGCGAAGGAAACGTTGAAGTGATTAATGTTCCGTATAATTCTAAATTGAATATTAACGATTCGTTACGTAAAAATACCGGATTATATAAAATAAAAGCCGTGAATGCTCACGGTGAAGATGAAGCCGAAGTTGATGTAACAATATTGTCGGCACCGGGTAAACCAAAGGGTCCGCTTAAGGTGTCGGATGTCACCAAAAATGGTTGTAAAGTTAAATGGGAAAAACCAGAAGATGATGGTGGCAAACCGGTGACAGCCTATCAACTTGAAAAATTGGATAAATCTACAGGACGTTGGGTGCCAGTTGGTCGTACAACTGGTAAAGAAACCGAATTGGATGTTAAAGGTTTAGTCGAAGGTCATGAATATGCATTCCGCGTTAAGGCCATCAATGATGAAGGTGAATCCGAACCGTTAGAAACTGATGGTACAATTATTGCTAAAAATCCGTATGACATACCCGGCAAACCAAGTTGTCCCGAACTAGAAGATTGGGATGTTGATCGTGTTGATCTCAAATGGGAAGCACCCAAAAATACTGGCGGTGCACCAATTACCGGCTACGTTATTGAAAAGAAAGAGAAATTCTCACCAAGTTGGGATGAAATTTTGACCACAGACGTAAGTTTTTCAATGTAATTATTTTAAAATGCAATTTCATTAATCCATTTCCATTGCCATCAATATTCACACAGAGCCCAGACACAAAAGCAAGAGTACCAGGTCTAAAAGAAGGTAACACCTATCAATTCCGTGTACGTGCTGTTAACAAAGCTGGTCCCGGTGAACCAAGTGAAGCCACACAACCACATGTTGCTAAAGCACGTTTCTGTAAGTATATTCAATTGTGTGAGTGCGTGGGTGTGTGTGACTAGAAACGCATTTAAAAATATATGTTTTTTGTTCCATTTCAGTGAAACCATTAATTAATCGTGAAAAATTACATACGGTCAAAGTACGTGCCGGTCAACATGTTAAATTTGATGTTGATGTACGTGGTGAACCGCCGCCAACCATAACCTGGAGCATTGGACCAAAAACGCTTGAAACCGGTGCCAATGTCAAAATTGAAAATGAAGATTATAATACAAAATTAACGTTATCCGATACGAAACGTAAACACACCGGCACCTATAAAATATTTGCTGAAAATACATCGGGTACCGATGAGGCAACCGTTGAAGTTATAATATTAGATAAACCGGGTAAACCCGAGGGACCATTGGACGTGTCCGATGTTCACAAAGAAGGTTGTACCCTGAAATGGCAAAAACCAAAAGATGATGGTGGTTTGCCGATAACCGGTTATGTATTAGAAAAAATGGATGAAGCAACAGGACGTTGGTTACCGGCCGGTCATGTTGATCCATTTAAAACGGAACAAGCAATTACCGGACTCGAACCAAACCATAAATATCAATTCCGTGTCAAAGCAATCAATGAAGAAGGTGAATCGCCACCATTGGAAACCGATCATTCAATATTGGCTAAAAATCCATATGATACACCGGCGGCTCCAGGTTTACCGGAAATTGCCGATTGGAACGAAAATATGGTGAAATTAAAATGGGAACCACCAATTCGTGACGGTGGTGCACCAATTGAAAAATATATTATTGAAATGATGGATAAAGATACGGGTAATTTTGTAAAAGCTGTAGAAGTACCGGGCCATTCGTGTACCGGTACGGTGCCCAAATTGGAAGAAGGTCAACAGTACAAATTCCGTGTCAAAGCTGTTAACAAAGCCGGACCATCAGAACCGTCAGAGGCTACAAATTGGCATACAGCTAAAGCACGTTTCCTTAAACCACGTATCGATCGTACCAATTTAAATCCAATCATTGTAAAAGCTGGTCTATCCATTAACTTAGATGTTAAAGTATTTGGTGAACCACCGGCAACCGTTCAATGGTTCTTTAAGGACTCCGAAATCATATCGGACGACATCATTCGAATCGATAACATTGATTACAATACGAAATTCTTTATATTGAAGGCAAAGCGTCCACAATCCGGTAAATATACAATTGTTGCTAAAAATGAAGTGGGTGAAGATCGTGCCGACGTCGAAATAAATGTGTTGGGTAAACCGACATCACCGAAAGGACCACTTGATGTGTCCGATGTCACAAAACATGGTTGTAAATTAAAATGGAAAAAACCAGAAGATGATGGTGGTTGCCCAATCGATCATTATGTCATTGAAAAATTGGATCCAATGACAGGCCAATGGATACCGTGCGGTAAGAGTACCGAGCCAGAAGCTAATGTTACCGGTTTACAAGAAGGTAAATCGTATAAATTCCGTGTGAAGGCCGTCAACAAAGAAGGTGAATCGGAACCGTTGGAAACCGATGGTACTATTATTGCTAAAAATCCATATGATGAACCCGGCAAACCGGGACGTCCAGAACCAAAGAATTGGGATAAAGATTTTGTCGATTTAGAATGGGCGGCACCGAAATCCGATGGCGGTGCACCAATTGAAAAATATATTATACAAATGCGTGATAAATCGGGACGCGGTTGGGTTGATGCGGCTACCGTACCCGGTGATCGTACGGCCGGCACTGTAAACAGTGTTGACGAAGGACACGAATATGAATTCCGGGTGGTGGCTGTCAATAAGGCAGGTCCATCTGAACCATCCGATGTGTCCAAATCAATTGTGGCTAAACCACGGTTTTTGGCACCACGTATCGATCGTAAAAATTTACAAAAGAAAGTATTGAACAGTGGCCAAATGTTACGCATGGATGCTGATGTACGCGGTGAACCACCGCCAACCATTACATGGACATTAAAAGATCAACCATTAAAATCGGGTGATCGTTTGAAAATCGAAAATGAAGATTACAAAACAACATTTATAATGCAAAAGGTTAAGCGAGCCGATAAAGGAATTTATACGGTTACAGCTAAAAATGATAGTGGCGTCGATACGGTTGACGTTGAAATCGAAGTATTGTGTAAACCGTCGAAACCAAATGGTCCGATTAAGGTGAGCGATGTAACGGCCGAAGGTTGTAAACTGAAATGGGATAAACCCGATGATGATGGCGGCGAACCAATTGAACATTATTTAGTTGAACGTATGGATGTGGATACAGGACGTTGGGTACCAGTTTGTACATCAAAATTACCGGAGGCCGATGTCGCCGGACTGACCGAAGGTAAAGAATATCAATTCCGTGTGAAAGCAGTTAATCCTCAAGGTGAATCGGAACCATTGTTAACCGAAGGTACAATTGTTGCTAAAAATCCGTACAGTGCACCCGATGAACCGGGTAAACCAAATCTTAAAGATTGGTCCAAAAAACATGCGGATCTAACGTGGAAAGCACCCGAAAATGATGGTGGTGCACCAATACTTGGTTATATCATTGAGAAAAAAGATAATACAAGTACAAAATGGCAAAAGGCGGCCGAAACTAAAGGACCTAAGTGTGAGGGACGTGTACCCGATCTCATTGAAGGCACTAAATACCAATTTCGTGTCAAGGCAATTAATAAGGGTGGCCAAAGTAAACCGTCACAACCGTCGGACATGCTATTGGCCAAAGATCGTTTTACAGCACCGAAAATCGATCGTACCAACTTAAAAGATATGACAATAAAGGCTGGCCAAATATTACGTTTGGATGTTAAAATCAGTGGTGAACCACCACCAACAAAAATATGGTTTTTGAATAAAGCACGACTCGAAAAACGCGATGACATTAACATCGAATACGATGATTATCGTACAAAATTATATATACCGTGTGTAACGCGTGCGCACACCGGTCACATCACAATCAAAGCCGAAAATGAAACGGGCAAAGATGAAGCATCCATTGACATTACAATTCTGGATAAACCATCGAAACCCGAGGGTCCACTAAAAATTAGCGATGTCCATAAGGAGGGTTGTAATTTAAAATGGAATCCACCACAAGATGATGGCGGTGTACCCATTGAGTATTATGTTGTTGAAAAAATGGATATGGATACGGGCCGTTGGGTACAAGCCGGCAAAGCCAAAGAACCACATTTAACATTGGACAATTTGACACCCGGACAAGAATATAAATTCCGTGTTATGGCAGTGAATCCAGAAGGTGAATCAGAACCGTTGGACGCCGAACAAACAATTATTGCAAAGAATCCATTTGGTGAGTATTATTTTATCGGCAAATATCGATTTGGTTAATTAACGTTTGTCTAACCGTTATTTTGTTCATTTTACAAAACACAAAACAGATGAACCTGGTGCTCCTGGTCAACCGGAAGCAACCGATTGGGATAAGGATCATGTTGATTTAAGATGGACTCCACCACTCAGTGATGGTGGATCTCCAATCACTGGTTATGTTATTGAAAAACGTGAAAAAGGTACTGGTAAATGGATTAAAGCTGCTGAAGTACCACCAGACGAGTGTAAAGGTACTGTACCGCATTTAGATGAAAATACCGAATATGAATTTAGAGTGCGTGCCGTTAATGCAGCGGGTCCAGGTGAACCAAGTCAAGCTAGTAAATCGGTTATAACAAAACCAAGAAAATGTAAGTTTATTTAATTAATTAATTAATTAATTTTACCCTTAATTAATTAATATTTTTTACTTTTATTATTTACAAAAACCCAGTGGCACCCAAAATTGATCGTAAAAATGTACGAAATCTTACGGTTAAAGAAGGCGAACCAATTTATTTGGATATTAAAGTTATTGGTGAACCAGCACCAGAAGTGACATGGTCATGTAATGGTAAATTAGTGCCATCGGCTGGTCACCTACGTATCGACAATGTACCATATAATTCCAAATTCTTCAACGATAATCCCGAACGTAAGGATACTGGAGTTTATAAAATTACAGCCACAAATAAATATGGTACCGATACGGCTGAAATTGAAATGACTGTTATTTGTAAGTTTCTGTGTTTGTGTGTATTTTGACGTACATTCGACGATTATTAATTGTTTGTGTTTTTTATTTTATTATCAATTTTCTGATGTTTAGCCAAACCAGGAAAACCAGAAGGACCATTAGATGTATCCGATATACATAAAGATGGTTGTACATTGAAATGGAAGAAACCAAAAGATGATGGTGGTGAACCGATTGATGGTTATTTAGTTGAAAAATTCGATCCAGAAACTGGTATATGGTTACCGGTAGGTAAAACAGATGGTTCCATTCCAGAAATGAAAGTTGACGGTTTGATACCGGGCCATGAATATAAATTCCGTGTTAAAGCGGTCAACAAAGAAGGTGAATCTGAACCATTGGAAACATTTGGTACAATTGTTGCACGCGATCCATTTGTTATACCATCGACACCGGGTGCACCGGAACCATCCGATTGGTCAGCCAATCATGTTGAATTAGTGTGGAAAGAACCGGCATCTGATGGTGGATCACCAATTACCGGTTATATAATAGAGAAAAAAGATAAATACACGCCGATGTGGGAAAAAGCATTGGAAACGTCAAATGGTCAACCAACGGCCACGGTAAACGGTTTAATTGAAGGCAATGAATATCAATTCCGTGTGATTGCATTGAATAAAGCGGGTCAATCGGAACCATCCGAACCGGGTAAAACATTTACGGCAAAACCACGTTTTCTGGCGCCGAAAATTGATCGTCGTAACTTACGTGACGTTACACTGTCGGCGGGTACGGCACTTAAATATGATGTTAATATTATTGGTGAACCACCGCCAACTGTTGATTGGCGTTTCTGTAATATGCCTTTGTCGTCATCGAAAGCGGTACAAATTGAAAATGTAGATTATAACACAAAATTGGTAATACGTCCAACAAAACGTGGGGATTCCGGTCAATATACGGTAACGGCTAAGAATAGTTCGGGAACGGATACGGTAACAGTTACTGTAACGGTAACCGATAAACCGGGTAAACCAGAAGGTCCATTGAGTGTGGCCGATGTCCATAAAGAAGGTTGTAAATTGAAATGGAAACGTCCAAAAGATGATGGCGGCACCCCTATTGAGTACTATCAAATCGATAAATTGGATCCTGAAAGTGGTTGTTGGATACCAGTTGGTCGTTCCAATGAACCAGCAATGGAAGTTACCGGTTTGACGCCAAACAAAGAGTATAAATTCCGGGTGGCTGCAATAAATGCCGAAGGTGAATCTGAACCGTTGGAAACAACGGAATCTATAATTGCGAAAAATCCATTCGATGAACCGGGTAAACCGGGTAATTTACGTGCCACCGACTGGGATAAAGATCATGTTGATTTGGCATGGACACCGCCGTTAGACGACGGTGGTTCACCGGTTACCGGTTATATTGTTGAGAAAAAAGATAAATACGGTCAATGGGAAAAGGCTGCCGAAGTACCGGCAGATCAATGTAAAGCCACTGTACCCGATCTAATTGAGGGACAAACATATGATTTCCGTGTGCGGGCCGTCAATAAAGCGGGACCCGGAGAACCAAGTGATGCGACCGGTCCAATTGTGGCAAAACAACGTAATCAAGCGCCACGCATTGATCGCACCAATTTAATTGAGGTACGTTGTAAGGCCGGTCAAAATTTCAATTTTGATGTTAAAGTTAGCGGTGAACCGGCGCCAACAACACGTTGGCTATTAAATAAGAAAGAAGTACGTCCATCGGACAAATGTAAGGTAACGCACGTCGATTATAATACAAAAATAAGTGTACGTACGGCACAACGTTCGGACACCGGTACCTATACGGTGACAGCCGATAATATAAACGGATCGGATACGGCCGATGTTAAGGTAATTGTAATGGATAAACCAAGTCCACCGGTGGGTCCATTAAAGGTACAAGATGTGCACGCGGAAGGTGCAAAATTAAAATGGAGTCCGCCCGAAGACGATGGTGGCGTACCGGTTGAAAAATATGTTGTTGAAAAAATGGATGAGGCCAGTGGACGCTGGGTTCCGGCGGGCGAAACAACCGGACCCGCAACATCGTTGGCCGTCACGGGTCTGATACCAAATCATAAATATAAATTCCGTGTACGTGCCGTTAATAAACAAGGTAAATCCGAACCATTAACAACTGCGCACGCAATTGAAGCTAAAAATCCATTTGATGAACCAACAAAACCGGGTAAACCGGAAATTAAAGATTATGACAAAGATTTTGTGGAATTACAGTGGACACGACCGGAAAGCGACGGTGGTTCACCCATTACCGGATATGTTATTGAGAAAAAAGATAAATACAGTCCGGATTGGGAGAAATGCGTTGATGTTCCGGGTGACGTGACCACTGGCATTGTTCCCGATTTAATTGAAGGACAAAAATATGAATTCCGAGTACGAGCCGTTAATAAAGCCGGACCCGGTGTACCAAGTGATGCGACCGATAAACATACAGCACGTGCTAAAAATTTGGCACCCAAAATCGATCGTAATTTCATGATAAATGTTAAAATACGTGCCGGACAAAACTTTGAATACGATGTACCGGTTATCGGTGAACCGCCACCATCCAAAGAATGGTCACTCAAAGATAATATGCTGATAAATACGGATCGTCTGAAGATTACGAATGAACCGTATCGCACAAAATTACGTGTCATTGATGCAAAACGTGCCGACAGTGGTGAATATTTATTGGTGGCACGAAACAGTAACGGAATCGATCGGGCAACAGTCAATGTAACTGTATTGGATGTACCGACACCACCCGAAGGACCATTACGCACCGATGACATTACCAAAAATTCATGTATGTTAAAATGGCGTCCACCAAAAGACGATGGCGGCGCCGAAATATCACATTATGTTGTCGAAAAAATGGATACCGATTCATTACGTTGGGTACCGGTCGGTGAATGTGCTGGCACCCAAATGCGCGCCGACAATTTAATTGAAGGCCACGACTATAATTTCCGTGTGCGTGCCGTTAATAAATTGGGTGAATCACAACCATTGAGCACCCATCAAGCAATTACGGCTAAGGATCCATTTGGTAAACCAGATAAACCGGGTCAACCACAACCCACCGACTGGGATAAAGATCACGTTGACTTGGAATGGACAGCACCGAAAAAAGATGGTGGATCACCAATAACCGGTTATGTTATTGAAAAGAAAACTCGATTTGGACCATGGGAAAAAGCTGTTGAATTACCGGCCTCAAAATTGTCCGGTACCGTGCCCGATTTGACCGAAGGCGAAGAATATGAATTCCGGGTGATTGCAGTTAACAAAGGTGGACCCGGTGAACCAAGTGATGCGTCCGTGCCGGTCGTAGCCAAACCAAGATTTATAAAACCATTCTTTGATAAGAAATTATTAGAAGATTTGACGGTACATGCTGGCAAACGTATCGGTTGGACAATACCAATTGAAGCATCGCCACGTCCCACATACAAATGGACCGCACATGGTAAAGAAATTGTACCGGGCTCTCGTGTCGACATGAATCTATTCAATAGTGAACTAACATTTGAAATACCATTTTCGATTCGATCCGATTCCGGTATGTATACGTTGACGTTAACCAATGAATTGGGACAATTTACGGCCACCGCAAATGTTACGGTTTTGGATAAACCATCCCCACCACAACCACCACTGGATGTGTCCGGCATTACCAAAGATAATTGTCATTTAACATGGCGTTTACCATTGGACGACGGTGGATCACCAATTTTACATTATATTATTGAAAAAATGGATTTATCACGTGGCACATGGTCAGACGCTGGTATGACAACGATATTGGCACATGATGTCCAACGTTTGGTACACAAAAAAGAGTATTTGTTCCGTGTGAAAGCGGTCAATGCAATCGGTGAATCCGAACCTTTAGAAACCGACCGCAGTATTATTGCTAAAAATGAATTTGATGAACCCGATGCACCGGGTAAACCGGCAATCACCGATTGGGATAAAGACCACGTTGATTTGGAATGGCAAAAACCAAAATCAGATGGTGGTTCACCGGTTACCGGTTATATAATACAGAAGAAAGAAAAGGGTAGCCCATATTGGGTGAATGCTGTACATGTGCCGGCCGATAAAAATGCGGCAACTGTGCCCGAATTAACGGAAGGACAAGAATATGAATTCCGTGTGATAGCCGTTAATAAAGCGGGTCAATCAGAACCGTCCGAACCATCGGACATAATAACAGCAAAAGCACGTTATTTGGCTCCCAAAATTAAGACCCCATTACATGATATACGTATTAAGGCCGGTCTTATATTCCATTTGGATGTTGATTTTATCGGTGAACCGGCACCCGAAGTTATTTGGACAGTTGGCGCTAAGCCATTGGAAACAACAGCCGAACGTACAACCGTTACATCCATTGGTTACCATACAATTGTGCACACCGTCAATTGTAAACGTACCGATTCCGGTCAATATCATCTTTTGTTGCGCAATAGTTCAGGCATCGATGAAGGTTCATTCCAATTGATAATTTTGGATCGTCCTGGTCCACCGACGGGACCACTCGAATACGAAGAAATTACAGCCAATAGTGTAACACTGTCATGGAAACCGCCGAAAGACAATGGTGGTTCCGAAATTACATCGTACGTTATCGAAAAACGTGATTTAACACATGGCGGCGGTTGGGTACCAGCCGTCACATATGTTAATGCAAAATACAATCATGCGGCCGTACCTCGTCTGCTCGAAGGCACCAAATACGAATTCCGTGTAATGGCCGAAAATTTACAGGGTCGTTCCGAACCATTAGAAACCGAAAAACCAGTGATTGCTAAAAATCAATATGATGTACCGGGAAAACCGTCCAAACCGGAATTGGTCGATAGCGATAAGGATCACATTAAAATAAAATGGAAGCAACCGATTAGCAATGGTGGGTCACCAATTGTTGGCTATGACATTGAGCGTCGCGATAAGGCAACAGGTCGTTGGATAAAATTAAATAAAGAACCTGTACCACAAAATGAATACTATGATGATCGTGTACAAGACGGACATCAATATGAATATCGGGTGGCGGCCGTTAATGCAGCCGGCCCCGGTAAACCAAGTGATCCGTCCAGTATGTTTACGGCCCGACCAATGAAAGAAAAACCAAAATTATGGTTGGACGATTTACTGGGACGCAAAATTAAGGTACGTGCTGGCGAACCAATTAACTTAACAATCCCAATATCGGGTGCACCAACACCAAAAATTGAATGGGCTCGTAACAGTTTACGTTTACCCGAAACAAATCGTGTGTCGGTAGATACAACCGATGAACGTACAATATTCCGAGTCGATAATACAACACGTGGTGATACTGGAATTTATACAGTAACCGCATCAAATGAATACGGTAAAGATTCGGCTGACATTGATATAATGGTTGTCGACCGACCCGGTCAACCGGAAGGTCCATTAATGTATACAACAACGACCCAAGAATCTGTGTCGATGCAATGGCAACCACCGAAAGATGATGGTGGTGGTGAGATTACCGGCTATTTAGTTGAAATCAGTGATTATGGTTTAGATAATTGGCGTTCGGTGCCCGGCTATTGTCCAAAATGTGAATTTACTGCTCGAGGTTTAACAGAGGGTAAAAAATATATATTCCGTGTAAGTGCCGAAAATATTTATGGTGTATCGGAACCATTGGAAGGTAAACCGGTGATTGCAAAATGTCCATTTGATCCACCGGATGCACCAAGCCAACCCGAAATTGTGTCATACAGTTCATCGAATTGTAATATACAATGGCATCCACCAGAATATTGTGGTGGCAAACCGATAACCGGTTATATTGTTGAAAAACGTGAACGTGGCGGTGAATGGGTTAAAGTAAATAATTATCCAACACCAAATTGTAGCTATAATGTACAAGATTTACGTGAAGGTGGTCGCTATGAGTTCCGCGTGACGGCTGTTAATGAGGCAGGTCCTGGTAAACCAAGTAAACCATCAGAACCGATGACCGCTCAACCACAACGTACACGACCCGATGCACCCGATCCACCAAAACCGGATCGTATTACAAAAGATAGTGTAACACTATCATGGCGTCCACCACGTAACGATGGTAAAGCACGCATTAAGGGTTATCTATTGCAAAAGAAGGCTAAAGGCGATCGTGATTGGACACCGGTCAACGATGATCCAATACACGGTAATGTTTATACGGTACCAAATCTAAAAGAAGGTGAAGAATATAATTTCCGTGTCGTGGCTGTGAATGATGTCGGACCATCCGAACCGTCAAAACCATCACAGGCAATTGTTATCGAAGAACAACCAAATAAACCGCAAATGGATTTGGGTGGTGTGCGTGACATTACGGTTAGGGCCGGTGAAGACTTTAGCATACATGTACCATATGTTGGTTTCCCCAAACCAACAGCTGCATGGTTTGCTAACGATACGATATTAGACGATGCTACCGATCCACGTATACATCAACAATTGGCCGACGATTCGGCCAGTATTGTTGTTAAAAATTCACGTCGTAATGATTCGGGTCAATATCGTTTACAATTACGTAATCCGTCTGGTTTCGATACGGCCACAATTAATGTACGTGTTCTGGATCGACCTGGTAAACCGGAAAATTTACGTGCCGATGAATTTGCGGGCGATGCGTTAACCTTATATTGGAATCCACCGCGTGACGATGGCGGCGCACAAATTACAAACTATTGTGTTGAGAAAAAAGATCCACGGTCGCCGACATGGACCAAAGTTAGTAGCTACTGTACCGTACCATTTTTACGTATACGTAATTTACAAATCGGTAACGATTATGAATTCCGTGTTATGGCCGAAAATCAATATGGTCAATCGGATCCGGCCACAACTGAACATCCGATTAGGGCACGGCATCCATTCGATACACCCGGTGCACCGGGTCCACCCAAAGGCATTGAATCCAGCGAAGATTCAATTACCATACAATGGACAAAACCAAGGCATGATGGTGGTTCACCAATTACCGGTTATGTGATTGAGAAACGTTTAATATCAGAAGATAAATGGACAAAAGCAACACATACACATCATGTCGATTTAACATTGAAGTAAGTACAGTCGGCTCAGTTGAAATTATTGAAAAGCTCGTCATTTATTTAATTCATTTTCCTAATTTTTCATTTCAGAGTACCGAATTTAATTGAAAATCATGAATATGAATTCCGTGTTGCGGCCATAAATGCAGCCGGTCAAGGTCCATGGAGTTCATCGTCCGACATAATTGTGTGTCGTGCACCACCCGTGGCACCCAAAATAACATCAGATTTAAGTATTCGTGACATGACAGTCATTGCTGGACAAGAATTTAAAATAACTGTACCGTTTATCGGTAATCCACGTCCGAAACCATCGTGGACAATAAATAGCGCGGAGGTGATCCAAGATGATCGCATTAAATTTGAAACCAATGCAACGGAAACGGTATTCCTAAATAAATCGGCAAAACGTTCGGAAACCGGAGTGTATACGATAACAATACAGAATACAGAGGGTACCGATTCGGCAACATGTAAAGTATTAGTGGTTGATAAACCGTCGCCGCCACAGGGACCATTAGACGTATCCGATGTGACACCAGACACATGCACCCTATCATGGAAATCACCGTTGGACGATGGTGGTTCACCGATAACAAATTATGTTGTGGAAAAACTCGATGCGAATGGTATTTGGATTAAGGTTAGCAGTTTCGTACGATCAACACATTACGATTGTATGGGTTTGGAACCGAATAAAAAATATTATTTCCGTGTACGTGCTGAAAATCAATATGGTGTCAGTGAACCATTGAATCGTGACGAACCCGTATTGGCCACATATCCATTTACCGTGCCCGATCCACCGGGTGCACCGAAAATAATCGATTGGGATGCAACACAAGTGAAATTGATATGGGATCGTCCACGCAGTGACGGTGGCTCCCGTATTCAAGGTTATAAAATTGAATATCGTGATGTGTCCGATGCCGCATGGCAAATCCATGACGTTTTGATAAAAGATAATTCATATCAATTGTATAATTTAATAAGCGGTGCCGAATATGAATTTAGGGTACGTGCCAAAAATGCAGCCGGTTTTAGTAAACCATCGCCGCCATCTAGTAAATTTAAATTGAAAGGTAAATTTACGGTACCCGGACCGCCCGGTACGCCATCGGTTACAAAAGTTGGTAAAAATTATGCTGATTTGAAATGGGATCGTCCGACACATGATGGTGGCTCACGCATCACCGGTTACATCATTGAGCGCAGAGATGTTGGCGGTGCCGTTTGGGTTAAATGTAACGATTATAATGTTATGGATACCGATTATTCGGTAATGAATTTAATTGAAGGCAGCGATTATGAATTCCGTATATTTGCGGTTAATGCCGCTGGCCGTTCAGAGCCCAGTTCGTGCACAATGCCAATTAAAATATGTGAAGTTATCGGTGGCAATAAACCGGAATGGGTACGAACGTTGCCCAACAGTGTGGTGCCATTAGGTAAATACATTGAACTAGAGTGTGAAGCAAGTGGTAAACCAGAGCCAACGTCTCGTTGGTTACGAAATGGTCGTGAACTTACAATTGCCGGTCGCTATAAAACCGATAGCCGCAATGGCATATTTAAATTACATATTGTTGACGCAACGCATCAAGATGAAGGTGATTATACGTGCGAGGCCATTAATTCACTTGGCTTTGTACACACAACGGGACACCTTAAGATTGGCAATCCACCGCGCATCGATCGATTACCAAATGATTTAATATTGGCCGAACATGATAATAGCAAAATTAAAATTTATTATTCTGGCGATCAACCCATTGAATTCATATTGAAACGTAACGGTGTCGATGTACCCGATTCACCACATCTGAAATACACAATTTTCGATGATTACATTGCCATATTCATAAAGGACATTTGTAAGGAAGATGCCGGTTCGTATCACATTGAGCTACGCAACGAAAGCGGCAATGCTACCGGTTTGTTTAACATTAATGTAACCGGTTTACCGGGACCACCGACTGGTCCCTTGGATCCAACGGAAATAACAAAACATTCATGCACAATACAATGGCGTCCGCCCGCCTACGATGGTGGCCTTAAAATTACACATTATGTTGTCGAACGCAAAGACGTATCGATGGACAATTGGATAATTGTATCAAGTTATGCCAAAGAATTACAATACACAATACAAGGATTAACCGAAAATCAAGAATATCTATTTAGAGTGATGGCCGTCAATGATAATGGTATGGGACCACCATTGGACGGTATAAATCCGGTACGTGCTAAAGCACCATTTGATCCACCATCACCGCCGGGCATCCCCAAGGTAACCGAAGTCGGTGATGATTATGTACATTTGGAATGGGATAAACCTGAATCAGATGGTGGCGCACGCATTCAAGGCTATTGGATTGATAAACGTGAAGTGGGCAGCGCAACATGGCAACGTGTTAATGTTGCAATATGTCCGGCAAATCAAATAAGTTGTCCGAATTTAATTGAAGGACGTCAATATGAATTCCGTGTGTTTGCACAAAATGAAGCCGGCCTGTCGAAAGAATCATCGGCATCGTCATCGGTGAAGGTGATCGATCCAAAGGCAGCCGTACCGCCGCACATTGTTAAACCGCTGAGCAACGCAAATTGTATACAAAATCATAATGCACAATTTACATGTAAAATAACGGGATCACCGAAACCAACGATTACGTGGTACAAGGGAGCCCGTGAAATTACCAACGGTGCACGTTATCATATTTATTCGGATGGTGAAACGTATAATTTAACGATTAACGATGTTTTCGGCGAAGATGCCGACGAATATGTTTGTCGTGCCGTTAATAAAGCCGGTGTTAAATCAACACGTGCCGAATTGGCCATTATGAGTAAGTATTTGCTTTCTTTTAACCGTTTTCCAAAATTTGATTTCACAACCAAAACAATTAATTAATTTTATTATTTTTCTACTCCACGCCCGAATTTTAGCCGCACCAAAATTAAATGTACCGCCTCGTTTCCGTGACACAGCCTATTTCGATAAAGGTGAAAATGTTGTGGTTAAAATACCATTTACAGGACATCCAAAACCGCGTATATCGTGGGCCAAAGATGGTGAACAAATCGAAAGTGGTGGTCACTATAATGTTGAGGTGAAAGAACGTCATGCAATTTTGACAATACGTGATGGTTCAAAATTGGATTCGGGTCAATATAGGATAACGGCCGAAAATGAATTGGGAACAGATACCGCATTGATAACGATACAGATAAGTGATCGACCGGATCCACCACGTTTTCCACAAGTTGAAAACATTGGTGTCGATTCGTTGTCGCTGTCGTGGAAACAACCGATTTGGGATGGTGGTTCGAACATAACCAACTATATGGTTGAAAAACGTGAACCCACAATGGAAACATGGATTCGTGTGGGTAACACAAGATTTACGTCGATGGCGATAACCGGTTTGACGCCAGGCCATCAATACGAATTCCGTGCGTATGCCGAAAATGTTTATGGCCGCTCGGATCCATCCGAAATTAGTACATTGATAACGACAAAAGATACGGGCAAAAAAATACACAAAAAACGTGAATATGAAATTGATGAAAATGGTAAGAAAATACGTGGTAAAGCCGATGGACCAATAAAAGACTATGATTCATATGTATTTGATATTTATTCGAAATTCGTACCTCAACCGGTGGACATTTCAAATGACAGTGTTTACGATAAATATGAAATATTAGAAGAAATTGGTACGGGTGCATTTGGTGTCGTCCATCGTTGCCGTGAACGCAAAACCGGTAACATATTTGCGGCCAAATTTATACCCGTCTCACATCAAATGGAAAAAGAATTGATACGCAAAGAAATCGATATTATGAATCAATTGCATCATCAAAAATTAATTAATTTACATGATGCCTTTGAAGATGACGACGAAATGGTATTAATATTTGAATTGTAAGTTTGATTTTACCCATAGCCTATAAATTATCACCTTAATTACAATAATTTTTCTTTGTTCTTATCTTATTTACCCCGCAGCTTATCCGGTGGCGAACTATTCGAACGCATCACAGCCGAAGATTACGTTATGTCAGAGGCTGAAGTTATCAATTATATGCGACAAATTTGTGAAGGTGTTAAACATATGCATGAGAAAAATATTATCCATTTAGATATAAAACCGGAAAATATAATGTGTCAAACGCGGACGAGTACAAATGTTAAATTGATTGACTTTGGTTTGGCCACCAAATTGGATCCCAACGAAGTTGTTAAAATATCCACGGGTACAGCCGAATTTGCGGCACCCGAAATTGTTGAACGTGAACCAGTTGGTTTTTATACGGATATGTGGGCCGTTGGTGTTTTGTCATATGTTTTGTAAGTTATTTTTTTACTTATTTATTAATTTGTTTAACCGTTTGCGTATGCCACAACGATGGCTTGCATCGAACGTGGTGCGGCGACCGTTGCAAATGTAACCCAAAAAAATGCAATATTAAATGTTTCCATTCAATTTCAGATTAAGCGGTTTATCACCGTTTGCCGGCGACAACGATGTGGGTACATTAAAAAATGTTAAAGCATGTGATTGGGACTTTGATTCGGCAGCATTCCGTAATGTGTCCGATGAAGGTAAAGATTTTATACGTCGTTTGTTGGTGAAAAATAAAGAGAAACGTATGACCGCACACGAATGTTTGATACATCCTTGGTTGACCGGTGATCACAGTAATCGTACGGAACAAATTGCACGCGAACGTTATTTGGCGTTGCGTGATAAAATACGTAAGAAATATGATGATTGGGATAAATTTGTGTTACCAATTGGACGCCTATCCGAATATTCATCGTTACGTAAATTATTAATTGATAAATATAAAATATATGATACATCGTTTGATCGACGCCAGGCGGCACCACGTTTTGTCATCAAACCACAATCACAATTTTGCTATGAAGGACAAAGTGTTAAATTTTATTGTCGTGTCATTGCAATTGCAACGCCAACGTTAACGTGGTCCCATAACAATCAAGATTTACGCCAAAGTGTTAAATATATGAAACGTTATGCGGGCGATGATTATTACTTTATTATCAATCGTGTTAAAATGGATGATCGTGGTGAATATATAATACGTGCCGAAAATCATTATGGATCACGTGAAGAAGTGGTGTTCTTAAATGTACATCCGTTACCGAAAGAGGTGCCCGTTTACAAACAGGAAATCTTTCCGGTGCGTCGACGTGAACCATTACCGTATACATTTTGGCAAGAAGAATCTGATACAGCACCATCATTCACATTCCTATTACGGCCGCGTGTCATGCAAAGTCGTGACACCTGTAAACTTTTATGTTGTTTAAGTGGTAAACCACAGCCAACGGTAAAATGGTATAAAGATCGACGAGAATTAAATAAATATGAATATTCGATGACGCATGCCGATGGTGTTGTGACAATGGAAATTATCGATTGTAAACCAGAAGATTCGGGTAAATATCGATGTGTGGCGACCAATAAACATGGAACGGATGAGACAACGTGTGTTGTAATTGTTGAAGGTAACCGAATGGATTTTATTAATTGGTTTTTGGAAAAATAAATTTTAAAATTTCATTAAATAAATAATTTAAAATATAAAATTTAAATTTAGCAAATTAAAAACAGAAAATTAAATAACATTATTTTTTTTTTTTCTTTCATTCTTTTATCTCTTTCTTGCACACACACACACACACACACACACACACACACAATGCACACACTTTTATGTCATCTTAATGTTCACAAAACCATTGCAAACAAATCATCATGGTTATTTCACATACAATTACACAAACACACACACACACACACACACATATAAATACTCATCACACACACACACACCCACACGTATATACTCACACACAAAATACAAACAAATAAACGCTTATTCATCACACACATACATACACATACCTTGTTTGCATGCGGTTTCTCATCTGCTGCTGTACCGCATTATGCGCGCTGCTGTATAAAAAAACAATTATACAAATAAAAACCCACACACACACTCAAACATACACAAACACACACACACACACACACACGGAAACATGTACAAAAACAAAATAATAAATCAAATATTATCGAAACGTGTGCGTGTGGTGGCTGCTATAAAAACACTATAAATGTTATTATAAAATGTCTCATAAAAATAAATCAGGAGAAAGTTCGACAGCCGAACAAGCAGAACTTGTTCATAATTTCTTATATTCTGGAGGTAAATTTAACAAAATACTTATATTTAAAATCCACAAAAATATCCACGCCAAACTTATAATAAAATATTCTATTATTTGATAAAAATAATAAATGTTAAATCCCACCACCAAAAAAAAATAACAAAATACATACAACCCTAACCCGACACAAACACACACACACACACACACACAAAACACATAACACATATAATTTCTATCCAATTTTACCCACGTCCACACTCATACACCTACCAGCACCCCCCCCCCCCCCCCCACAAACATTTACTAAACATTTTATTAATTGTGGTTTTTTTTACTTTAATTTCTTTAATTAACTTTTTATTTATTTCTAAATTTTTGGCTAAACAATAAATGGGTGTGTTTTTAAGTACCCGTCTGTCACCGCATCACTACCACCGCCACATCGTTTAAGTATAGAAATGGATGTGGTGGGCGGTGGGGCGGCGCCGTATCCTTAACAAAATTTGTTTTTAAATTAAATTTAATTTACCGACTGCGCCATGATTGACATAAAAAAATTGTAATATAATTTTTTGTAACAAATTAACCGGCCAAGAATAGTCCATTTAAAATCCTTATTAACACCGTAAATGGAGTGAAGGGGGGGAGGGGGGGAGTTAACAATGATAAACGAACAATAACTAACATTCACTACAGAATTTAATGTCTATAATTAATTTGAATTAACATTTTGTAATTATTTTAAATATGAAAAATTACAAAAAATTACCGACTGCGCCATGATTGACATAAAAAAATTTTAATATAATTTAATAACAAATTAACCGGCCAAGAATAGTGTATTTAAAATCCTTATTAACACCGTAAATGGAATGAAAGGGGGGAGCTAACGGTGATAAACGAACAATAACTAACATTCACTACAGAATTTAATGGTTATAATTAATTTAATTAATAATTAATTTAAATATGAAAAATTACAAAAAATTACCGACTGCGCCATGATTGACATAAAATTTTTTAATATAATTTAATAACAAATTAACCTGCCAAGAATAGTGTTTTTAAAATCCTTATTAACACCATTTATCTATTTTGCATGATTACAACTACCCTTATTTTACACACACACACACACACACACACACACACACACACACACATAATGTATATTTTTTTTCTATCATATGTATCACCCCCAACAAACATTTTACCCAAAATAATAATCATATGTTAAACTAAAAATTAAAAATTTAAAAATTTTAAAATAAAATAATTAAAATTTTATTAAAAATTCCAAATTTTAAAAACGCCCCAAATTGCCCAGGTAATTAAATATCCCTCATACCCATACCTTTAACCAACCCCACCTCCACCGCACCCCACCCCCAATCCCCATCCCACCAACAAAACTACAACATAATAATTTTAATTAATAATAAAATAATTTTTTATTTGTTAAAACGTTTACAATTTTGAAAAAAAAAAACCACTCAGATCGTCGTTACATCGAACAACCATTGAAACCGGCACCACCACCAATTGTAACCGTACGAAAATCAAGTACATCACATCAAAGTAGTACAAGTACATCTGCATCAAATTATAATTCATTTAGTTCTTCAAATAAGGTAGTATATGCACAAAATAATAGTAGTAGTAGTTGTAGTAGTAATAGTCGTAATTCTATCACTAATAGTAATAGGATAGAACAAAACTATACACACAAAAGAATACAAAAAAATTAAAAATAAATTCAAAAATTACAAAAAAAAACCAATAAACATAAAAAAAAATATTCAAAATTGCAAATAAAAAAATAAATACTAATAATAAAATTGTTATCCGTTGGACATAGACTGTACAAGAAAATAATAATTCAAGTTCCTTTAATTCATCATCATCATCATCATCACAATCATCAAGAAATTTAACATCATCATCAACAAACATTAACATAAATAATATTAGTAATGACATCGATGCGACAACGGCATCGACCAATAAGAAAAAATACGGTAAATTAGATGCACCCGGCAGTCCATCAAGATCACGAAGTGCAACAAAAGAATTAATATGTAAGTGTGTGTTGTGATTTGGTTAAAGTTTACACCCCACCCCACTCTGCTCCCATTTTAAATATATTTATATTGATATCAATTAAAATTAAAATTAAAAAACTAATCGTTACCGTTGAATATTCATTTCATTTCGATACCACAGTACCACCCGATGATTCGTTAATGTGTAAACCAAAATTTTCAAAACCATTAAAAGATCAAATGCAAATACGTGATGGCGAAACATTGTCGTTAACGTGTTCGGTTGAAGGTGACCCAGAACCACAAATAACATGGTCGAAAAATGGTAAAAAATTAGCATCATCCGAAATTATGGATTTAAAATATAAAAATGGTATTGCAACGTTAACGATAAACGAAGTATTTCCCGAAGACGAAGGTCAATATGTTTGTACAGCCACAAATTCAATTGGTGCCACCGAAACAAAATTAAAATTAACAATTAAACGTAAGTGTTCGGCGGCGTTGTGTTTTTGCACATTTATTTAACTTATTTACAATTAATTTTATGCCTATTTTTTTTCCTATAATCTCTTCCGAATCGGGTAGCCATGGATAATGGAACAGCATCGACACCGGCAACAACTAACGGTAAAAAATCATCATCCGATAAACCACCAAAAGTTGTCAGCCACTTAGAATCACGGTATGTAAACGATGGCGAAGCCATTCAATTACAGTGTCGCATTATCGGTGCCCAGAAATTCGATGTCGTTTGGTTACACAATAACAAAGAAATAAAACCCTCGAAAGATTTCCAATACACAAACGAAGCGAACATTTATAAATTGTTAATTGCTGAAATATTCCCAGAAGATGCGGGCACCTATACATGTGAAGCATTTAATGATGTTGGCGAAAGTTTTAGTACGTGTACGATAACGGTGTTGGTGCCGGGCGAAGAAATAAAAGCACCAACATTTAAGAAATTCCCTGTGTCACAAACGTGTCAGGACGGTGAAACAATTCAATTTGAATGTGAATGTGGCGGTGATTTAACCAAATTGACGTGGCTAAAAGATGGTAAACTAATTGATGAACAAAAAAGTTCAAAATATAAATTTACAAAAGATTTAAATATGTATAAATTGGAGGTGGTTGGATGTTCAAGTGTTGACGTCGGTCAATATCAAGTGAAAGCAATTGGTAAAAAAGGTGAAGCATTTTCATCATTTTCATTGAATGTGTTTTCCAATGAATAATAAAATGTATGGTGTTGTGAGTGACGGTGGCTGTTGCGGCGATGGTGGTGATTTGCGCCCTGTGTGTGTGTGTGTGTGTGTGTGTGTTGAATGATAAATGTTGATTGTGGCAAATGATTAATGGAACAAATTGTGTGACACACAACAAACAAAAATTCACGCCACTATGGTCAACACACGCCAAACACCAGTAGCCACCAAAACCCCGATTGCCACACCAACCGCAGACGCCACCATATCCATATGGACAACCAAATATGAAAAACACAAAACGATTGTCACATCGAAAAACTAATTAACAAATAAATTAACCAAAAAATTGAAATTCAAACAACGACGACCTGCAATTTATTTATTTATTATTTTTTTTCGCACAGCAGGAAAATTAATTATCGGTTTATTTTTTCTTCAATTGTTTTCTTAATTTTTTCTATTAATTAATATTTAATATTTATTAATTTTAATTTTAATTACGTAATAATTTAAATAAAAAAACAAAAACAAAACAAAGAAAAAAACAAAAAAATTAAAAAAATTTACAAAACAAAAAAAAAATATATTAAAGCAAATTTTATTAATTAATTTTATTAATTCAATTAAAATAATATTAAAACAATGTGGTGGAAAAGAACAAAAAAATAACAAAGAAAAAAAAAAACACTGCACCTCATAATTATTGGGCCAGCATCCTCATTTTTAGTTTACCATCATCGAGAAAAATCGGTGCAATAACATCTTGCCAAAAAAAAAATCACTGGACCATCTTAAAGTGATTTTTTTCCTTTTTTTCTCTAAAAATTGACTTAATAATTTTGAGGTCCCGTATTTTCTCGCTCTCTCTTTTTCGTTTTTTTGTTCTTTTCACACACACTTACATTATTAAAAATAATTACAATTACAACCAACCAAAAAAAAAGGAAAAAATCAAATAAGAAGAAAACAAAAAAAATACATATCGGTTTTTTAATTTAATTAATAATTTATATTTTTAATTTTAAATTTAGAAAAATTATTTATTTTATTTATTTATTATTTTTTCTTTTTTTTTTTTTTGCGCCAATATTCTAATTATTTAAATTTTAATTTAAATTTAAACAAATTAAAAAACGAATATTTTTAATTAACAACAAAAATTTAATTGAAACTACAAACAAATTGAAAGAAATAAAAATATCTTTTATAATTTTAAAAGAATTTAAAATGTGATACATTTTAAGAACAAATAATAAAATACAAAAAACAAAAAAAAAAGTGGGCGACCGTTACCCACACACACACACCACCACAAACACACAAAATGTTTGTAAATAAAAATATATAGAAAACAAATGAAACCAAAAAAAAAAGGAAAAAAATATTAAAATAAAATAAATTAAAAAGTAAATAATAAAAAAAATATAAAAATTTTGTTAACGAATTAAAAAAAAATTAATAAAAATAAAAAAAATAAATTAATTAAATATTTATGTTTTTCAAATTATTTTTCTCCAATTGATTCAATAGCTTTTTGTGAAAATACAACGCAATTGCAGACCATTTTCAAGCGATTGTATCAGGCGAGCGTAATCTGCAGGCAGAATTTCTTTCAAAAACTTCATTCATCTGGATTTTGGAACCGCAAAATATGAATATTTCTGATATTTTCAATAATTTGTAACCGGAATTATTTCTTTTTCTTTTTCAGTTTTGACCCACTTACAGGCGAAACTTTTGAAAAATCTCAACAGGTTCTTGTTCGCACGATCACCCCCGATCGTTTAAGCCTATTTCCAACCATATATTTTCACGAGTTTTCCCGGAATTTTCATTTAAAATTTTCATAGACATGATGAAAAATCCATGTTTTACCATGTTACCAAATGATAGATAATTTAATTACCTTTCATTTGATACCATTCCTATCCTCCTACCACTTCTAATGGCTGAGTTATGGCGTTTTTAAAAAATCCATAAAAATTTCCACTAAAATACCAGGCAATTTTCGGATCAGGTAACAGTCGCGCAGAATTACCAGGAGGCAAATTTTTTTTTAAAATTTTTTTGTTTTTCATTTTTGACCCACTTAGAGGCGGAATTTTTGAAAAATCTCAACGGATTCTTGTTCGCACGACGGCCCCCGATCGTTTGAGCCTATTTCTAGCCACAAATTTTCACGGAATTTTCCGGAATTTTCATTTTTTGTTTTTCATTATTGCTTTTCATTTTTGACCCACTTAGAGACGGAATTTTCGAAAAATCTCAACGGATTCTTGTTCACACGATGACCCCCAATCGTTTGTGCCCATTTCCAGCCATATATTTTCACGGGTTTTCCCGAAATTTTCATTTAAAATTTTCATAGTCATGGTGAAAAATCCATGTTTTTATGTTACCAAATGATAGATAATTTAATTACCTTTCATTTCATACCATTCCTATCCTCCTACCACTTCAAACGGCTGAGTTATAGCGTTTTTAAAAAATCCATAAAAATTTCCACTAAAATACCAGGCAATTTTCGGATCAGGTAACAGTCGCGCAGAATTACCAGGAGGCAAATTTTTTTTTAAATTTTTTTGTTTTTCATTTTTGACCCACTTAGAGGCGGAATTTTCAAAAGATCTCAACGGATTCTTGTTCGCACGATGACCCCCGATCGTTTGAGCCTATTTCCAGCCACAAATTTTCACGGAATTTTCCGGAATTTTCATTTTTTGTTTTTCATTTTTGACCCACTTAGAGGCGGAATTTTCAAAAAATCTCAACGGATTCTTGTTCGCACGATCACCCCCGATCTTTTAAGCCTATTTTCAGCCATATTTCCTTTTTTGACCTGGAAAAGAGTGGGTTATAACCTTATGCCGAAAAAATTTTTTTGCCCGTAGGACATTCATATTTTCAGGGATTGTAGAGCTCGGAAAAAAAACACTTTCTGTCGACCACTTTTTCCGATTTCCTTCGGGGGGCGGAGCTACGGAGCTTCAAAAGTACCAAATTTGGCACATTTGGACCTCTATATCTCCGGGAAAACTTTATATTTTTCCACGAGCTTCTCACCAGTGATAGTCCTCAGTGAGGGCTACAAATTACATTACGAGGGTGACTTTCTATCTGTATGGGTTTTCGGGCTATGGCTGCCTAAAGTTCGGAAAATCATTTGCAGACCAATCGTAAGGTACCTGGGGAATTGGCAAAATCTCAATTTCCAAAAATGTAATGATGCAGAAATGTAAAGAAAAGTTCAATCTAGGTTTTGAGAACTTTTTGGAATTTTCCAATGGGAAATACGGATTTTCCAGGAACAACGAAAAACATCGATTTTTGCATGTTTTCAAATGAGAATTTTCCGGCTTTTCCAATCGAATTTTCCAATATCCTATTTACCACAGATAGTAGACTATATGCCACGTTCTTTAAGCTACGACACAACTCTTTAAGTCTAATAGTTTTCTCACAATAATTGCTCAAACTTAGGCTTACACGAAAATTCCAAAATATTAAATCGGTCATAAGTCGACCTACAGATTTCTCTCGGAAAAAGTCCAGAAGCTTTATTGTGCGCCTTAAGATCCTTTATAAAATGGCCCTAACAAAAATTGGCTACCTAATTTATTAGCTCCCGGAAAATCACAAATCTCGTTTTGAGAAATTCCTGAAATTTTCTCCAGCCGTAAGTTGATGACTTACAGATGACTTATAGCCATAAATGGATTTAGTTGGTAAAAGTATTGAGGGAGTGGTACTGAAAATTTTTCGTAACCATTACAGTTTTCCCGTAATTTTCCGATTAAAATTAAAATTTTCCGGAGTTTCCTCAAATTTTCCAGATGTCTTGGTAAGAATATTAGAAACATTTTTTACCACTGGAGGACCCGGATTTATTTACGGGTTCTTCCGGAATTTTCATATAATGGTTTCATACGCATGGTGAAAAACCCATATTTTTATGTTACCAAAAGTTAGGTAATCTAATTACCTATCGTTTGATACCATTCCCATCGTCCTACCACTTCAAATGGCTGAGCTAGGATTTTTACCGTGTACCAATTATATCAACATTTTTCCACTAATTTACCTTCAAAGTATTTTCGATTTTCCTTAAATTTCCCTACTATCAGTTTTCATCACCGTATTTTCACTAGTTTTTCCAGAATTTTCATTTAAAGTTTCGCAATGCATGAAGAAAATTAACATTTTTTAAATCTAATGAAAAACTAAAAATAATTGTGTAAAAAATTAAAATAAATTTACACACGAAAACAACAAATACAATCATTTCTTTTTATTTAACTTTTTCCTTTCCATTCGTAAAAATAATGTAAACAAGAAACGAAAACATTGTTGGTGTTGGTTTTTTTCTTCTTCTTCTTTAATTTGTTGTTTTTATATTTTGTTGATTTTGTTATTGTATTCTCTTTCGCGTACGATAAATTTGTAAATAAATAAAAATTAAATAATATTTTCACCGACATGTGATTCTGTTCGCCTGTTACCTATTACCAAAAAATCGCGTGTAAATAAATATAATAAAAGAAGAAGAAGAAGATAATAACAAACTCCAACACCAACGATGTTTTAGTTTCTTGTTTACAATATTTCGAATGAATGGGAAAGATTTAAATAAAAAGAAATGACTTCATATGCGAAAATTTAAATGGAAATTCTGGTACGGCCCGTGAAAATATAGTGATGAAAACTGATAGTATGGAAATTTAAGGAAAATCGAAAATACTTTGAAGGTAAATTAGTGGAAAAATGTTGATATAATTGGTACACGGTAAAAATCCTAGCTCAGCCATTTGAAGTGGTAGGAGGATGGGAACGGTATCAAACGATAGGTAATTAGATTATCTAACTTTTGGTAACATAAAGATATGGACTTTTCACCATGCGTATGAAACCGTTATATGAAAATTCCGTGAAAACCCGTAAATAAATCCGAGCCCTCTAGTGGTAAAAAATATTTCTAATATTCTAACTAAGACATCTGGAAAATTTGACGAATATCCGGAAAATTTTAATTTTAATCGGAAAATTCCGGGAAAACTGTAATGGTTAGGAAAAATTTTCAGTACCACTCCCTCAGTACTTTTACCATCTAAATCCATTTATGGCCATAAGACATCTGTAAGTCATCAACTTACGGCTGGAGAAAATTTCAGGAATTTCTGAAAACGAGCTTTTTGATTTTCCGGGAGCTAATAAATTAGGTAGCCAATTTTTGTTACGGCCGTTTTATAGAGGATCTTAAGGCGCACAATAAAGCTTCTGGACTTTTTCCGAGAGAAATCTGTAGGTCGACTTATGACCGATTTAATATTTTGGAATTTTCGTGTAAGCCTAAGTTTGAGCAATTATTGTAAGAAAACTATTAGACTTAAAGAGTTGTGGTGTGGCTTAAAGAACGTGGCATATAGTCTACTATCTGTGGTAAATAGGATATTGGAAAATTCGATTGGAAAAGCCGGAAAATTCTCATTTGAAAACATGCAAAAATCGATGTTTTTCGTTGTTCCTGGAAAATCCGTATTTCCCATTGGAAAATGCCAAAAAGTTCTCAAAACCTAGATTGAACTTTTCTTTACATTTCTGCATCATTATATTTTTGGAAATTGAGATTTTGCCAATTCCCCAGGTACCTTACGATTGATCTGCAAATGATTTTCCGAACTTTAGGCAGCCATAGCCCGAAAACCCATACAGATAGAAAGTCACCCTTGTAATGTAATTTGTAGCCCTCACTGAGGACTATCACTGGTAAGAAGCTCGTGGGAAAATATAGAGTTTTCCCGGAGATATAGGGGTTCAAATGTGCCAAATTTGGTACTTTTGAAGCTCCGTAGCTCTGCCCCCCGAGGGAAATAGGAAAAAGTGGTCGATAGAAAGTGTTTTTTTTCCGAGCTCTACAATCCCTGAAAATATGAATGTCCTACGGGCAAAAAAATTTTTTCGGCATGAGGTTAACCCACTCTTTTCCAGGTCAAAAAAGGAAATATGGCTGAAAATAGGCTCAAACGATCGGGGGTGATCGTGCGAACAAGAATTCGTTGAGATTTTTCGAAAATTCCGCCTCTAAGTGGGTCAAAAATGAAAAACAAAAAATGAAAATTCCGGAAAATTCCGTGAAAATTTGTGGCTGGAAATAGGCTCAAACGATCGGGTGTCATCGTGCGAACAAGAATCCGTTGAGATTTTTCGAAAATTCCGCCTCTAAGTGGGTCAAAAATGGAAAACAAAAAAATTTAAAAAAAAAATTTGCCTCCTGGTAATTCTGCGCGACTGTTACCTGATCCGAAAATTGCCTGGTATTTTAGTGGAAATTTTTATGGATTTTTTAAAAACGCTATAACTCAGCCGTTTGAAATGGTAGGAGGATGGGAATGGTATCAAATGATAGGTAATTAAATTATCTATCTTTTGGTGACATAAAAACATGGGTTTTTCACCATACCTATGAAAATTTTAAATGAAAATTCCGTGAAAACCCGTGAAAATATATGGCTGGAAATGGACTTAAACGATCGGGGGTCATCGTGCGAACAAGAATCCGTTGAGATTTAACGAAAATTCCGTCTCTAAGTGGGTCAAAAATGAAAAACAATAATGAAAAACAAAAAATGAAAATTCCGGAAAATTCCGTGAAAATTAGTGGCTAGAAATAGGCTCAAAAGATCGGGGGCCATCGTGCGAACAAGAATCCGTTGAGATCTTTCGAAAATTCCGCCTCTAAGTGGGTCAAAAATGGAAAACAAAAAAATTTAAAAAAAAAATTTGCCTCCTGGTAATTCTGCGCGACTGTTACCTGATCCGAAAATTGCCTGGTATTTTAGTGGAAATTTTTATGGATTTTTTAAAAACGCTATAACTCAGCCGTTTGAAGTGGTAGGAGGATGGGAACGGTATCAAATGAAAGGTAATTAAATTATCTATCATTTGGTAACATTAAAACATGGATTTTTCACCATGACAATGAAAATTTTAAATGAAAATTTCGGGAAAACCCGTGAAAATATATGGCTAGAAATGGGTTTAAACGATCAGGGGCCATAGTGCGAACAAGAATCCGTTGAGATTTTTCGAAAATTCCGCCTCTAAATGGGTCAAAAATGAAAAACAAAAAATGAAAATTTCGGAAAATTCGGTGAAAAATTATGACTGGAAATAAGCTCAAACTATCGGGGGTCATCGTGCGAACAAGAATCCGTTGAGATTTTTCGAAAATTCCGCCTCTAAGTGGGTCAAAAATGAAAAACAAAAAATGAAAATTTCGGAAAATTCCGTGAAAATTTGTGGCTGGAAATAGGCTCAAACGATAGGGGGTCATCGTGCGAACAAGAATCCGTTGAGATCTTTCGAAAATTCCGCCTCTAAGTGGGTCAAAAATGAAAAACCAAAAAATTTAAAAAAAAAATTTGCTTCCTGGTAATTCTGCGCGACTGTTACCTGATCCGAAAATTGCCTGATATTTTAGTGGAAATTTTTATGGATTTTTAAAAAACAACATAACTCACCCGTTTGAAGTGGTGGGCGGGTGGGATAGGTATCAAATGATAGGTAATTTAATTACCTATCTTTTGGTAACATAAAAACATGTATTTATTTTTCCGAAATTTTTTCAAAAAATATGGCTGGAAATAGGCTCAAAGGATCGGGGGTCATCGGGTGCGAACTAGAATCCGTTGAGATTGTTCGAAAATTCTGCCTCTAAGTGGGTCAAAAATGAAAAACAAAAAAATAAAAAAAATCCTCCTGATAATTCTGTTCGCCTGTTACTGGATCCGATAATTGCTGGAGATAACATTGGAAAAGAAAATTATTTGTCCTGAAAATTATGCGCTCTTGGCACAAAATCAGAAAAATAGCTGGAGATAAAAATGGAAAGACTAAGTGGTCCTAATTATATGGCTGGAAATCGGCTTAAACAATTAGTAGCAACTGTAAAAAGATTATCATATTTTCATATCAGATTCCAAAAATACGAAGATTCCCTTTCCTCAACCCACAAATAAATTAAAAGACGACTAAAGTTAATTTATTTAAAATGAAATTTTTTGCTTTTTATTCAATAATTTGCAATTTTTTCTATTTAATTTAATTTAATTTTTAATTTACATTAACTTTAAGATTTAATTAATTTAATTTCATTTATTTCTTCTTAAATAATATTTTAATTAGAATTCATTTGTTGGTGGTGGCCGACATCAAAGCTGTGTGAGACGGCGTCTGGCTTCCAAATTAATGTGTGATGTAAATGCATTCCAAATGGTGGTGGTGGTGGTGGATTTTCTTGCTGTCACGAAACACCTAATCGCAGCTGTGGTAACCCTATTTTGAAGAAATTAAAATGAAAAAAAGTTATTATTTTACAGATGTTAAAAATTTAATTTAATTATTTCATACCATTTTCCAAGTAATTGTTTTTTAAGGGCATGCGTCACATCCAGGCGGTAAACACTTTGTTAAAATTTCAATCTGGTGCTGTGTCTCAACAGTTTTCCATAAAAAAATAAAACCCATATTTTTATGCTACCAAAAGTTAACCAATTTAATTTCCTATCATTTGATACCCATCCCACCCGGCCACCACTTCAAACGGCTACTTTTTTTCCACTGAAAACCATAAATTTAATATAATAAAAACCTACCTTTTTTTTACCTACCCACGATTTTCTGCAATTTGTTGTTCCATTGGGATTTTTACCTGACGTCATTTTCACCATAATTATCTGCAAACGGGAAATTTTCTTTCGAAATGGCAAATTGGAAAATTGATTGTGTGATGGGAGCGGGCGGGTGGGTGAGGGTTATTCATACAAAATAAAACAAAATCAATATATTTATATTTCTTAAAATTTATTATCCATTTCATTCTGCGTCGCCGCACATCACATTCCATCCATCTTCCATACAATTAATAATACTGAAAATGAATTACAATTTTTTTATTTTTTTTAAAGAGTATTTATTTTTTCATCATTTTTTTATATTCTTTGCACGTCATAAGTTCCTCCATTGTTTTACATTCCGTACAATTGTACAGTTTACAAATGGGACACACAAATAAACGATGATTTTTATTTTTACGGTCGACAACACCGGTGGCCTCTGCGGCCGTATAGTCCATCACCGATGATTTACCCATTCTTATGGTGCCAGCACAATTTTTAGTTTTACAAAAGAAAATATTTGGTATTTGTGTAATTTCTTCAAATCGATTTTCATAATATTTTTTCATATATTTTTCCATATGTTTACGACTCAACAATGCATTTATTTCACACAATTGAAATTTACCATTACATTCCAGATGTTCATCGGCCACATCATCACCATCATCATCTGCACTTGTATCTTTGGCCACACCACCACCACCACCACCACCAACACCACCACCACCACTACCACCAATATTTATCACATTATTTACCGTATCGATTATGGCCGCCGAACGTTTTCTTACCGTTACAAAAACACATTTGATTGTTGCACCAAATGTTTTCCGAATCACTTTGCGTGCACAACGTTTACAATAATTGTGAAAACATTCATGCAATAAAATACCCATCTTTGGTGGACAATCAATTTTACACAACATACAATTAAATGTTATATAATTTGTCAGCAAATTACTATTAAAAATATCACCATCTGGTGTCGTCGGTGACAATGTTGTTAATGTTGTTGTTGTTGATGGTGTTGGCGGTGTTGTTGTTGTAGTTGTTGTTGCTGCTGCTGCTGCTGCTGCTGCTGCCGCTGCTATGATTGTTGATCCGATTACCGAACCAGATCCTGTTGATAATTGTGCAATTTCTAATCCTTTTGATGGTGGCTTTGGTTTTGTCGATGGTAATGGTGGCATCATTATTACCGTTCCCGTTGGTAATGTTAATGTTAACGATGACGATGACGACGACGATGATGATGATGATGATGATAATGATAATGATGATAATGATGATAATGATGATGCTGGTAATGCTATTGATGAAGCATATGCTGGAGTTTTTACAATTGCATTGTTCAGATTAACATTGTGTGGATGGGTGTCGGACACAGACAATGCCGATAACAATGATGATGCGGACGCCGATGACGTTACACCACCCCACATATATTGTAAATCCAATAGATAATCTAATGTTATGAATTTATCACTTTCATCCAACAATTTGTAACACATTTTACATTGATTGACACGCGAATTAACGTGACCACATTTTCCACAAAACCAATCATTATTTATTTTACATTGATAATATTTAATCACATCGGAACTATATTTGAATAGGATTTCATTGAGTAATTCATTGTTATCGTTAATGTAATCAATGAATTTATTACATTTTATACAAATTGTAACATTACTATTCCAATGATTGCAATGACTACAAATCCAATTTTGTTTCAATTTAAAATGCAATAGATCTTCATATTTCATTTTGGCCATTCGCGACGGATAAATATCCATTATTATTTTATTATTTTTTTATTTATTTATTAATTTTCTGTATAAATTTTATTTATATTATTTTGGCCAAATACTGCCAAAAACTTGCCAACTTGTGTTAAGTGGCCACAAACAAAAAACCAAAAAAAAAAACGAAAAAATGTGGTGATGCTCTAGAAGAAATCAGAAGGAAAAAAAAAATAATCACAACAACAACAAAAAAAATCAATAAATATTTTTTCCTTCACAATGCACAAATGGCACGAGAAAAAAAAACAAAAAATGAACAAATATTGAAAACAGAGAACAAGAAACAACCGACAACACAACTAAAAAACTTGCAGGAAAAAAAAATTGTTTGTCGACTGGTAGTAACAAATAATAACAAGTCATCGACGGCGATAAGAACCAAACTGAAACCAAAAAACGGACGATGGCAAATGTAGAATAACACAAAAAAAAACAACAAAAAACTCAAGAATAAAATACCAAGAGAGTGAGTGAGTGATGTTTGGAAATGTGTGTGCAAAACGAAATCAACTTAAAAAAATAAATAAATACTACAGCATCAGCACCGACCGCAGAGCAGTAACAATCGCAGCCGTAGCATATATGCGAGGCCAAACTAGACGAACTACACACACACCACAACGACGCATCGTTACCATCGGTTAAACTAAATTAAATTATACGATGTTATCCGAACAATTGTATGTTACGAAGAAACGGTTAAGACAACCTACCGCTTCCCATTTTTTTTGTTACGCAAAACTCAGTACCCACTCATTGAGTACAGGCTAAAACATACTGCCGTGAGTGACGGACCGTTCTATACTACCGCAAAATTTGATAACATACTGCCGTGAGCAATGGGACGTTTTTTTAACATTTAATTCTTATAAATTGTCAAAAAACTTCTTGAAATTAAATTTTTTTTATTGCTTTCCATTTTACCGCAAGTCAACAAAAGAAAATAGACAGAAACCGGCCGAACCGTCCACCAGTATGTTTCAGATATACAAAATGCTTTGCTTCTATTCAAAACGGACCGTCACGCACGGCAGTATGTTTTGGCCTTACTACTTTAACTTTACACAGTTCACCGTTACACCATCGAATTTCGAATGAGTTCGACGAATGAGATTAAGAAGAATTCGAATTATAAACGGGCGTCGAAAAGATCTATAAATAATGTACGAGCGAGCGCGAGAGAGACAGAGCGCGAGAGAGAGAGAGAGAGAGCGATTTGATAATTTCACTAAAATGTATCACTTTTTCTTAAAATTAGCTATTATTTTTCGGGGCACATACATAAATTTTTTGGGTAACTCAATTGTTTTTTTGAAAAATCGATAATCGCCGCCTGAAACTGAAGTGGCCGGAAAAATAATGAATATCCTCTAACAACAACAACAACAACAAAAAAAAGTCCTGATCCTTAAAGGGTCATCATTCACCTTATTTTTTATTAAATTTTCTTTTATAACCGGGCCACGTACCCTTACCCTCCTTCCTCCTACCCCTCTCCACACACAACACACTCTTTTCGCTAGTATTTTTCACATAAAATTTTAATAAAATTATTCATTGGTCCTGTGTCATTGTGTGAACATTGCGCGGTGAGGTTTCCATAAATAAATTTTTTGGGTAACTCAATTGTTTCTTATGAAGTTTTTTTTGAAAAAATCGATAATCGCCGCCTGAAACTGAAGTGGCCGGAAAAATAATGAATATCCTCTAACAACAACAACAACAACAACAAAAAAAAAGTGCTGATCCTTAAAGGGTCATCATTCATAATTTTTATTAAATTTTCTTTCATAACCGGGCCACGTACCCTTACCCTTTTCCCTCCCCCATCTCCCCTCTATTCACACACAAACCTCTTTTCGCTACTATTTTTCACATAAACTTTTAATAAAATTATTCATTGGTCCTGTGTCATTGTGTGTACATTGCGAGGTGAGGTTAAAATTAAAATATAATATTTATGTTGACAACGAGAGAGAGACAGACAGAAAGAGAGAGTGTGCGTAATATAATTTTTGAATTTTATTGATTTTTTTTGGCAACGAATGAATGAATTTATAATTTATTTTCTTATAATATTTATTTATTTAATTATTTCTTTATTTTTTCGTATTTATTTCTGTATTTTTTGTTTACATTCCGTTGCGATAAGAAAGTGGAAATAAAATTGATAAATAAATGTTATTTTCTTTAAAATATGTTTGTTGTTGGTTTTTTTTTTTTTGTTTTGTGTGCGCAATCGCGTCGTAAGAAAAATAAATAAATAAATTGAATGGCACAGGGATTGGGTAATCAAAAAAAAGTATATATCTGCTCTGTTGTTGCTATGCTATGTGGTGTGTATTATGGGGGGAGCGGGGGGGGGGGGGGGGCAAACGACGATACCAATTTTATGTATTTATTTATAAACATTTTTTTTTGTACAGTAAATCCTCCGATATAAGGAAACACACACACACACACACACAGGCACACAAAATAACAACCATTTTTTTTTTACAGAATAAGCAAATCGATGACAATACTTTTTAGCGAATGTGTGGTGAAAAACATCGGGGCTATGGACAAATAAAAAAACACGTTTTTTTGTAGCATCGATTGTTCCATACCTCAAACCAATGGTTTTTTCGAATGAAATTTAATTTCCGAACTCATCCATCGACAAAGTGTAGTGTTTGAAATTTTTATAATTTCAATAATTTTTAAATATACAAAAACGATCGACCACTCTATCGATCTGTTGTAATCGAATGACGGATATTTTATTGCGTTGGACAAATGCCGGCCCGATAATGCATTCAAAAATAAAAACGTAAAACGATAAAATAGTGAGAAAAAACAAATTATTTAAAATGGTTTTTTACTTCTTGTGTGCTACTGCTGCTGCTGCTGCTGCTGCTGCTACTGTTTGTTATGAAATGTTATGTGTTACGATTTAAGTGGTAATGGCAAGGAAAATACTGCTAAAAATTATATACCCCATACGGAACACGTAAAAAAATTTTCACTACACAATATTCAGCGGATTCACTGTAAAAATGTGTAAATAAAAAAAGGAAATAAAATACATAAAAATACACATGAAAATGAATTGCGAGAGAATGATATGTTTTTACCAATACCAACACCAACACTTATGTGTTATGTGTAAATAAATTTGATTATATTTTGCTTATTATCATATCTCACAACTGCACCAAAACGAAATTCCAAAGTTTGTCAAACTTTTACAGATGAATGAAAAAAACAATTTTTTATGTAATATCGATTTGAGATCAACGTTTGACAACAGCACGTGAAAATATTAAAAAAATGCTCATAAATTATTGTAAATATCAAACCCATTAAATTTGTGGGCACATAAAATTGGATTTTAAAATTTTTACCAACCATTCAACAATACCAAAACCGTTACAGTTATTCCCATTTTTTTCGTATATTTTGGTTAGGGGGAAAAAAAAAACAACCCTTTTAAATTGATTGAATTAATTGAGAACCACAAAATTCTAAATGTTGACAATATTCAGGACAACGAAAAAATAATAATAAATATATTTTTAATTGAAATAATTAATTAACTTACCAATAGAAATTTCCAAATAACAAATAGTAGCCGCTTTTACTTTTAGCCCACGCTACAAAAACACTGTTGCTCCACTGATGAATAATTTAATTGAGTTTTTAGCCAAAAAATATCCAAAATTTTCTTTAACGGCCTTTAGAGTTCCTTACTTTAGTCACACACACACACACACACACACACAGAGAATTAATTTTTCGGCATTACAAAATACGGTAATTGATGGTGTTAAGTTTTTTTTCGCCGTTCCGAATTGTACCGTTTTTTTAGTGTGCCCCAAAGTTGTGTTAGGTGTTACCGATGCGGTTACAAAAATCTTCCATACACCAAATGGCAGAACACTGTACGACACTGTGTAGTGCTCATCTTTTTATTATTTTATTCAAAATATATGGAATAAAAACAATCTCTGCCTGTGTGTGTGTGTGTGTCTGTGTGTGTGTGTGTTTGATGTATCAATAGCATGAGCATCATAATGGAAAAATATATTAATTGACATTATTTTATCTGTGTGTGCGATGCTGCCCAGCATCAGTATAAATAAATATATAAGAAAAAAACAACAACAACAACAACAACAACAACAAAAATCAATTAAAATTAATTAAATTTGATTAGATACTGTTTACAATTCACATTCGAAACACATAAGCAAACAACAGTTTATGTTCAATTTATTCTCACTTAACTTAACAAGTGGCTGTTTACGTAGAAATTCGACCTTTTTTTAACAAATATTTTTTCTATGGATGGTAACACTGAAAACGGTTTGGCTGTCGAAAAATGGTAAACACATATATTAATTATGAAAGTCAAATCAAATTAGTCGTCGATGTTTTTTACAAAAAAATTTTACTTTATCATTTGGTTTTGTAAATATAAAAGTGGTGAACTTCATTGAATAACATTTTCCGAAATACCATTTCAGGCAGTGTAACAATATTGATGAACCATTTGCAGATACTTACTTACTTACTCCATGGCCGGTTACAACCCCGGGTGCGGTTTTAGCCTTCTCCAACACACGCTTTTCCAATCTGACCTATCCGCAGCCGCAATGTCTTCCAATCCCGAATTTTTAGGATCTTTATATCACAGTTTACTCGGCATCTAACCATCTCGCCTTAGGTCTTCTGCGGCTTTCCTTCTACCCTCTGGTTTACTATTTAACCGGGTTTTTACGGTACACGATCCTCCTCCATGCGTTCTACGTGTCCAACAGCCGTTCTCAATCTATTGATCTTGATTGTTTTTTGACAATCAATTTGATTGACCGCGTACAACTTGTCCGATTCAAAATTGTATCTTCGCCTCCAACCATTCTGTCTGTTTGACGGCGTGACCAAATATGCCACGGAGTACCTTTTTGCAGATACAAATCATTATTATTAGCTCGGGTGTTAAACAAGAGTAATGAGAAGAAAAAAAAAGTTTGAAACAAACCTATTCCTTTTAAATTATTTAATCAAAAAAATAAAACGGCTCAATTTCAAGGTAAACACCCAAAGTAAATAATTATTTTAAAATTTATATATTTATGAAAAGAAAACAAAAATTAGTTGTTATCAAATAACCGTTGCACACGTACGTACACGCAACCACGTACACGCAACCACGTAGACGCGTTGTTTACCAAATTAAATGGTAGTCAAAACAAAAGATATTGGTTAAATGAAAAGAAATAAATAAAATTTAAAAGTGTAAAAAAAGGAGGAAAAATATAAAATGTCCAAAAACATTTTTTATTTATTTTATTACATTATATTTGTTAATATATTTAATTTATGTGAAACACAAATTAGTGCTGATGGATTGAATAATTATGGTATGAAGTGTAAAATAAATAATATATTTTAAATGGAAATAATAAAAAAAGGTTGAAGTTTTTTATTCTAATTTTTTAATTTATTTTTTCATATTATCATCAAAACAATACCAACACACGCGCACCAACAGTAAATATAAAATCAAAAACACCGGCAACCGTTCAAGCACAGGCAGCCGAAATGGTTATAAAACGTTTGCTACCCGATCACAATCATTTGTTTCGCGTGCACATCGATGCCGACGAAATGTTGTTACCGCGCAATACATTTAAATTGGAAAAAAATGAAAGCGATAACGTTCTAATGATAACGGCCACATCGGGTGTAACAGCCTGCAATGGTTTTTATTATTATTTAAAATATTATTGTAATGCGCATGTGTCATGGGATGGTGTACAACTTAAAAAATTTACAAATAAAACCGATGTGCGGTTGCCGACCGTATTCCATCAACAAACATTACCCCATCAATTTTTGTACTATCAAAATGTATGCACATGGTCGTATTCGTTTGCATGGTGGACGTGGCGCGAATGGGAAAAACATATTGATTGGATGGCATTAATGGGTATTTCATTGACACTGGCACCCAACCAAGAATGGATATGGGAACAAATATATTTCGAATTTGGTATGACATCCGATGAAATTGATGATCATTTTAGTGGTCCGGCATTTTTTGCATGGCAACGTATGGGCAATGTACGTGGTTGGGGTGGTCCGTTGTCCACCCGATTTCGTTACGCTGCCCACACCTTACAAAAACGTATCGTTATGCAATTACATCAATTAGGTATTGTTACAGTATTACCGGCATTCGCTGGCCACGTACCCATTGCATTTAAACGTATATTTCCAAATGTTACGTTTAGTCAAACGGAACGTTGGAATCGTTTTGCTAATGAATTTTGTTGTCCATTATTTGTCGATCCATTGGACGATTTATTTTGTGTAGTTGGCCGAAAATTTTTACAACACATTATTACCGAATATGGTAATTGTTGGGATACCGGTACTACGGTGGCCGATGGCGATGGTGTTTGCCATACCGATCATATTTATTTTAGTGATCCATTCAATGAAATACAACCGGCATTAGCAACCGTCCAATATTTACATGATGTTTCGCATGCCATTTATGAAACAATGAAAACCGTTGATAAACATTCGGTTTGGTTGTTACAAGGTTGGATGTTTGTTAAAAATCCATTTTGGAATACCGAATTGTTGGAAGCCTTTTTGACCGGTCCACCAATTGGTAAATTATTGGTACTCGATTTACAATCCGAAATCTATCCACAATATTATCGTACCCAATCGTATTTTGGACAACCATTTATTTGGAATATGTTGCATAATTTTGGCGGTACATTGGGTATGCACGGATCATTTACAACGGTGAATCAGGTGAGTTATGATTAAATTTTTCAGTTTTCGGGTATGGTTAGGCCAAAAATTTTGGGTAGGTTTTATTTTTTATTTTGTTAACGGTAAATGTGTAGGAAATGTCAGCCGCTGTTAATCTGGAAAATAGTACAATGATTGGTGTTGGCATAACACCCGAAGGTATCTATCAAAATTATATAATGTATGAATTTACGTTGGAACGCGGATGGTACACCCATCCAATTGACATTGAACAATGGATAAATCATTATTGTTTGGTGCGCTATGGTACGGTCAATAGATATATCCAAAATGCATGGAAAAAATTAACGGTAATTATTATTACACACACACACACACCGGCATGCCGACACTCACAGAACCGATATTTCATTTTTTTTTGCTTCCAGAAAACCGTTTACAATTACAAAGGGTTAGAAAAAATCAGTGGAAAATATATTGTATGCAGAAGACCAAGTTTAAAATTACAACCATTGGTAAAATCAGATTTATTGTGTGTGTCAATTATTTAGAGAATATTAAAAATTTTTTTATTATTTCCTTATCCCTTCTACCGCTTGCCACCCACCCCCACACCCCATTTTAGATATGGTACAATTCAACGGTGTTTGAACAAGCATGGACCGAATTATTGATGGCGGCCGACGACGCGGACGACAACCAATTATCGACCAGTGATTTATATAAATTAGATTTAATTGATGTGACCCGACAATTTATACAAAATAAATTAGAACAATATTATGTGAAAATAATTGCAGCATTTAATGGTCAACGTTTAAGTGAATTTACGGAATTTAGTGAACGATTTATTCGATTACAAATTGATTTGGATCGGTTGTTGGCTAGCCATACCGCATTTTTATTGGGCAAATGGTTACGGAATGCAAAAGCAATGGCCACAACGGAGGCGGAACAACAACTATTCGAATTAAATGCACGCACACAAATAACATTATGGGGTCCGAATGGTGAAATTGTTGATTATGCAATGAAACAATGGTCGGGCATGATTTCCGATTATTGTATGCCACGTTGGCGTTATTTTTTCGATCAATTAACAGCAACGTTAAGACCCAACACAACGTCGGAACGATTTAATGAAAATAAATTTAAACGAAATGTTTTTAAATTTATTGAAGAACCATTTATTGTTTCGAGAAAATTGTATCCAACCGTTGGCACCGGCGATGCGGTAATTCAAGCCAAAAATATTTGGAAAAAATGGTTGTCGCAGTCGACGTAGTTCATTTTTCTTTTTAATCGAATTAATTATTAAAATATTATAACTCAAAAGTTCGCGAATTACTTTTGGGACAAACACAATTTTTTTTCGTTTCAAAAACACAAACACAAACACAAACACAAACACAAACACAAACACCACATAGAAATAAAATAAAATAAAAATATTAAAAAAATGTACCGTTAAGTAAATAGTTGATTTGCTGGCAACAAGAAGACAAATTGCAGCGTTTCAAACCGCCAACGCCAACGCCAACGTTTCATCAGCGGCAACGTCAATCAAAAAAAATTAAAATGGCTGACATGGCGGCGCATTTGTTGAGTGTGTGTGTGTGTGTGAGTGAGTGAGTGAGTGAGTGAGTGAGTGAGTGAGTGTGTGTGTGTGCTGTGTTTGTTACTAAAAATAAATAAATAAAATTTATCGATTAATTATAATTAATTATTAAAATTAATTAAAATTTTTTTAAATTTAATTTTATTTTTTATATATTTGTTTTTTTTTTTTGTTTTTTTGTTTTTTTGTTTTTTTTTTGTTTTCTTAATTATAATTAATTTTTTTTTTTTTTTTATTCTTTTAATTACAGTTCATTTTTTTTGTTTTTTTTTATTATTAATTAATTATAATTAATTATTTTATTTTAATGCTAATTGTAAGTGAATTTTTTTTTAACGTTTTTTTTTTTTTTTTAATTAATTTTTATTCTCTTCTTAATTTAATTATTAATTTTAATTTTAAGTATATAATATATATTGTAATTTTTTCCGTAATTTCTTAATTAATTAAAATTAAACAAAAAAAAATTTAAAAAAAGAAAATTTAAAAAAAGAAAATTTAAAAAAATTAAAAAATTAAAAAAATTAAAAAATTAAAAATTTAAAAAAAATTAAAAAATTAAAAATATTAAAAAATTAATTAATAATTAATTTTTTTTTTTTTATTGTTACAATAATTAGTAGTTTTTTTTTTTTTTTTGTTTAAGTTTATTTGTAATTAAGGGCGAGTTACACTGCGCCTACCTCTTTGTCTGCACGTGTTTGAGTATGAGTATGTGTTTTGAAGTGTGTGTGTGTGTGAGTTTGTGTTTGTGTGTGTGTATGTTTGTGTTTGTGTGTGTGTGTGTGTGTGTTTATCATATAATCTAAGAACATTCGATGCTGATGATATATTAAAAATTATAATTATAATCGAAAAAGGTGTAAAAATGGAAACATATCATTTGGCCGTTGAAATGCAATATATAATGAAAAACAATGGCCGCCATTTTAGTTTGTTGTTTCTTTCAGTCGCATGGCCCAAATCAAGTCATTCGTGTGTGTGTGTGGTGTGTGTGTGTGTGTGTGTGTGTATTTAAAATTGTTACACCAAACGGATGCTTCAAAGTAACACCGTCGTTTTGAAGATGTAAACTATTCCCATGATTTTACTTTTACATTTTACTCAACGGGAATTTGAACAATAGAGTTCTGCATTATTTAAGTAACAATTTTTTAAAAAATTTCGATTTAATGTATCGGAATGTTTAATCGTTTGTTGATTATAATATATAATGTTTGTAGCACTGGTATGGGTTTAACACTTTGTCGTCGGCGATTATCTTTCACCGATTATTATTATTTAAATGCATTCAACGCTACAGCGGCGTGTGTTTCCATTTTTACATCACCATTTTTATGTGGTTTTTAAAATTATTTAATTGTGTTTTTCTTTTGAAAATGAGCTGATAACATTAAGAGTTAACATAGGCTTTTTTTTTTCTTATAGTTATATTGTTTGAAATCTGGGTCAAGTACAATTTAAAAATAAATATTATACGGTTAATAATGAGTTACGAGTTTTTTTGTCACGAATTGGTAACGAAATGACCAATGGATGGTCAAGTTTGTTGGAACCTACTGCAGAAATGTGATTGCATAAGATAATGTTCTAAGGAATTTTGGAAAAAAAAAAAACGAGTAAATACTTTTAAAGAGTTAATTTCGCCGCAAATCAACTTAAAAACCATCGAAATCATGGAAAAATATTAGGTCCGTTATTATTTTAATTAATATTCAATGAAATTTTGTTAATTTTCATTTATAAATTATTAATTTTAATATTTACTTGATTTTAAATAGTTAATTTTGCGGCAAATCAACTTAATAACCATTGAAATTAAGAAAAAATTTTGGTTCCGTTATTATTTTAATTAATATTCAATGGAATTTTGTTAATTTTAATTTAATTAATATTAATTTTAATATTTACTTGATTTTAAATAGTTAATTTTGCGGCAAATCAACTTAAATACAATCAAAATCAAGAAAAAATATTGGGCCCCTTACTATTTTAATTAATATTCAATGAAATTTTATTAATTTTAATTTAATTAATATTAATTTTAATATTTACTTGATTTTAAATAGTTAATTTCGCGGCAAATTAACTTAATAACCATCAAAATCAAGAAAAAATATTGGGCCCCTTATTATTTTAATTAATATTCAATGAAATTTTATTAATTTTAATTTAATTAATATTAATTTTAATATTTACATGATTTTAAATAGTTAATTTCGCGGCAAATTAATTTAATAACCATCAAAATCAAGGAAAAAATATTGGGCCCCTTTTTATTTTAATTAATATTCATTGAAATTTTGTTAATTTTAATTTAAAAATTATTAATTTTAATATTTACTTGATTTTAAATAGTTAATTTTGCGGCAAATCAACTTAAAAACCATCAAAATCAAGAAAAAATATTGGGCTCCTTATTATTTTAATTAATATTCAATGAAATTTTATTAATTTTAATTTAATTAATATTAATTTTAATATTTACATGATTTTAAATAGTTAATTTCGCGGCAAATTAATTTAATAACCATCAAAATCAAGGAAAAAATATTGGGCCCCTTTTTATTTTAATTAATATTCAATGGAATTTTGTTAATTTTATTTTAAAAAATTTAAATTTTAATATTTACTTGATTTTAAATAGTTAATTTCGCGGCAGATTAATTTAATAACCATCAAAATCAAGAAAAAATATTGGGCTCCTTATTATTTTAATTAATATTTATTGAAATTTTATTAATTTTAATTTAAAAAATTTTAATTTTAATATTTATTTCATTTTAAAGTTAAAATTTCGCCGCAAATCGACTTAAAAACCATCAAAATCAAGAAAAAATATTGGGCTCCTTATTATTTTAATTAATATTCAATGAAATTTTATTAATTTTAATTTAATTAATATTAATTTTAATATTTACATGATTTTAAATAGTTAATTTCGCGGCAAATTAACTTAATAACCATCAAAATCAAGAAAAAATATTGGGCTCCTTATTATTTTAATTAATATTCAATGAAATTTTGTTAATTTTATTTTAAAAAATTTAAATTTTAATATTTACATGATTTTAAATAGTTAATTTTGCGGCAAATTAACTTAAAAACCATCAAAATTAAGAAAAAATATTTGGTTCGTTATTATTTTAATTAATATTCAATGAAATTTTGTTAATTTTAATTTAAAAATTATTAATTTTAATATTTACTTGATTTTAAATAGTTAATTTTGCGGCAAATCAACTTAATAACCATTGAAATTAAGAAAAAATATTTGGTTCGTTATTATTTTAATTAATATTCAATCGAATTTTGTTAATTTTATTTTAAAAAATTTTAATTTTAATATTTACATGATTTTAAATAGTTAATTTCGCGGCAAATTAACTTAATAACCATCAAAATCAAGAAAAAATATCGGGCCCCTTATTATTTTAATTAATATTCAATGAAATTTTATTAATTTTAATTTAAAAAATTTAAATTTTAATATTTACATGATTTTAAATAGTTAATTTTGCGGCAAATTAACTTAAAAACCATCAAAATTAAGAAAAAATATTTGGTTCGTTATTATTTTAATTAATATTCAATGAAATTTTGTTAATTTTATTTTAAAAAATTTTAATTTTAATATTTATTTCATTTTAAAGTTAAAATTTCGCCGCAAATCGACTTAAAAACCATCAAAATCATGGAAAAATATTGGGCCCCTTATTATTTTAATTAATATTCAATGAAATTTTGTTAATTTTATTTTAAAAAATTATTAATTTTGATATTTATTTCATTTTAAAGTTAAAATTTCGTCGCAAATCGACTTAAAAACCATCAAAATCAACAAAAAATATTTGGGCCCTTATTATTTTAATTAATATTCAATGAAATTTTGTTAATTTTAATTTAATTAATATTAATTTTAATATTTATTTCATTTTAAATAGTTAATTTTGCGACAAATCGACATAAAAACCAACGAAATCATGGAAAAACTATTGGGTCCGTTATTATTTTAATTAATACATTCAATGAAATTTTATTAATTTTAATTAAAAATGCTATGTGTGTGTGCTGTGCTCGGGGGGCGCGGAGGGTGAGAATGGGAGGGGGGGGGATGGATTATCGATTAACTTATGATTTATATTTTTTAAAAAAAGTATTTTTTTCGCCATTTTCCATTCGAATCATTCTCATTTTTAATTAAATTTTAAATTTTAATATCTCATCCGATATTATTGTGTGTGGTGAAAATTAATTAATTAATTAATTAATTAACTATAATTATAATTATAATTATTTAAAATTAAATGTAAAAAAGTCAATAATTAATAATATTTTAAAAATCATGCGTCAGACGCAATGATAAATAAAAAGAATTTTTTTTTTAAATATTAAAAAATTAATAATTAATAATAAAAAAAATTAATAATAAAAAAAAAAATAATTAATATTTATTTTTAAATACTTGACCACTATATTTTTTTTGTTTTAAAATACTATCTAATTTAATGTGTGTCCGAATCGAATTGAAATTTTCAAACAAAACACAATTAATTACGTAATTAAAGTTAATTAAAAAAAAAATTAAAAATTATAATTAAAATTATAATAATAGAAAAAAAAAAAAAAAAAAAAAAAAAAAAAAACAATTGTTAACGGTAATTTTTTTTTTTTTTATCAATTAAAAAATATATATATTTAATTTTAATTTTTTACTTAACAATATTGTCTATTGGATAATAATTAAAAAATACAATTAACTATGAAGAATTTGTCCGTTCAAATGGATATTTTTGTGTTAATCGTTAATTTATTAATTTAATTTTATTAAAGTTTTTTTTTTTTTTTAATTTAGGCTAATAAATTTTTAAATTTTCATAATTATAATTACGATTAAAAATTTAATGGACATATTTTTTTAATTATTTTTTTTTTCAATTTATTTGTAATAGAAAAGAATTGCTTTTGTTTTGTTTTGTTTTTTTTTTAATTAACTGACCGAAAACAAAAAAAAAAATGTACAATTTAATTAGAAAATTAAAACATAAACACGAACATTGAAATATGGAATATAACAAAAATAAAAATAATATCAGTCATTTAATTTTAAAAATATATCTATAAATTTTTAATTTTTAAAATTTTTAAAATTTTTAAAATATTTTTTTATTTTTTTATAATTAAATTAATTTTAATTAATTAATTTAATTTAAAAATAAAAAAAAAAAATTTTTATTTTTATTTTTTATTAATTTTTTTTATATATGCAAAAAATTTTTTCCTTTATTTTATTTTATTTTATTTTGTTTTTTCAAATTTTTAATACTGTTTTTGGTTTTTTAATTTCAAATTTTTTTTTAATTTAAAACAAATTAATTAAAAATAAAAAAAAAAAAAAAAAAAAAACAGTTATTGATTATTAGTTTTTATTGTGTGTGTGTGTGTGTGTGTGTGTGTGTGTGTGTGTGTCGTCATTGAAAAAACGTAAACGGTTTGTGAAAAATAATAATATTGGTGTGAAACAAAAAAAAATTTGAAGGCCGATACAAATGAAAACGGTACCGTTAGTGAGTGAGTGATTGAGTGATTGAGTGAGTAGGTGGGTGGGTTTACTTGTGTTCCCCCAGTATTTCAGTGGTACTAATTGGAATTAACTCACGTCCAACAAGACAATCATTGAGCAGCGATGAAAAATTGTTGGCGCAGCAGGCCAATTACTTTTAGACCATGTATAATTTGTTATACAATTTTTGGTACTGTTAGTGAGTGAGTGAGTGGGTGAGTGAATGAGTGGGTGGATGGGTTTACTTGTGTTCCCCCAGTATTTCAGTGGTACTATTACAATTAACTCACGTCCAACAAGACAATCATTGAGCAGCGATGAAAAATTGTTGGCGCAGCAGGCCTATTACTTTTAGACCATGTATAATTTGTTATACCATTTTTGGGTACTGTTAGTGAGTGAGTGATTAAGTGAGTGAATGAGTGGGTGGGTGAGTTTACTTGTGTTCCCCCAGTATTTCACTGGTACTATTAGAATTAACGTACGTCCATGTCAAGTATGAGCAATGAAAAATTGTTGGCGCAGCAGGCCAATTACTTTTAGGCCATGCATAATTTGTTATACAGTTTTTGGACACAAAAAAACCAACCTACACCCCACCTGGAACATTACAACATAAAACACCTCCTTTTATGACATAGTTTTTTTAGTTTTGGAAGCAGAAAATAGTAACACACACACACACACACACACACACTGTGATAATAGATCAGATGAATACCTGTTGAGAGAATACGGAAAGTATTGTGCCGCAAAAAAAAAACGACATTTGCAGGGAAACATTATTATTTTGTTTAAAAAAAAAAAACACCTCCCCCGTCCGCTGCCGAAGTATGACCGGGGGGGGGGGGGGGGGTTCGAAATTTCTTTCATAGAAAGAGACAAATAGAGAGACAGAGCCTATCTATAATTAAAATTTCTCAAATGTATAACGGTACAATGTTGCAATGTTCGCATATTTTTTGTGTGTGCATTGACCACAAACTATTTTAAAACAGTGGTATTGGTTAAAACGCGTGAAGTTGGTTACAATTGTTAACGGAAAGTAAAAAAATTTAATAAATAAATTAAAACAAAAACCAAAAAATGTTTTCTAAATAAATCTGAAGAAATCAACTGCGTTCCGACCACACACCAAAAAAAAAAAAAAAAAAGGAAACATACCTTCCCGCCCCCCCACCCCACCCCCTCCCTCAAATATCACACAACACATTACACTGTTGTCACACACACACACACACATAAATCGTCACCATAGTGACCATCAAATCGATGGAAACCAAATAGAACCGCA